>SWKJ01000097.1:0-447958 GCA_019425465.1 Colletotrichum falcatum | reverse complement strand
TTTTTTATATATAAAATACTTTTTAGGGGTATTTATATAATATATTTTTTATTAAAATAGTTATTTATTACTCCCTCTATTAAATTAAGGCTTTTAAAAGCTTACCTCTCCTTTATATAAGGGTCTTTAGTTATCCCTATAATTAGATATATACCTCCTATTAATATAGAGGATTTTATATAATATTTATTTTTTATCTAGGGCTACTTATATAGATACCCTTAGGTTAAAGAAGAATTCCTTATATATATAGTGTACTTTTAAGTTACTTAGTGTTATTTTTAGTTTCTAGACTCCTTAGTATATATAAATAACTTATATATAAAGTATAATTTCCCCTTAAAAATTAAATCCTAGTACTTATTATATAATAAGTAGCTTATCTAAGAGAAGATCTAAGATCTTTATATTATTCTTCTTTAGATTTTTTTTTTAACTTATATAAATATTATTATAGTTTAATCTATATAGTATAAAGTATAGTTATTACTAGTATTAAAGTACTTATTTAGTATATTATATATTTTATCTTATTACCTTATAAAATTAATAAAATATAGAAAAAACTCTTCTATATAACCTAATAGAATATTAGGGAAGATTATATAATACTAATCTTCTATAATTCTAAGATATTAGTAAATACTAATAAATATTTTTACCTTATTATAAATAATATTATATAGCTTACTTATATAGTTCTTTTCCTTCCTCTATTCCTTATAAAAAGTAAAGACTAAAGTTAGTTTATATAGTCTATTTTAGACTATTTAATATAGTAGGAGGTTATAGATATTATCTCCTTAATATAGAGGTATTATATAACCTTAGTACTTTAGGAAACTATTTATCTCCTAAGTAAATCTTAAGGCTAGTAGTATATTTCTAACTAATAGTTAGTCTTATATAGTTAGTTTATAGGTCTCTATTAAGTTATATATTTACTTAATAGATTTTACTACTTATTTAGTAATATTCTAGGTAGCTATTAGTTAAGGCTATTATACTAGGGTTATTAATATATAACTTAGGGTTTCTATTATATATAACCTTTTTACCTAAGAGTATTTCTCTTATATTTATTATATAAAGTTAATAATCTATTTCTCCTCTTTTAAGTCTAGGTTTAAGGGGATTCTTTTTTTACTAATCTATTTAAAAAGTTCCTAAATAAAAGATTTATAGATATATTTCTAGTAGTCTAAGGTCTAGTCTTTAAAGTCTAAGAGGATTATATATTTTAATATAAGTTAATCTTAGTTAATATAGATTATCTAGTAAAGTTTATATACTATATAGGTAGTAAGTTTTTTTTTCTTTTATTATATAGTTATTAGGTTAATTTCTTATTTTTTTATTTAGTATTAGGGTAATATCTATAATCTCTAGGTTATAATTAAGATACTACTTTTATCTAATATATCTTTATATATAAAGATATAATTATTTAAAGTATTACCTTTTAACTAATCTTAGGAGTCTTCTATTATAATAATAGTAGTTATTTTATAATATATAATATTAAGTTAATAGTAATAGTTATATAAATACTATATACTAGGTTAAAACTTTATATAATATAAAGAGAATCCTTATAGTTATCCTTATTCTATTATATATAGGGGAAGGTAGTATAAGTAGTATTATAGTAAATTATTCCTTAGACTCTTCTATAGTTAGGTAGCCTTAGGAATAGTCTATTATATAACTTAAGCCTTATCTCTTTACTTTTACTAATTTATAATTATCTAAGTAATTACTAATTAGTATTAAATAGACTCTCTCTTATCTATAAGAGTCTAGGTATAATTATAACTAGGGTAAATAAAGTATAGGGTAAGGTATAATATATTACTTATAACTATCTTTCCTAACTATAAGATTATTAGTTATATAAATAGATATACTCTTTTATTCTAGTACCTAAATTATAGTTAGGTCTAACTAGTATTTAAGCCCTTACCTATAACTAAGGTCTAAATATCTATTTTATAACCTTTATATATTAACTATAATTCTAAAGTAAGTATTATATAGTTATATAATATTAATATTCTAATAATAGCTTTATTAATTTAAGTAACTAAAACTTAAGTATTAGTCTCTAGTAAAAAATTAATCCTAAAAAAATAGTTCTAAAGATATTTAAAGCTTATTAGTATACCTTATATTTCTAGCTTACCTATATTATAATTTAGCTTTAGTCTTTTTTAGACTTTATTTTTATATTAGGCTACTACTTACTTATTATTAATAATTTAGCTAAAAGTATAGCCTTACTTTTTACTACTAAAGTCTATAGTAAGGATAATCTATTTAACCTTAAGAGAATAGTTTAATATAACTAAAATTAAAGCTATTATAAGGGTTATCTTTAGTATTACTATAATATTAACCTACTAAGAACCCTATTTAAAAATAGCTTTTTTTTTAAAAGTATATAAAGAGGTTTTATAATTTTAAAGAATATATTTACCTAATACTTATAGAAGGTAATTATCCCTAAGAATAATTAGATATTTAAAATATTTTAATAAGTTTTTTATTTTAAGATCTTAATAGTTTTTACTTAATTAAGAAGCCTTTTACTTATACTATAAAGGTAGCTAGTAATTACTACTAACTCTTAGTATTATTATAATTTTATACTTAAAATTATATAACTAGCTAGCTTATAGTTAACTAAAACTTAATTAATATTTAAGATATATTTATAAATAAAATACTAAATACTAAGATAGTTTAGAAACTCTTTATCTTTATATTAAAACTATAAACCCTTTACTTTTATATTATTTATAAATACTTTATAATAATATAAAATTAAATTATAAAACATTTATATAATAATTTAATAAAACTATATAACTAAGTTTATAGCCCCTATTAGTAAGGTATAGTATTAAAAGAGTTTTAATAGTATTAAAAAAGTTATTAAATTATAGTTGTTTTTATCTAAAGAAACCTAATTATATTTAGAGAAAAAGTCTAATAAAAAGACTAGTTTATTTATAATAAAATCTTTTAAGAATTTATTAGTACCTAAAAAAAGCTAAGTATATATTATATCTTATTACTAAGTTAATTACCTATAAGTTATTATCTTTTTTTAATACTAAAAATTATAGATTTTAATAGGCTTTATAGCTTTCTTTTATAATACTTCTTATAACTCTCTTTTAAAGTACCTTTATTACCCTTAGAATTAATACTTTTAGGATTAAGATACCTTTTACTTACTATACTTTATAGAGAATTATTTTAATTACTTAGGGTAATATAACTATTAAGTTTACTTAGCTATAATTTTTAAAGTCTTATATAAAAGCTTTTTTTTAATTAATTAAGACTTATATTAGTAAGTTTTATTCTTTATCCTATAGATATTTATATTAATTTATAATTTATTATAAGTATTTTTTTATTAATTTTAATTATAGTTTAATCTTAGAGAACTTTAGTATAATTAAATTACTATATAATTTTAAGGTATCTATTATTTTATCTTTAATTTGTTTTAGTTTTTTAACTTTTTAATATAGATCTTTATTTAGAATAGTTTTATTAAAGAGTATATTATCTACTAGTTAAATTTTTTAATTTTTTCTATTATATATAGTATTAACTTTAATAGTATTTATTAGCCTTAATAAGGTAGTCTTAATATTTTTAAGCTAATTTAAAGCCTATTTTAAGTACTTTTATAAGCTTTTACTAATTAACTATTCTTTTTATCTTAAAATTAGGGGTTAAATTTAATTAAGATATTAAACTTACTTTTTAGTTTAGTATTTATAGTATTATCTAAAGCCTCTTACTATAACTATAATCTATATAATTATAATAAATAAAGGTATATAAGCTTTTTAGTAGCTATCTCTATAATTACTTTAGTATTACTTTAATCTAAGACTACTATAATATACTTATTATTTTCTAACTTAGGTTTTAGGTATTTAAAGCTAATATTAGTAGTAGCCTTAGAGGTATTACTAGTATTTAGTTTTTTAACTTAAAAGTTTACTTAATATATTAGTTAAAATTAAAAAAGATATTAATAACTTTAAAAGTAGTATTAGTTTTAATTACTTTTATTAAAATCTACAGTAAAGTATTTTTAGTTTAAATATAAGTAGTAATAAGCTTTTCTCTATATATAAAGGAGAGTTAATTATCCTATATAAATAAGAGACCTAGTAGTAATAAGTTTATAATCTTATTTTTATTTTTAATAAAAAAGTAAAATATAACCTTATATTAATTAATTTAAATATTTATAAAATAAAACTTATTAAAGTTAACTATACTCCTAGGGTTATTTTTAAAAGTTTATATTATAAAGGCTATATTAGTATATAGTATCCCTACTTAGATAATATATTATTTTAAAAAAATATTTACTTATATATTAATATCTAAAATAGCTATAATTTATAAAGCCTTATTATTACTTTTAATTTCTTTAATTTATACCTTTATTTAGAGATATATATTTAAGATTATTAATATTAAAACTTTTAAAGCTAGTTTAATTTTATATACTTTATTAATCTTTATAGAATATTTTATACTTATCTATACTAATTTATTATATTCTTTTAGAAGCTTAGTAATATTAAATTACTATTAAGGAGTTTTAGCTAGGTTAATTAAAGGCTTTAAAGCCTTAATTAGTATATTATTAGTATTTAAGTATTCTTAATTATAGAGAGTAATACTTATAGCTATATTAAACTTTAGCTAAATTTTTTAAAGTAAGTTTATTAGTAGGGATATTAAGGTATTAAGTTTTTTATTAGCTAACTTTTTTACTTTTTAGACTAAATTAAGCTCTCTTAGTAACTTAATTATTAATATACTAGTAGTTACTTAATCCTCTTTATTTTTACTTAAGGTACCTTAAGTACCTTTAGTAGCTTTAGGTCTTAAAAGGATCTTAAATTATAGTAGTATTAAGAAGGGTAAATTAAAAAACTCTATAAGATCTACTATACTACCTTAGTCTATCTTAAGATTTATTAGCTCTCTTAAGTTTAAGAATAATATAAACTTCTTTTTTAGAGTTACTAGTAGTTAAGGTTTATTAATTTTATAAGCTCTCTTAGGGTACTAATCTATTTATATTACTAGCTATTTTAGTAGCTATTTTTTTTTAACTATAAAGACCTTAGTATAATTATTTACTAATTTATTTATATATACTATATATAAGTATTATATTTTTACTATTAAAGGTAAATTTAAGAGGGTAGGCTAATTTTACTAGGGAGACTTAACTTACTAATTTAATATTACTTTAGCTAAAACTTTTAGGTTATTATCTTTTAAAAAGTTAACTATATAAGTTATTATAAATACTTAATTAGCTATTCTATAGGCTTATTTTTTTTAAGAATTATAAATAGTATTACTAATAGTAAGTTTAATTTTTTTTTTTCTATAATACTATAATCCTTAGACTAAAAAAATAAAGCTTATACTTTTATCTAGGGTATATTACTTATAGTTATAGATAAAGTAGTATTATAGAAACTAATAATATTAATATTAGTTAAATAAGCTATTATATTTAGTTATCTTTAGTCTTAGTATAGTTATGTTAAAAACCTATATACTAAGTTAATAGTATATATTACTTTAGTAGATCTTTAACTTATTTATACTATTTACTAAGTTTTAATTAGTAGATTTTATAAGAGTTTACTATATTTAAACGTTTATAGTAGGTTATTTAAATTAATACTAATTTTACTAATAGCCTTAGTAATTACTTTAGTTTCCTTTAGTAGGTTTATAGCTTATAAAAGTAGTATTAGCCTTAGTTTAATTAATTATAAAAAGAGGTTTATATTCTTTTTTACTAGCTACTATATTAAGAAGTTTTACCTTAAAGTTAATATACTTTATATTTTAAAAGAAGGTATTTAAGCTTAAATTAAGGTTTTCTATAGTATTTTTAATAATATCCTTATAAAAATATTTATAGATAGCCTTAATTAAGCTTTTATTAGTTATATTATAGATCTTTTATTACTTAACTTAAGTAATTATATTATTAATTTTAGTAAATAATACTTATACTATTACTAAATTAAAGCTTATAATTAAAGTACTTTATATAGCTTTCTTAATTTATTCTTTTTTATTTAAGAAGTAATTAATATTTTATTATTTATATTTTTACTTAAAGTAAGTCTTTATATTAGTTTAACCTATAGTATTAATTATATTTTTAATAAAAGTCTAGTAGTCTCCTTTTATTATATAAGCTATAAACTTACTATAAAATTAATTTAAGACTTTTATAATCTTATATTAGTTTTTAAACTTTTTAAGAAACTTTATAAGGTTATCTCTTTTAAAAATTAAAGTACTTAGTTAACTTAGTATTAGTATCTTATAAAAGCCTATATTTTTACTTTAATTAGTTATTATAGTAACTATTAAAGTAAAGGTAATTATAAACTATAGTTTTATAAAAGCTATAATTAAATTAATAACTATAAAGGCTTTAGTTTTACTAGCTAAGGCTATTAAAACTAAAGCTTTTTAGAGTTTAGTTATATTACCTAAGTCTTTATAATAATAGGAGGCGTTATCCCCTTTATCTAAGCTAATTAGAGGCTAAGGATCTTAGTATTCTATATATATTAAGCCTAAATTATAAAAGAGAGTAAAAGTAAAAGTACTCCCTAATAAATCTCTTAAAGAGATTAAAGAAAAGAGGTTACTTATCTTAAGTATTAGTTAATATTATTTAGTTAAGTTTATAGTATTAGAAATCTTAATAATTATTTATTAATTAAAATATAATAAACTAAGTTTAGTAACCTTTAAGAAAACTTATCTTAATAACTATAGAGTACTTATAGTAGTAATTAAGCTAATTTAAAGTTCTTATACTATTCTATAATAAAGTTTTTTACTTATTTTTAGTAAAGTCTTTAGAGTAATATAGAATATTCTTTATAACTATATTATATTACTTTAGTTATAAGTTTTATCTTTAATTATCCTTAGTCTAGGTATCTTACTAGCTTAAATAAAGCTAATACTTAGAAAAATATTAATTATAAGTTAGATTTTTAATAGTTAAAAAACCTTAGTCTTTTTAGTTAGTTTTATTTATTTATCTTAATTTATTATTTCTTAAATTATATCCTATATTATTTTTTCTTTTACTTTTTATTTTATTTTTTTTAATTTATTTATTACTTTATTATTTTATTTATTATTATTTTTTTTACTTTTATTAACTTATATCTTTAATTAGTAGTTTTTAGGGTCTACTATATCTATATTTTTTTAGTTTATTTATTATTTTACTTTAACTAATAGTTTTTAAAAGGGGAGACTATTAAAATTATATATAAAGTATATTAGGCTTTAGTAGTATAGTATATAAATAATATAACTACCCTCTACTAAAGAACTTAAAATACTATACTTAATTAAAAGGCTAAAAGTATTACTATTTCTACTTATAGGTTAAAAATAAGTAATACTTTAGTCCTAATTAAGGTAGTATAAAGACTCTTAGTCTTCTTAAGTTATTATAATTAAGGCTATAAATTAAAGGTAAAAAGCTTTAGTTTAACTAAATTAGGGTTTAAAGATAGAGGTAAAACTATATATAAGAATTAGTATATCTATCTACTAATTAAAGAGAGATATTTTCTTATATTTCTCTTAATTAAGGTATCTATTATCTAAATAAATAAATAAAAAATCTATAATCTTAGCCTTTTAGCTTACCTCTAATTTACTATAGGTACCCTACCTAATTTTAATATAAATAAATAGTTAATGTAGCCTAATATTTAAAGGATATAGAGTAAATAAAAAATAGTTTATAATAATAATAAATCTATATAACTATATTATAAGTATTATAAAAAGTAGTTAAGTAATATAAGAAAGGTTATAAAAACTAAGCTATAGGGATACTTTTTATAGCTATAAAAAATAGGCTCTAGAGGGGCCCCTTTTTATAGCTATAGGAAATAGGCTTTAGAGGGGGTTCTTTTTATAGCTATAAAAAATAGGCTTTAGAGGGGGCCCTTTTTATAGCTATAAGAAATAGGCTTTAAAAGGGGCCTTTTTTATAGTTATAAAAAACAGGCTCTAAAGGGGGCCCTTTTCTCTAAAGCCTATTTCTTATAGCTATAAAAAGAGCTCCTTCTAGAGCCTATTTCTTATAGTAATATAGGTTAAGTAATTAATTAGCTAAATAAAATAATAAAACTATAATATTAGTATATTTATACTTAATATCTTTAGGGGAAAGTACTTATTAATATTATAGGTATAATAATATAGTTAACTATAGTATTAATAAGGTCTTAGTAATAAATAAAGGGTTTAAAAATAGGGTTTATTATATATAAAAAAAAAGTAACTATTATAGACTACTATATTAAATTAATAGTAGATTTTACTATAGCTATATAGTAGATTTATAGCTAGGCTATAGAGAAACCCTATAGCTAAGATATTAGCGTTAGCCTAATATCTCTAAGGTAATAGTAATAACTAGTATTATAACACTAGTAACTTTCTCTTATAGTAAAAGTTACTATAATTACTTTTTCTTTATTAAAATAGTAAGGGTCTAACTATTAGAAATAAAAGTATATAAAATTATAAGGATATATAATTCCTCCTTATATATAACTTATTATATATATAAAACCTAACTATTTATTTATATATTTACTTATGCTCTATTAACTAGTTCCTTTTATACTTTATTTAGTAATATTTTTATAAATCTATTAGCTAGGTTATTACTCCTATAGATCTAGTAAATCTTATAGATTTTATAGTATTTATATAACTACTATAATACTATAATATTAATTATAAAACGTTTCTCCTTTATAGTACTAAGTTTTATAAGGTACTTATATAGAGAGTATAAGTTAATATAAATAACTATTAGGATTTATAAATACTTTAGTTAATTAGTTATTATTACTAGAGTAGTATTAATTATATAGGTAATATTAATACTTACTACTATTATATAGATCTTAGAGGTAAAAATACTATATATAACTCTTTTATACTTTATAAAGCTAAAATAAATAATATTCTTATTAATAGTAAAAGACCTAGTATTACTAGGGGTCTACTTTATTAGTTTATTATTATTACTTTATTTATTTATAAGGATAATAATAAAACTAAGTTATAAAGTTAAGTTACTATTATTAGTAAATAATCTATTAATAAAGATATAAAGCTTAGTAGTTATAAGGTTAAGTAGCTAAAATTAAAGACCTTAATTAAGATTCTTTATTTACTATATTGTATACTAGTTAAGCTCTTTAATTTTATTTTTCTTAAGTAATTAGTATTAAGCTATAATAAAGTAGTTAAAATAAGCTTTAGGTTAATAGATTAATATAATATATATACTATAGGTATATTACTTAATATATTATTATTTTACTTATAGTAATTTTATATTAATAAGTTATAGTTTTTTATTTTAGCCTTTTTAGTAGAGGGTAATTTTATTATTAGTATAAAGAGAAAGTATACTACTATTAAATATAATAAGTTTATTAGTCTTTAAGAATTACTTTAGTTTTATAGTAAAGGTTACTTTCTCTAATTTAATATTTTTATACTTAGAGAATAGTTTATTAGTTAGCCTAATAGTATTATTAGTTTATATACTAATTAATATAAAGTTATTATTATTAGCTAATAAAATTAGTAGGTATAGGTTAAAAGTTAAAGTATTTATTTAGAGACTCTTTTTATAGTAGTTATTATATATTACCTATTAATAGGTTTCTACCTCTAAGATACTATAGAGTAGTCTTTTTATAACTATTATAGAGTTATATAAGTAAAGATAGTAAATCTCTATAGGTAGATAGGTAAGAATTATATAGTTAAGGAGTATTATTAATTAAATATAGGCCTATATAATATCTTATAGCTATAATATATACCTAAGGTATAATAAAGTTAAAGCTAAAGTAAAAATTATCTATTATACTATCTATTAAATAGTTAGTAACTAGGTAAAAATTATTATTTTATTATTATCTATATAGCCTTAGATAATAAGGTATAATTTCTTATAAGGCTACTTATTTTTACCTTTAACTTTATAGACTAATTATAACTTAAAAATATAAATCTTACTATACTTTTTTTTATTATATTTAATAATAAAAAATATACCCTAGGTAGTAAGCCCTTTAATTTTAGCTTTATTATATAATTTAAATAGTTTACTAGCTATTATAATTTTACTTTTCTTATATAACTCTACTATTAGTATATAATTAGTATTCTCCTTAGTAGTAAAAATACTAGTAATATTTAAGTTAGTTATTACTATCTCTACTATAAACGTAGTTATTAGATTCTTTTATAGTTATTTATACCTTCTATATAGGGGTTACTTTATAGTAATAATAATAGCCTTATATATTTCTTTAGCTAAGTAGTTTTTTTTATTTAGTGTTTAGTAAACTAAAACGTAGTCTTTTACTTATATACCTTTAGTTATTATATTATTAGCGTCTTAGTTTTCTTAGTAATATAGTTTTACTACTATAATATAAAAATTATAAGGGCCTTAGGGTAATTTAATAGTATATATAGTACTATTATTAGTAAGTAAAGTAAATAGCCTTTACTATCTATTTTCCTTTACTATATATAGACTAGTAACTAGAGAGAAAAAGCTATATTAGTTATTATATTTAAGCTATTATATATTACTAGCGCTTTATTAACTTACCTCTTAGTATAAAGTTAGTATACTTTATTTATTATTTTTTTTACTATTTTACTATATTATAGGGTTAATAGTAATAATAGTAAATTATTACTAATCTATAGGTATACTCTAAAAATAAGGAGTATAAGGATTAAACTATCTAGTTTAGTAGTATTATTTACTACTTTAATAGTAAGTTATAATATAACCTTTAGTTTAGTATTAATTTTATTATATATAATCTTATATACTTAGTAAAATACTCTATAGTATTATTTAACCTTACTAATACTATTATAGGCTTTAATAGGTATTTTTTTTACTTTAATAAATAATATATAGGTAGTATATTTAAACTTAGCTATATAAAAGTTAAGGCCTATATTAGTAATTATTTAGTTTAGTAGTCCTAGGTATATATTAATTTAGTATATCTATAGTACCTCCTATATATATTTAGTAAAAATAAATCTAAGAAACTTTATAGTATTAAAGGTAGTTATACTATCTATAATATAAAAAACTAGTTTATTACTATCTAAATATATTACATTAATAAAGACTTTATAGTTAAAGTTATAGTTATTATAGAGGGTAAACTTAAATCTTTTAAAAGCCTTTAAGGTTAGCTAATAACTATAGTAGAATTTATTAATCTTTTTAATTATTAAGATATCTATCTTATACTTAGTATATTATAATACTTTATATAGCTAATAGACTAATAGATAGCTAAAATAGTAATAGATTTACTATAGCTTACTATTAGTAAAATAATACTATATAATAGTATACTTAAGTTATTTTAAAAGTATCTAGGCGTAGCCTTATTTATATATAATTAGTATTATTATTTTACTTTTTATAAGTATATTAGTAAGGTTATTAAACTATATATTATATTAGTCTATATCTTTTAAGTATAAAAGAAATAGTAAATTTAATACTATAATATAGAAAGTTAAATTACTAATTAGTATAGGTATCTTTATAGTCTTAAGGGACTTAAAGTAATTACTACTATTAAAGTAAATTATAGCTTTACTAGTGTATCTAGTATTAATTAGTAATTTTATACTAATATAGTAATAAAGCACTATATATTACTATTACCCTATAGTTAATATATAGGTAGTACCTATATTAGGTATAATACCTTAAAAGACATTAGCTAAATATTAGTTATTAAAGGTAAATACTTTATTAATTATATTATTCTTTATAGTTAGGTTTTTATTTATATTTTTTTATAAGTATATAGAGACTAGCTTAGTTATAAAGTTAAATATATACCTCCTAGCTATTAATAAATTCTTTACTAAAAAATATAGTAAATATAAAGAAAGTTTTATTATCTATTAGGTAATTCTTATTATCCCCTTAGTAGTTTTCCTTTATAAAGAAGATTTTACTACCTTTATACTTAAGTAAAAATTATTAGTATTCTTTTAGTAGTATATCTACTATAAAGGTATCTTTATATTATATATATAAGGTACTTTATTCCTCCTTTATATATTTTATTAACTAGTATTTAACCTTATAGTATATAAAATACTTCTTAGCTATAGAGTTAGCCTTTTATTATAGGTAGTTATAATAATTATATCTTTATCCCTACTAGGGTAGTCTATAACTATTTTATTTATTATATTTATAATTAACCTAGTACTAGTTATTTATATTTATTTAGCTAGCTATAAAGAAGTATATCTTTTAACCTTTATATAATATAGATATTTTTATATTACTATATAGTTATATATAGAGGTTATTAAATATCCTAAGTAAGTTAAGTAGTATTATTTTATATTTAGGTATATTTTAGTAATAGGTAATAAGGGTATTATAAAAGTCTTTATCCTTAGGTAGTCCTTTATAGGTTATTACTTTTACTAGTAGAGTAACCTTATTAATAAGTTTATTAAGGATTTTATATTTATTTTTACTATAGTTTTTATAGGCTATAGACTTAAAGCTTAGCTAGTATAACTCTATAGTCCTTTTATTAAAGATATTTTTACCCTTAAAATATAAGTTTAACTATACTACTTATATATTAAAGTTATTAGTTTACTTATTAAAGTAATTAAAGTAGTACCTTTTTACTTTACTACTTAATATAACTATTATTACTACCTTATATTAGTTACTTATAATAATAACTTTTATATATATTTATATAAATAATAATACTTTTAAATTAATTATCTTATACTAGCTACTTTAGTACTTTAATAAAGGGTCTTTATTATAAACCTTAATAAAGTTAGTTAAATACTATAGGTTTATATTATAGGCTACACTATAAAAGGTATAGTAGGGCTATAGCCTACTATAGCTTAAGCTACCTAGACTAATTAAGTTAGTATATAATTATAGTAAATATATAAAGTAAGCGTATATATATATATATAAAAGGGGTATATATATACCCTTATATATACTTAGAGATATTTTCTCCTTAGCTTAAAATTAACTATATTTTACTACTATTAGCCTATAATAGGTAATACTAGCCTATTATATATTCTAAGCTTATTTACTTTACTATTACTATTTATACTATATAATAAGTAGCCTAAGAGCGCCTAACGTAGGCACTATAGCTAAAGATTAAATTATATAGCTAAAAGAGACCCTTATAAGAGTAATAAATAAGCTCTAAGTAGTATATAAGGCTACTATAACACTAGTAATAATAAAAGGTATTACGCTAGTAGCTAGTATAGTAACGCTAGCGCTTAATATATAAACTAATAACGTAGTCTTTTACTAAAAGCTATTACTAAGCCCCTCTAAGTTTAGTAGCTTATATAAGCTTTATATAGTATAAGTATATTAAATATATAATAAGCTAAAAATTAACTTAGTTTTTTTTTTTATTTAACTATAAAGCTTAATACTATATAAACTTATACTTAGATATAGTCCCTTAGTAGATAGTTACTACCTACTATAAGTATAGTAGTTAAGATAATACTTATAATATTTTTAGCTTTATAAAGTACTTAGACTATACCTTTAGTAACCTAAATATATATAAAAAAGTATTTACTATACTAACTACTAAGAAAATAAAAAAGAATAAGACTTTTATATTATTTTTTTTAAACTTTAAATATATTTTAGCTAAAGTAAGAGTAAGTACTTAGCTACTTACTACCTAAATTATACTTTTAATAAATATACTTAACTATTATTTAAGAGTTACTTTAGTTATAGTCTTTATACTTAATATATTTATAAATACTATCTTTATAATTAGGTAAGTTACTTAGAAAGTAAAAAACCTTTATTAGCTTTATAGGTTATAACTTATACTAAAGAAAATAGACTATAATAGATATACTTTAATAATAGGCTTTATATAATTAATATAAGCTATAAGTAAAAATAAAAAATAAAAATTACTAAGAAAGTATATAACGTATATAAAAATATATACCTATTATATATATAATAAAGTTAGATATTTAGTTTATAATTATTTTAGAAAAAAAGTACTATATATAAAAGTAGCTAAAAAGCTTTAAAATAAAAAGGAGAAAATAAGTAATAAAGACTTAAGTAAAGGAAGCTTAGGTAATAAACTATCTATATCCTTTAAGTTAAAAAAAGAATAGCTTTAGAGTAAAATTAGGCTTTAAAGCTTATATATAAAAAGTATATAAGATAAAAAGAATTCTAGTATAAGTAGAAAATAAGTAAGCTAGTAATACTAATAAAAGCTTATATTAATTTAAACCTCCCTACCTATACCCTTATTAATATTAACTATAATATTTATACTATAGTAAACTAAGAATATATATATACTTAGTACTTACTATATATTATATAATAAAAAATCTTACTAAGAGGATTTATAGATAAGACTATAAAAATAGTTACTAAAAAAGTTATAGTCTTTAACTTAAAACTCTATAGCTATTAGTAATATATTTATATATATATAGTATATAACTTAAATATAAATATTTTTTTAGGGAAGCTATAAATAGAGGATAATAGGGTTATATATAATATAGCTAACTAATTAGTCTACTATAGGAAGGTAAAGTTAACTTTTTACCTTACTAAATAAAAAAAATTAGTATATATATACTAGATCTATAAAGTATAGATACTTTTTATATCTTTATTTATAATAATTTACTAGTATATAGTATAAGTAAAGTATAGTTTATAAAGTAACTCTCTAAGGTTTATTAAAAAATAAGCTTTTATATAAATTTAAGTAGTTAATATAGCTAATATTAAAAAGGCTTTATAGCTAAAAGAGAATAAAGCTATAAAGTAAATAGTAGCTTATACTACCCTCCTATAATAAGTATATAATAAATTTAGTAACCTTTTTAACCCTATAAATATAAAGCTTCTTTTACCTTACTACCCTAAAAAGAACTACTATATTAAGCTTAAAGATAATACTATATTACTATAAAGACCCCTCTATAAAATATCCTAAGAAGAACTTTTAGTACTTAAGAAAACTCTATAAGACCTCTTTAATAAAAGCTTTATTTATACTAATAGCTTAGTAGCTAGTATACTAATCCTCTTTATATAAAAGCTAAGTAATAGGTTATATTTCTATTATAACTACTATACCCTAAATATAATTATAAAGAAAAACTACTACTTACTACTACTTATTACTAAAATACTATAGTGTATAAAAAGTATAAAGTAATACTTAAAGATTAATATAGTTACTATATTTTATAAAATTAGAATTACTAAGGGTAAAAAGTATAAAACTACTTTCTATATAAAGTATAGGCTATTTAAATAGTTAGTTACCCTTTTTAGCTTAATAAATATATTAGTAACTTTTTAGTAATATATTAATAATATACTATAAGAATTCTTTAATAACTTTATAACTATATATATAGATAATATATTAATATACTTTAGTAGCTCCTATAAGGACTATAAAAAAAAAGTCTATAGAGTCTTTTATATACCATAAGTAGCTAGGCTAAGCTTAAATACTATAAAGAGTATATTTACTATTAAGAAAGTAAAGTATATAAGTTTTATTTTTAAGGTTAAAAAAGAAGTCTTAGCTAACTTAGAAAAAGTATATACTATCTATAAATAGGTAGTACTATAAATAATAAAAAGAGTATATAGTTTTCTAAGGTTTACTAATTATTATTATATATTTATCTAGGACTATACTATAATAGTTAAGCTTATAACTTAACTTATAAAGAAAGAAATAAAGTTCTACTAGTTAAAGGAATATATATAGGCTTTTATATAGCTAAAGTAGCGTTTTTAATTAGTACTATTAATATATAACTTTAACCTTAAAGCCCCTATATTTATAAAAATAAATTACTTAGGGTATATACTTAGTAGTATACTAATATAGCTTAATAGCTAAGGTAAAGTTTAACTAGTTATATTTTACCTATAGAAGCTTAACTTTATATAGTATAACTACCTAATATATAATAAAGAGTTACTTATAATTATAAAATACTTATATATATAGTATATAAAGCTATATAATATTAAAAACCCTTTTAGAGTAGTAACTAACTATAAGGCCTTAGAGTACTTTATAAAGAAATAGTTATTTACTAAGTATTAAAGCTACTAGGTAGAGAAGTTTACTAAATATAACTTTTAAATTATATACTACTTAGGTAAATATATTAGTATACTAAATATATTCTTAAGGTATAAGTAAGATACTTTAATTAGTTAAAAAAATAAATATAAGTAAAGTAAAGTAATTTAGTTAATACTTAACTATATAATCCCTAGGGCCTTAATATAAGATAAACGTAGGGTTAGTATTAATAGTATACCCTTAAATTAAGCTAAATATATAATAAGTAATAGCCCCTAAGTACTATATATAGTAATACTAGAGGATAATAACCTTTAGTAGCTATAAAATACTATATAAAATTAAGATAAAGACTTCTAAGAGGTATATTAGGCTATTATAAATAATAAGTAGGTACTACCCCTTAGCTTAGGGTTATATATATAGATTACTAACTATATAATTAACCTAGTAGGTAGACTTACTTAGTAAGGGTACCTTTAAGTACTAGGTAACTTAGACCTTAATTTATTAAATAATACCCTCTATAGTAGCCTTATTTAGAGAAACTATAACTTTATAATTATAAGCTACTTAGGTTAAAATAGTACTCTTAAGATAGTATTATACTAATTTTATTAGCCTAAGTAAATATAAGTAGTATATAGATTTATATATAACTATAATACCTATAGGGGTAAAAAAATCTAATAAGAAGTAAAATAGGGCTACCTTTAGCTACTTTAAATATTAGAGTATCTATATAGTAACCTATTAATAAACTTTATTATAGACTTACCTATATTAGGCTTATAGTAAATATACTACCTATAGGTTATTATTAATTAGCTAAGTAAGTTAATAATATTAGAGGTAATAACCTCTATAAAAGTAAAAGAGTATATAAAGTACTTCCTTTATATATACTTTTACTTTTATAGGTTCCCTAGGGGTATTATAAGTAACTATAAGAGTAATTAAATAAGTTACTTCTAAGTATACTTCTATAAATTAATATATATTAAATATAAATTAAGTATAGTATACTACTTATAGAGTAATAGTAAAACTAAATACTTTAATTAAAAGATTTAAGTAATCCTATATATATATATTATCTACCTTTAGGATAATTAAGTAAAATACCTTCTTATAATATAGCTAGTAATTAATAACTATATTACCTTTATAATAAATATAAGCTTTTTCTTTTTAGACTATAGTTACTATATAAACCTTATAGCTATAATAAAGGGTAAGCCCCTAGTATAAAACTTATATAAAAGGGCTATAAAAAAGCTAGTAAAAAGAATTATAAATATTACTATAATAGTATAGGCTACCTTAGTAGTAGCTTAGTAGAATATATAAGATACTACTAATAAGTAAAAAAGTATAACTAATTAGTTTTATATAAAAGATAAAGTATAACTAAGTATATATAACTATTACTTACTATATTTAAATTATAAGCTAGATTAGCTATACTATAAATATTATATAATAAAAATAGTAAGCTTACTAGTAGTAAAGTTAAATATACCTAATAGTATATATAACTAATTCTATATAGACCTCCTCTATAGGGTAGCTAATAATCTACTACCTAAGTAAGTAATAACTAATCCTTAATTACTACTAATAATTAAAGATAGTAAATAAAAATAATATATAAATAAGATCCTCTATATAGAATAGTATAAATAAAGTATAGGCTATAAGTAATAAATATTAGTTTACTAAAAAGGATTTATAAAGCCTATATAAAAACTAATAAAGCTTTTAAGTAATACTATAACTCTAGACTAATATAAGTAAAAGTATAGCTTAATTAATATAAAGAATAGTAATATTACCTATATAGAAAATATATAAAGTAAGTATAAGTAAAAGTAAAATAAATTATTAATTAAAAGCTATAGTTTAAATATAACTAGCCTTATAGGGCGCTTAAAGATAGTAGTAAAGCTATATAATAAGTAATAAAAGTATATAAGGTATATAAAAAATAAAGCCCTAAAGGAGCCTTAAAGCTCTAAGGAGGGGGTATAAGTAGTAATATTAATAGTAGTAATATAGTTACTCTAGATAAAGGTAATAAAGGCTATAAAAAAACTAATAATACTCTCTTATACCTTAATAAAGTACTTTACTTAGCTAATTAAAAAACCTCCTAGGATAAAAGTAGCTTTACTAAGAGTAGTAATAATAATAGTAGTAGCTATAGTAATAGTAGTAAGTATAAAGAATAAGGGTATAAGTATAGGTATAAGTATAAGGGTAATAATAAGCGTAAAGATAGTATTTTTTTTATATAAGTAAGTATACTTAGCCTCCTTTAGGGAGGTATTAATAGTATACTATATATTAGCTATCTTAGTTTTCTAAGCTTTAGTAATATAATAATATATTTAATTTTATATAATAAATATAAGTTAATAATACTATAAATAAGTAAAAGAAATATAAGACTTATAAGGTTTTTTAAAAAGCCCTTAGGGGTAATAATAATAATAGTAGTAGCTTAATATATCTCTCTATAAAGAGAGAAAAAAAAAGGGGTATTTAATAACTATTAGTATAAAGCTAATATAAAATAAAATATAAAAATAATATATATTACTAAGGTAAATATAGCTACCCTTAGTATACTAAGTATAGTAAATACTATTACTAAGAATCTTAGTATACTTCTCTATATTATAGTAAAAGGTAAAGTAGTAGGTATAAGCTTAATAAAATATAGCCTAGGGGCTAACTTACTCCTTATAACGCTTAGTAGTAGGGGTATCCTCTTTAAGGGAAATATTAACTATATTATAGTAATAATAATACTTCCTAAAAGTCTATTATAATAATAGTTAATACTCTATAATTAAACTAAGTATAAAACCTCTAAATATATAATAAGAATAATAGTAATAGTAGTAGTAGTAGTATTAGTAGTAGTAGTAGTAGTAGTAGTAGTAATAGTATTAGTAGTAGTAGTAGTATTAGTAGTAGTAATAGTAGTAAGTAAGCCTTTAAGTAACTAAGCGTTAAAGACCTTAAGGTCTTTAGGGGAGGGGGAGTAGCTTAAGACTATAAGAGGCTATAATTAAAGTTAGTTTATAATTACTTAGTATATATATATATATATACTAAGGAAAAAGTAATTTACTATTATAGTTATTAATTATTATTTATTTATTATCTATAATAAATTAAATATATAAGTATAATATATATATAGTTTAAATAATAATAATAACTTATAATAATTAATAATAATAAAGTTAAAAAAAAAAAAAAAGTTTATTAATATAAGTAATTAAAAGATATTTAGGTAATAGTAATAAGGTAGGAGCTAAAACCCTAGAGTTTACTTTTTCTAAGCCTATTAGGGGGAGGGGGTATATATTATAGGCTATACTATAAAAGGTATAGTAGGGCTATAGTCTACTATAGCTTAAGCTACCTAGACTAATTAAGTTAATATATAATTATAGTAAATATATAAAGTAAGTATATATATATATATATAAAAGGGGTATATATATACTCTTATATATACTTAGAGATATTTCCTCTTTAGCTTAAAATTAACTATATTTTACTACTACTAGCCTATAATAGGTAGTACTAGCTTATTATAGTTTAATATATTATTTATTTATATTATTTAGCTATAAGTTATTATAGTTTACTTACTTTTTTTATATAGTAAAATCTCTTTAACTTAAAATACTATAGTTATTTAGTTTAATTAGATTTAAAATTAAAATAATAGGTTATTATATAAAGTTACCCTTTAGTATAAGGTAGCTTCTTATAGTTATAGTAGGTTTTTACTACTACCTTAGTTACTAGCTAGTTATTTAATTATTATTCTATATAATAACTAGTATTAGTTCTTAATATCTTTAATAAAGTTAAAGTTTTAAATATAGTTTTTAAAGTCTAAGTAGTACTTTATAGTATTCTTAATTATCTTATTATCCTAGGTAAGTAGGATTTTTACTATTACTATTATATAAATTTATTAGCTAATTAATAATTTATTACTATAAATCTATACTCTTTAGCTTATAAAATATTAGTATAGTATTTTTAAGATAATATAGTAAAGGTCTTTATAGTCTTTAACCTCCTATTTATAAAGATCTATCTTAAAATTATACTATAATAAAGGTCTAATAAGTTTATTATATTATATATTTATAATAAAGTTAATTATAATAGTATTAAAAGCTTATTTTCTTTATATAGTTAAGATACCTTCTAGTATATCTTTAATAGTAATTTCTCTTTATAGTTATAAGTTAATTCTCTAAGTAATTTAAGTAAATAATAAATAATTAAGAATAATATATTTTCTCTCTATAGGGTTATCTTAATAGTTACTATACTTAGGGTATTTATTTATTATACTAGTAGACTCTATAGAATTTTTATATATCTCTTATATAGGTTATACTAGTTAAGCTATCTTAAGGGAAGACTTTCCTATATAGTCCTAGGGTTACTTATTAATTTAAGCCTTTTATATATAGTCTTTATATTAAAGTTATAAGTAATTAAATTTAATAGTATAGTATATAAAGTAAGGTGTTTTTTATAGTTAGATAGGGGGACCTTTTACTAAGAGATAAAGTCTTTATAAGATAGTTATAAATCTAAAGTAGTTTTATAGTCTATTATAAAGGGTAAAAGTCTTTCTTAAGTACCTTTTAATTAACTATTATTTTTTATATTACTAATAATAGTTTTATTATAAATAATATAAAAAACTTTAGTATAAAGTACTTAGTAGTTATAATATTAAGGTTAATTAAGATATTATAGGTTAATAGCTTTACCTTTTTTAAGAACTTTATTAATCTATAGTAATTATAGTAAGTAGTTACTATAAAATTAACTACTAATTAGTATTAGTATTATAGGTATAATAATATAGTTAACTATAGTATTAATAGGGTTTTAGTAATAAATAAAGGGTCTAAAAATAAGGTTTATTATATATAAAAAAGAAGTAACTATTATAGACTACTATATTAAATTAGTAGTAGATTTTACTATAGCTATATAGTAGATTTACAGCTAGGCTATAGAGAAACCCTACGGCTAAGATATTAGCGTTAGCCTAATATCTCTAAGGTAATAGTAATAACTAGTATTATAATAGTACTAGATTTTCTAATTAATTAGAGGGGTAAGTATTAACGCTAGTATAAGGGTAACGCTAGTATATTAATTTATAACCCTAGTCTATTAATTTTTATTTAAAAATAGTTAAAAAAAAATTAAATAAAGCTAATAAGGTAGTTTAGTTTATTATCTACCTATTTTACTATATATAGGATATTTTACTTATTAAATAGTTTAATTAATACTATAGTTAGTAAATATCTAGCTAGTTTCTCTTAGTTTATATAAGCCTTAGTATTATAGATATTTTACTAAGTAAATAATAACTTTAGGAACTACTCTTAGATAATAGTATATATATTATATACTTAAATCTTAATTTATTAGCTTATAGTTTTAATAATATTTTAAACTACCTAAGTAAGCCTATAATATAAAAAGTATATAAAGACTTTAAGGCTAAGGCTATAATAATATTAATAATACCTAGGGTTTTAATAAAATTATAATAGCTACTTACCTTCTTTTAAGGCCTCTATAATAATTTACTATTAATAGTTATTTTTTTAAAATCTAGATTATTAAATTTTAGTACCCCTTAGAGGTCTAGGCTTCTTAAATTAGTTATATTAAAATAAATACTATATAACTTATCTATTTTTTGTATATTAATATTTCTTTATAATAATAAATTTATAAGCTTTTATAAAGGTATTAACTTAGTTAAAAAAAGTATTATAGGTTTATTTTAAATTACTAAAAATTAGTAAATTTAAGATTTTAAGTATAAAAAAAAAGAAAATCTATTATTTATATTATAATAAGAAGCTATAATTTAAAAAAATACTTTACTTAAAGGAGAAGATTATTATAGGGGTAAATAAAATAGTAAGTTAACTAAAAAAGCTTATTTTTTTTACTATTAATATATAAATTCTTATTATTAAAAAAGTATTATTATTAACCTTTAATTAGTTTTAGTAACCTATTAATTAGTCTTAGTAACCTATAAGATAAGCTAAAAGATATTATTAAACTATTCTATAGTAAGCTAAAAAGGTTACTATAACTTTTTACTAGGGGGAGAGTAACTATACTCTAGAGAAAGTTATAGGAGAGTAGTCCTCTAGGTTATCCTTATTAATATAGCCCTCTTAGTAGCTATTCTAGATCTAATAGAGTAAATAGGCTATAGGAGCTACTAAGCTAGAAGGATATAAAGAGATATAGTAAAAGAGTAGAGTTAAATAAGTAAAGCAATAAACAACGAGGTAAATAAGCAGGCAATAAATAAATAATATAAGTAATAGCAAAACGTAGGTATAATAGGGTTAATTCTAGAGAACTTAGCCCTTAGGCAAGGATACCTAAGGGTACTATATATATACTCCTTTAGGAGGTAGATCTCCTAGTAGGTATCTACTATATTATCTATCTATACTTATAATACTTATTCCTTTAGGGAATTAGTAAGTAAAGTAAAGTCTAGGCTTTTTAATAAAGTAATTATCTATAAAAGGGTATATATTTTATAGTAAGTTAACTAAGAGCTTTATAATAAGGTTATACTACTCTTTAGGATTACTAACTTTATAAAATTAGTTAACACTAAAGTAACTACTTTTAAATAAAAGAGATAATAATACTAAACTAAATATTAGTAAGAGACTATAATTAATTAATAGTTACTTATAAGTAATATAACTAATAAAAGGAAAGTAATAAGGTTAAAGTTAGTATAGTAAGTTATTTTTCTCTTAAGGTTTAGAAGCTATAATAAATAGGTAATATAGTTATAAAAAGGATAGATAATATAAATAAATAGTAAAGGGGAAATAAAAAGGGTAAAATACTTTATATAGGTTTAGTAGAATTTAATAGTACTAATAATAATTTTTTTAGCTAATTAAAGAAGGTAAAAGTTATACCCCCTAAGGCTTATACTTATATATTAATTTCTTATACCCCCCTATTAATTTTTATTAATATAATAAAAGTAGCCTTAAATACTAACTTTACTAATAACTTTATAAACTAAAAGTTATTTTAAGGGTACTCTATTAAACTATTTAGTAGTCTTATTAGCTAAAGAGTAAATAAGTAATCTATAGTTACTATTTTAACTACTAAAGCTAAACTCTTAGCCTTATTATAACTAGCTAAAGAGGTAATATTTATAAGTAAATTAATTTTAGTATTTTAACTAAATATATCTATAACCTTAATATAAATTACTATATAATATAATAATTAATAAACTATTTATTTAGTATTATAAGTATAGATAGATAATACTATAGATACCTACTAAGAGATCTACCTCCTAGAGGAGTATATATATAGCACCCTTAGGTATCTTTACTTAAGGGCTAAGTTCTCTAGAATTAACTTTATTATACCTACGTTTTACTATTACTTATACTATTTATTTATTACCTACTTATTTACCTTATTACTTATTACTTTACTTATTTAACTTTACTTTTTTACTATATCTCTTTATATTACTACTATCCTTTTAGGTTAGTAGCTCCTATAGCCTATTTACCCTATTAAATTTAAAATAGCTACTAGGAGGGCTATATTAAGTAGTAGTATAACCTCTTAATATAGCCTCTAGAAAATTTTTCTTTACCTAACCTTAGTAAAGATATATATTTACCTTAATAAGAGAGTAAGCTATAAAATAACCTATAGGCTTACTAAAATAGCTTTAGCCTAGCTAAATTAAGGATTTATAGTAACTTTAGATACTTATTAATTAGTTACTAAATCTATTAATCTTTTAGTAATTACTATTATACTTTTTTAAGGATCTATAACTCCTTTATATAGTTAAATTTAATAGTAATATACCTTATTTCTCCTATAATAACTAAGAATACTTAAATAATATTATTAGAGACCTAAAGATTAACCTATATTAAGGGAAATCTATCCTTAGTACTATAAAGTATATTATTATAGCTATATATTAAATACTTAAATTTACTTTATAACTTTATTTTAATAACCTAAATAACCCTATACCCCTTTTATAAATAAATTTATAAACCTCTTAATTATTAAATACCCTATCTATACTATTAAGAGACCCTAAGGTAATATAACCTAACCTACTATAGAAACTATACACTTAGTATCCTTACTCCTTAACTATAAGTTATTAAAGAGGTAATATAGTTACTACTAGCCCTTTAGTAGACCTATTAATAAAATATAGAGGAATTTTATTAAAAAGAAAAGGTATAGAGACGCCTAACCTACCTACACTAATACTTTAGCCTACTATATAGTAACCCCTAAATCCTTAAATAGGGCCTTAGCTAGTTATATCTATAATAGTATATTCTCCCCCTTAGTAGCATAACTAGTAACTATATTACTAATCTCCTATCTATAGGGCTATAGTTTATAGATAATACTTCTTTAGATAAGATAATTTAATATACCTAATAAAGTATATAGGTAATACCTACCCCTTTAATAAATCTAATAATATAAATAAGGTATTTAACCCTATTAGTAGGTTTATTACTAGCTATAATATACTTCTACTAATTATTTTCCCTACTAGTAGCCTTAGTAATAACCTTTAAAGGAATAGCTTTATAATTTATTTTAATAATTATAGCTATACTATAATAAAATACCCCTTACTAAGGTAGTAATACCCCTTAGTATTATACTTTACCCTAATACCCTTAGTTAATATCTTTTAGCTAAATATAAATATAAAAAAGTATAGTAGTAATTCTATCTTTTATAACTATTATATAATATATTACTAAGATATTAACTTTTAGATTAGTATAATAAATATACTACTTTATAATAGTAATATATAGGCTATTATCTTAAAGAGTTTATCTTAGTACCTTTATAGAAGTACCTAAAACTAGTAAGACTTTTATTTTACTAAATAAGACTACTAAATACTAGTCTTAAAGGGTTAAAGTACTATAGTAAAGTATTTTTAATAGTACTTTAGGTTAATATTAGTAGAGGTAAAAAAGTAGTTTTAAGAAAATTACTTCTCTATAGATAAAGTTATTAAGTAAGTAAATATTTATACTTTTACCTAGGATTACTTTAAGTACTCTTATACCTAGGGAAATAAGTTAGCCTACTAGTAGCTTATATATTTTTATAATAACCTTACCCTATAGCTTTATTAATTTCTCTATAAGCCCTAAGAAACTAACTCCTTAGACTTCTTTATTACTTTAGTAGAAAAATACTATAAAGTACTATAAGATACTACTTATATCTTAAGATAAAACTATATAAATAATATTTACCTTTAGCTAAATTACTTAGTCTTATAGCTACTATTAGCTATATACTAAGTAAATAACTTTATTATCCCTAGAATACCCTTACTCTATAGATTAGAGGGGGTATACTAGTAGGCCCCCCTTTAGACCTATAGACTATAGCCTCTTATTTTACCCTTATAATAAAGCTTATACTCTCTAGTAATACTTTTTATAGTAATAATAGTTTAATAGGGACTAATATATCCTCTATAGGTAGTAACTTTACCTACTAAAGAAACCCTAATTAATATAACTAGTATACCTATTAAGATTTTATAGTAGAAGGCTATAGTAGTAAATAAAGTAATTTTTATTATAACTAGTAAGATTACTCTTATAAGGATAACTTTTTTATAAGTTAAGGATTAATAGCTATAGCTAATAGATTTATAAAGTAAAAGTAAAGATATAATATAAGATTTACTTACTAATATCTAGATAGTAAAGAAGATATCTATATAGTCTAAAAAGATAAGCTAAATATATATTTTATTATTAATAGTTTTATAAATATAGAGTATATTTTTAAGGATACTAATAAGGTTAATATAAAGCTAGGGGATACTATAAACTTTATTTTAAACCTTATACTTACTATACTTTACTAAGAGTTAGTCTTTTATATACCTCCTTTACTTCCTATAGAGGAATATATACCTTACTAAGATAAGGTTAAAGAGTACCTTACTTAGGCTATATATTTAGATAAGCCTACTATAATACTACTTAATAAAATTATAAGTAAAGAATACTTAGCTAAAACTAATCCCTAGCTACTTTCTCTTTACCTATAGAGATAGTAAACTTTACCTTTTAGCTAGAGGAGGTTATTAAGGTAGTAGTTAAGTATAATAAAAAAAAGAATTACTATAAGTATATTTATCTTAAGATATATATTTATACTAATAAAAACTCTATAGATATAATAGTCTATATAAATATAGGTACCTTAATACTCTTTACTAAAAGAGACTAAGTTACTAAATTTACTAAGAATCTATACTTTTTACTTATAGAGCTATATAGTATTAATATAGTTAGCTTATTTTTCTTAATAATAGAGGAGGTTACTTTTAATTTCTATATAGCTAGTATAGTAAAAGATACCTCTATTAAGATATATACTATAGTTACTATAGGAGTAGTTAACTAGTTACTAGTAAGACTACTTTTAGGTATACCCTTTTATAATAACTATAGTCTTATAGTAAACTTTAATAAAAGGTCTATCTTTTTTAAGTTAATATATAATATTTTAATATTAGCCTTAAGTAAAAATTACTTTTTAGTTTTATATAAGGTTACTACCTAGTATACTACTATTATTCCTTTAAGTAAGATTTATAAAATTCCTATTAACTTTATTAGTTTACCTAAAAGGGTTACTAAAGATAGAAAACCCTTACTATAGAGAATATTATCTAAATATATATATATACTAAATAGACTTATTAATTATAAGTTAAAGAAACTAGTACTTATTTTTAACTTAATAAATTTCCTTATTATAATTAAAAAGAGTACTAAGGTTATATAAATTATACCCTTATATATAGATAATATAATAATAGCTATTACTAAGGATTAACTAAAGTAAATAGCTTAGACTAGTAGTAATAGCCTCTTTAACTTATTAGAGAAAGTAGTAAATTATATTATTATAACTAAGAATACTACCTTTTAAGCTAAGGAGGATAATAGTTAAAACCTAAAGGCTATACCTAGAGATATACTAAGTTATAGTATATTTAAGCTAGATTTCTACCTAACTATTAAGAATTACTATAAGGTAGAGATTTATATAAATAATCCTAAATATACTATAAAATTATAGGCTTTACTTAACTAATATAATATTTATTATAACTATAGTATAATCTTAATACTAAATAAAAATAAAATATAAATTAACCTACTTAATAAATAATAAAATTAAAAATATAATATTTATATTTATTTACTTAGACTTAAAGATAAAGAGGTCTTTAATAACTAGTATAAGAAATAATATAAAAATAAAAAAATTAGTTAGTAGTAGCGCTTAGCGTTAATTATTTACCTTATTTTTATTATATAGAAATATAAAGAAGATAAAATAAAGTACTATAGGTATATAATTATTAATATAAAACCCCTTAATAAGGCTATATTACTAAACGTATACCCTTTACTAAACTAAAATAATATTATTAGTAGCCTAAGAGGTAAAAAGAAGATAATAATATTTAATATATTAAGGTTCTTTTACTAGCTTAGTGTATATCCCCCTACTATAACTATATAGTTATAATTAATCTATAAGAACTTAAATACTTTAATATAGTCTTTATAGGTTTTAAGAATATACTAGTATATACTTAGTACTTTATAAATTAATTATTCTTTTTATACTAGTACTTTATATAGGTATATATTAATAATATTATAATCTTTAGTAACTTAGATAAAGAGTATCTTTAGTACCTTAAAATAGTCCTTAAGATCTTTAATAAGTACTAAATCTATATTAATATAATAAAGTTATTTATAGGCTTCCCCTTAGTAAAACTTCTTAACTAGGTTATTAATAGTAAAAAAGTATATAAAATAAATAATTATATTTACGCCTTTTAATGCTTTACTTTCCCTTATAGCCTCTATAACCTTAAAATATATTTTAGTATAGGTAGTTAGTTATATACTAAATTACCTTAGTTTAATGTAATAGCTTAGCTACTAATAGATTATAAAACTTATTTAGTAGCCTAGCTATATAATAAGTAAGTATTAAAACCTAGGGTATTATAATAAACCTATACTAAGGTAGTAGTAAAGAAGAGTTTTAAACTAACACTAAAAAAACTTAATATATAGTATTCCCTCTAAGAGAAACTCTATAAATAGGTTATTAAGTATTACTATAACCCTAAGAAACCCCTTTTCTTTAAAATTAACACCTATATTATAGGGTTTAGGTTAATAGTTTTTTAGTTAAACTATAACTAAGATAGTAAGTAAATACCTAGTATTAATATACCTAAAGAGTATATTAAGCTAATACTTTTTTTATTTTACTTTACTATATTAATAAAGAAATACTATAGTACTACTAAGGTAAAAGTAGCTATTATTATTTAGGCTATAAAAAAACTTTATAAACTTATTTAGTTAAACTATTATAAAGTTAATATTTTTATAGATTATACTACTATAAAAGCTATTATTACTTATATATTACTATAAACTATAGATCTTACTAAGGCTAATTTTAAGTTAGTAAATACTACTAATTACCTATCTTAATTTTAGCTTAAGATTTTTTATATTCTTAGTAAACTTAATATAGTCTCTAATACCCTATTCTATCTACTAATAATAAAGCTTAACCTTACTAAGTATTTCCCCCTTAAAGATAAGTTAGTAAATATTAATAGTAAAAATAAGGTTAAGGTAAATATTAAAATAGTTATATAGTATATAGCTAATAAAGTCTTTACTATAGAGAAGGCTACTATAACTATTATATAAATTAATAATACTTTTATATAGGATATTATAAAAGGATACTTATAAGATAAATAAATAAAGGTACTTTAAGACTATATTTAGTATATATTATCTTTTAGTTAAAAGTTTATTACTTTAGATATAGTTAAAGAATCTTAATAATAACTATATTAAAAAAACTAAAGGCCCTATAAACTAATTCTCTTATAGGAAATTAATAATTATAGACTCCTATACTATATTAACTCTAATAGTACCTACTAACTCTATTTACCTTAACTAGTATATAAAAAAGTCTTTAAGCTTACTTATAACTTAAAGTTTTACTTTAGGGTTAACTAAATATTAGTAAAGCTATATAGTATATATATTTATAGAAAAAAAAGGTTAGTCTATTAGTATATTACTTATTACTTAATATACTATAAAAATTAAATAGATAGATAAAAAGTAGTTAGATTTCTATAACCTATTATAATACTAAGGATTCTATTTTATATAATCTCTATAAACTTTATTACTAATATACTTAAAGTTAGTAGTAGTAATAGCTTTTAGGTATTACTTAATTTCTTTATACTTAATTACCTCTATACTATAATATATAAGTTTAGTAAAAAGGTTTTACTACTACCTAGTTATATTATATATAAGGCTTATTACTAGGCTTAAGTATTATTATAAACCCTTATAATATATAACTAAGGTTTACTAAAGGAAATTATTAGTAACTAGAACTTAAAGTTTATTTTTAATATCTAAAAAGTAAGTTTTAATACCCTTAAGGTAAAGTTATTTATCTTAACTATATATTACCCTTAAACTAATAATTTAAGTAAATAAACTAATTAAATAGTTAAGATTACTATTTATTTTTATATATATATAAACCCTAAGATATTATAAATAGATATAATCTTATTACTATAATATTCCCTTAATAACTTATTAGTAGTTACTATTAGCTAATCCCTAAATAAAATAGTACTTAGTTTTTACTTATAAATAGTATTAAAGTATATTAATACTAATAATATACTTATAGAATTACTAGATATCCTCTAGTAAATATACTAGGCTAAAGTATTAGCCTTTATTAATATAGTAAATATTATATAAAAATAGTAATATAACGCTAAGTATTATAATATAAAATTTTCTATAGGAGATAAAGTCTACTTTTAGCTAGGTAAAGGCTACTCTCTACCTAGTAAACCTAAGAAAAAATAGTTACTATAATATACTAAACTTTTCTTTATTAAGAGAGTAGTTAGCCTAAGGGTATATAAGATTAATTTACTATAGAGCTAAAGAGTATACCTAGTTATATTTACTACTTAGTTATAAAAGACTATATAAGGGAAGGATCCCTTTAACTATAAAGAAATACCTCTAAAGCTTATTAAGGTTAATAGGGTAGTTAAGTATAAGGTTAAAAGACTTATAAATTAATAAATTACTTAGAGAAAAAAGTAACCTTTAGTTAAGTACCTTATTAAGTAAAAAAGATACTTACTAGCTTTAAATACTTAGGAACTATATAAGTACCTTAAGCTAAATACTAGTTAAATAGTAAAAGACTATAATACTAAAAACCCTATTAACTAAACCTTAGTATATATAAAGAAACACTAAAAGGGTATAGTAATACTATAATATAAGTTTACTAGGTTATTATATAAAACTAAAGTATAAATACTAGTCTCCTAAAAATAGTAACCTATAGGCCTTTTAATAACACCTTATATACTAAATACTTTTTCTTTTATTTTTTTTTTATTTAACTATAGTATATCTATTATAAGGTATTTATTCTTATAAAAGAGGTTATTTTATTATAGAAGGGTATATTATACCTAAATATTTTTACTTTTTCTTTTACCTTTACTTATAACTTATCTACCTATTTTTCTTTATATTATAATATAACCTTTCTTTTTACCTATAATAATATAATTTTCTTCTCTTTTTACTATATAATTATCTTTTTTCTCTTTATTTTTACTAACTATAATAGTTATATAGTAACTTATATAGTTAATATACCTATTAATAGTAAATACTTTTTTTTTTTTAATTTTTACTTCTTTTTAGTATTAGTAGTATCTATACGTTAACTCTATTATTAAAAACCTAAGAAACCTACTTAGATTCTCTTATAACTAAAGTATATTTAACTTTTAAGATAACCCCCTTAATAATAGTATTAAAGACTTTAATAACTATAATTTTAACTAGTATATTAATATAATAAATACTAATAAGGAGTATTTTTATTTTATTATAAACTTTAATAATAGAGCTATCTAATAGTAAGGAGGTTAAGCCTAAGGCTTTACGCTTATTAACCCTCTTAGCTAAGATAATACTACTACTATAGAGACTATTAAGTATACTAAGTAATAACCCTATAAATAGGGTAATAATATAATTACTAAATAAATTAATAAGAAAAATTAGCCTAATATTAATAATAATAATATTACTAAACCCCTATTAGAATTTAAAGGTAATAAAAATAACTATATTAAATATTATAAAGCTATTAAAATTAATAATAAAAAGATTACTTTATATAAGCTTTAGCTTAAAGCTAATAAGAAAGGTAAAAAATATATTAAGTTTAATAATTTTATTATTAAATAGTATACTAATTATAGTATTAGTAAGCTACTCTCTTTTATCTCTAGCTACTTTAACCTTAGTAATAATAAGGATAAGGTTAATAGTAAAAAGGAAAAACTAAAGCCTATACCTACTAAAAGTAAAGCCTTTACCCCTAAGGCCCTAAGGGGTATTCTAACCTAAGAGATAACTCTATATTAACTAAAAAAGGACTTTATAAACTCTACTAATTATAAGTTATACTATAAGACTTACTTTTAAATTAAAAAGTTTTATAAGGCTTATACTAAAGTTACTATATATACTTTATATTTTTTAAATATAAACTTCTACTAAGAGATTACTATACTTATCTATAATATCTATAATACTTTTATAAAGAATAATATATATTTTTACTTTTTTTTTTTTATATTACCCTTATTAAAAGCATTTACCTCTATTTAGAGGGTTATATTAATAATACTATTACTAGTATATTACTTAAGATTTAATACCTTAATTTTATCTCTATCTTAAAAATAAAATATATTAACCTACTATATACTTAGTATTACTAAATTATTTAGCTTAATAACTATATTTTAAATATAGAGGCTATAGCTAATTAAAAATACTAAATTATTTAAGATAATAAAATACTTATTAAAAATAATAATAACCTTATTAACTATACTATAGCTAAGGTTAGTAAACTTAAGCCTAAGGTTAATTAGCTAAAAAAGAATTTTACTATTTATAATAAGTAAATAATTACTACTAGTAACTAAATTATTACCTTTAAAGTTAATTTATACTATTATAAGGTTAATATTAATACCCTTTATAAAAAAAAGACTATAGAGGAGGTTATTACTAAGTTTAAGGCTAATAAATACTAATAGCTTATTAATAAAGTCTATACCCTCTATAAGTAGGTTTATAAACTAACTAAGGCTTAGACTAGTAAGTATACTACCCCTACTAATACTACTAGCCCTCTAGTAAAATACCCTAAGACTACTAACCTTTTTATACTCTACTATAGTTAAACTTTAACTACTATAACTAACTAAATATATACTATCCTTAGTAATATAATATATATTATTTTATTAAAAATAATATAATAAAAGGGTTCTTTTTTATTAAGTAAAAGTTATATATATACTAAAGAATATAAAGAAATAAGATTTTATATAGAGGGGGTTATATTATAAGTATAAATAGATAATACTATAGATACCTACTAAGAGATCTACCTCCTAAAAGAGTATATATATAGTACCCTTAGGTATCTTTACTTAAGGGCTAAGTTCTCTAGAATTAACCTTATTATACCTACGTTTTACTATTACTTATACTATTTATTTATTACCTATTTATTTACCTTATTATTTATTACTTTACTTATTTAACTCTACTCTTTTACTATGTCTCTTTACGTTACTATTATCCTTCTAGGTTAGTAGCTCCTATAGCCTATTTACCCTATTAAATCTAGAATAGCTACTAGGAGGGCTATATTATTTAGTCTAAAGTAACCTTATTAAGCTATAAATAAAGCTTTATTATATAGATATATATAACTACTAGTTATAATAAGAAGTTAGTAATAGAACTATTAGTATAAAATATACCCTAACTATAAAGATAATTATAGATAAATTTATAAAGATACTAAGCTAACTATAGTATTAATAGTTTATAAAGATACTAAATTTATAGCTATAAATAAAGGTAGATACCCTATAAGTATAAGCACCTATACTATAATAAATAAGTAGATCTATTTTTAATAAATAGACTAAATCTAAAGGGCTATATTAAATAGTAAGGACTAAGATATAGCTATAGTGTTAGTATACTAATAGATAGTTATAATAGCCTAGTATTACCTTCTAATAGGCATATAGTAACTTTATATAATTTATTTAAGCTAGAGAGAGAGAGACTAAGAAGAAGTAATAAGTGTGCGCTAATTGCGGAGGTTTTATGTGTGCGCAACTTGTGCGCGCGCTGGGCTCGCTTTAGACTTAAGCGAGAAAGCCGTGGTAGGCACCGCCCTGCCACACTTACCGTGGCGTAGCCTGTAACAATAGTGAATATAGACTATAGAATAGACTATGTTATAGTAGGCGATAGACCTACTATTAGACTATAAAGTGACTAATTAGAAGGCTACATAATAGACACAAATAGGAGGTAAAAATACACCTTAGTCTAGAGAAGAAGATAGACAGAACAAGCAATACACAGAAGGGGACAATTACGTCCAAAAGAACTATTCAACAACTATAGTATAGTAGGTAATAGACCTACTATTAGGCTATAAAGTAACTAATTAGAAGGCTATATAATAGATATAAATAGGAGGTAAAAATACACCTTAGTCTAGAGAAGAAGATAGATAATAAGCAATACATAGAAGGGGACAATTACGTCTAAAATAACTATTTAACAGCAATGTTTTTGCGCGCGGTTAGCTCAAGGGCCATCTTTTTAGCGGCAAAAGCATAGTATCAGGGCCACTGGAGATAATATAACTGCCTTTAGGATCCATATGTGTGGTGTTTCGGAGGTTCAATTTAGTCGGGGCAGGCTTCAGTGTTAGGTATTGCTGATGAAAGACAGCCATATCAGAAGCTGCAATTGAACCAAGACTCAAGAGCCACCTAATGATAACATGATCTTATGCTAAATGGTGGAACCTCTTGCTGCCTGTTGGCACGACTAACGGTGGGAAACATGCCGTTTCGAGGGTATTATCTACAAGAGGTGCCCGCAGGCTGTCTGCATCGGCTCCTTCAACCGTTGGCAATCTCGTCTTCCTCGTCTTCCCATTCCCCAGTGTCTTCCATACCCTCGTTGACCTTGTACTCGGCATCGCCCTCAAGACCCTCGCTGTCAAACTCGTCGTCATAGTTGTCCATCTCCACGTCACTGTCATCGCCCGCAACCTCACCTTTTTCCGCTTTGGCTTTCCGCTTCTTCTCGATGTTTTCTTTCTGCTGTTTCTTGCGAGCCTCCTTTTCCTGCTGCCGCTTTTCCCAGCGCTTCTCCAGCTCCTTGACCTCCTCCTTGGTCTTGTGGATATACTCGTGCCACATGACCTTGCCAGCACACAAGCCTTCTTCGACCTTGGTTAAACGCAAGCGCATGCGCGGTCCCAGTTCAACCAGCTTAACGGCGCGCTTCTCCACAGCGTCGTCTTCATCCGCGGCCTCGTCGTCGATAGGGGCGGCGCTCTTCTTAATCTTTTGGGCCTTCTGCTCCTTGACCTCGACCTCAGCGTCGCTGTCGATCTCGCTGCCACTTGTAGCGTCCGTGAGATATCCGTCGCCGTTCTCCCCGCCTTGGAGGAAATCGGCAATATCCTCGAGCTTTCCGAGGTTCGGTATACCGCCCTTTCCGTTCGTCTTTGAGGCCAATAGCTTCTCGGCCTTTTCGAGTCTCCGTAGCGGTCTAGAGATGCCTGTAGAGCGTGTGGTGATGGCGTAATGCCGCAGGTTGATGATAAAGGACCCATCATTTTCCGGGTCCTTCTCTCGGTTGAGTAGTAACGTTCGCTTGATTTTGCTGAGGGGGGTCGCATTCGGGTTCAGGGGAGGGAAAACGCTGGACCACACAGAGGTCACCAAAGATTCCAGGTGTTTGGGAACCTTGGAGGTTGCATCGGCATCGGGCGTGTGAAAGTTGTTCATGACCAGCTACATCAAGTTAGGTAAGAGCTGAAGGCGAAAAAGGAGCGAGGAAGGCGTACCAATGGGGGGGCAAGCTGCTCCTTGCCGCTGCCTTTCGGGCGTCTCTGGGCCCTCTGAACATCCTTGCAGAGGGAGTACTTCTCAACTCGAAAGTTCAACGTTGGACCGCGAGGGGTGAGGGCAACGCGCAGGTTGGTGTTGCCGCTTTCGGAGCGGGAGAAGAGCATCAGATGAGTGACGCCGAGGGGCCCGGTCATGACGACGTAATCCTTCAGTCGATTTGCTCTGCGTTCTTTCAGGCGGGCAGCAGTTCCCGGCTCCATGACCTTTCGGAAATCGGCTGCGAGTTGACTGACGCTGGAGCCGACCTCACCAGCGCCGATGCGAATGACCATACTCTTGGGGTCCTTGGAGCCATGGTTGTCGGAAACGGTAGCCGGGTTATTGGCACCCACATGAGTTCTCTTCTTGACACGTTTGCGCGCCATTTTTGCTTGATGTCGAATTGTCCAGGTTCCCAGAGTCCGGAGGTGGGAAGAAGATCTGGTTGGGCCTATGATGGGTCTCTCTGTCTGTGTCGTTTCTCTTTGCAGGAAATTTTTTGGAGGGGCGGCGGCGATAAGGCAAAACAAGACAAGTGCACGTGCTGATAAGATCAGTGCTCCACTAAAAACATTCTGCTGGGCATGGGATGTCATCGCGCCCACCAGCTAACTTTTGCACGGTCAATTAGCATCTTCACTTATTTTTTGCGCCGAACCGCAACGCGCACAATCTGTGACTAAAATGCCCCCTTCCAAACGACAAAAGGTCTCGCAAAAGACCTCCGCTGTCGACGAACCTCGCGTCACTGACAGAGATATGTCTCCCGCCGAATCGGTCGCCTCTCAACCCGAAGCCGAGGGTGGCGTTACTGCCGACGCCTCTGACGATGTCACAAAAAGCTTCAAGGATCTCGTAGGGCCCAAGAGCTTTGCTTACTTGCTTCAAAATACCCTACTAACTAACCTCTCTCTTAGGGAGTCGTCGACTCGTTATGCGACGCCTGCGCTAATCTCGGATACACAAAACCCACTCCTATCCAGGCACAGTCGATCCCACATGCCCTGGCGAATCGCGACATCATTGGCCTAGCCGAAACTGGTTCAGGAAAGACAGCGGCGGTTAGTACAGACCTACCTCCGGCTTTTGGTTTATTACAAATGAGGTTCTGCTCGAGCAGTCTGGAAGTCGCGGGGACGATCCAGGGACCTCATCAACATTCGCCCCACGCACGCCCCAAGGCTTGGGTTATGAGCGTAATCTGGCAGATACACTAACATCGGGATGTCTAGTTCGCGCTTCCGGTGATACAGGCTCTTCTGGAGAAGCCCCAAGCATTCTTTGGGTTGGTACTGGCACCTACAAGAGAATTGGCCGCGCAGATCGGCCAACAGTTCGAAGCCCTTGGCAGCTTGATCTCGCTCAGAACAGCAGTGATTGTGGGTGGTCTGGATATGTAAGCTCCAACAATTCCTATCGTCCCGCACGTACTTGCTTTTCTAACATTATCTAGGGTAATTCTTCCCGTTTCCCCCTTGTTCTCGATGATATCTCCGCTTTGGGTCTCATATCACTACCCTATTTTCCCAGATTAGCTTCCAACTCTGTGTCGCATTGAATCGAAGGAACGAAATGCTGAATTCAACTCACAGGTTGCCCAAGCCATCGCCCTTGGCAAAAAACCACATGTCATTGTGGCAACACCCGGAAGGCTGGTAGACCATCTGGAAAAGACAAAAGGGTTCTCCTTGCGCTCCCTCAAATATCTTGTCATGGATGAAGCCGACCGGCTGCTGGACATGGACTTTGGCCCCAGCATCGACAAGATTCTCAAGTTCATACCACGTGAACGTCGAACTTTTCTCTTCTCCGCCACCATGAGCTCCAAGATTGAGAGCCTACAAAGAGCCAGTCTACGCGACCCCGTACGCGTCAGCATCAGCTCCAACAAGTACCAGACCGTCTCCACTCTGCTGCAATACTATCTCTTCATACCCCACCAGCTGAAAGACACCTACCTTATCTATCTGGCCAACGAGTTCGCTGGCCAAAAACTTGTCGTCTTTACGAGAACGGTTTCCGAGACACAAAGGTTGGCCATCTTGCTGCGCACACTGGGTTTCGGCGCTATTCCCCTCCATGGCCAGCTGAACCAGACAGCCCGTCTTGGGGCCCTCAATAAATTCCGCGCTGGAGAGCGATCAATCCTGGTAGCCACTGATGTGGCTGCCCGAGGACTCGACATTCCTCTCGTTGATGTCGTGATCAACCATGATTTGGCCCAGGTACGTCCTTTCCCATGCTCACCCTCCGATCACGCATGACCAACATCTAACGAGCTCACAGGATTCAAAAACGCATGTGCACCGCATAGGCCGAACGGCGCGTGCTGGAAAGTCGGGCATCGCTCTCAGCCTCGTTACACAATACGATCTCGAGATATGGCTGCGCATCGAGGCTGCTCTCGGCAAAAAGCTGGACGAGTATCCTACCCAGAAGGAAGAGGTCATGGTGTTCCAAACCCGTGTCGAAGAGGCACAAAGACATGCCAGAATGGAGATGAAGAACCTAATGGAGACAAAGGGCAAGAAGGGGTCGACGCTGAAGGGCAAGAGAGGCGGTGGAAAGCGTCGCCACGACGACATGGATGCCGAGGAAGGTTAACGGGTATTATGAGACAATGTAGGTACTTCCGTTGTCCTGTGAATGTTTAGACGATGATATCTATGTACTGGGTTGAGAAATAGAATCTCCTTGGGATTTTACTGCAAAACTCCAGACGAGACTGATGATTCAGTACTTTGGAGATTGCAGAGCCAACATCAAACAAACAGCACATCCCAAATTTGGAATGCCAAGTCAATTTGATCTGTCGGCATTATTAAGATTCGAGACAAACGCCAGACAGCTCGTACAGTATTAGGTAGTATGATATGATCTATCTCGGCCATCGCCTACTCAGCCCTTCTGACCTAAACGCCTAAACCCCCTTCCACAAAAAGCACGTGTCGTCAACCAAATCATGGGTATCTGCTAGGAATACAAGCGCACCCAACCAGTGAAATCATCCCCCTGTGATTATTGATATGCAAGCCAGTGAATCAAAACTCGTGATCAGCAACTGTCTCCCAGCGCTTTGTTGCGAGCTTCCGCATCTTCTTCAAGCTCCCAGAGTTGCTAGTGCTAGCTGTGCTCTCGTTGCTAACGCGCAGCTGCTCCATCTTCTGGCCAAGATTGCTCACACCGGTGCCTGCTTTGCGACCCCCGAAGTCGTCTCGTTCCTGGAGCGGTTTGCGCTTGGTTGGGCTTCTCGCTGCAAGCTCGCGCTTCAGAATCTCGTTTTCACGTCGAAGCCTCTCATTTTCGTCTTCGAGGTCCTCGATCAACAGGTTTTCCTTGTCTTCTCCCCCGTTGTCGTCCTCTGCCAAGGTGACACCAAGACCCCTCTCAAACAGCTCCATCTTCCGGTCCCAATGCTCTTCTCCCTTCTCCTGCTCTGCCGCGAGTGTCGCCTTCCAGCGGGCTAGTTCCATTTCGAATCGAGCATCAAATTCGGCCATGCAATCTTCACGCACTGTCTGCTCTACATCCAATAGTCTGTCTTCCATGCTCAGAAGATGTGCCTCGGCAGATACTCTCGCTTCACGCTCGTCATTAAGTTCGATATGGAGATTCGTTATCTCTTCTTGCATCCGAGCAATCTCCAGCGCAGCATGCTCCATAAGAACTCTGTCTCCGTTGTCAGAGCTTGGCGAAAAGTTGCGATGTCCAGCTGATCCGTGGCCAAAGTAACCTCGTCGATGTTGCGGCAAATCAGGAGACTTCATTCCTGAAGGTGGGTGCGAGGTTGTGGGGGTTTCTGCGAGCAGGGTCGACGTAATGCTGGGTATCCGAGGTATTGTGACTTCTCTCGCCAGAGCGCTGTATCTAAGAATTTGCGAGGTCGCATTGAGGTCACCGTGTGCATCGGCCGTCACAATCATGACGCCTCGCTGGGCATTTCGGCGGGGCACAACTCCTGCGGAAGATGTCGCAGAGAACGAGTTGGAGAACAGCAGTTCGGTCATCTTGCACTGACGGAAAGGCATGACGGTCGGCTGGAAGATGGCTGTTAGACTCGGAAGATTCGGTGAAGCACTTGAGACTTGACGCACCTTGCTGTTGCTGCCCATGCCGCTTTGCGCCTGAAGACATTGCCCTAGGTACATGAGACTTTCATTGATCTTGCCAGCCTCAGCAAGGGTCACACCCTGGGTCTTTGCATCTCGAGCGCGCTCGCTGCCAGCAAGATCGACCACAGTTAACGTGTTGCCAGCCCAGTAGCGGTTCCGTCCAACTTTGGCCCGTTTCTTTACCTCAATGCAGAAAAAACCATGGCTGCGAGATGAGACACTGTTGCTTCCAGTGCCAGCAACTTGGCGTTCGTGTAAACCAGCTTCCAGCACCATGATGGCTTCCCCCATGTTGGTGCACGCAATCTTCTTCAGACCAGCAACGACCTTTCTGTCAGCAGAATGTTCAGTCGACTTGAAGAGCAAAGGTCGCCGCCGATACTCTTTTGTAGCATTGGATTTGATAGGCGGAGTCAGAAGGTCGTAAATCTTGTCATTGTATACTTCGTACATGGACAGCACGACGGCATAGTCGAAATCAGGGTGAGAGGACACGTTAACGGAGCTGATATCGGGGGAAGAAGGGAGAGCCGAGGGCCGCTGAAGGTTTCGTCGGGGGGTCGGTGAAGGATAATGTTCGCCCTTTGTCGGAGTTTTAGCAACGTTCTTCGTTTTGGATGCAGTAGTCATGGTCATGAAATGTTTTTGCGCATCACCTTGATGCTCGAGGTGCTCTTCGAGCACTAGCTTCGAAAAAGCACCACGTTGCTTGCGCCGCGGGCGGTCTGCAGTTGATGGTGATACTAAGCGCACTCCTCCCAAAACAAGCAGCGACGGTGGCAGCTGTGATTCTTCACGGCGATTGAGGCATAGGAGAGGGTTACGAAAATGGGAAATAGGGTCTCCTACAAGCATGGGCGTTCCTGCTCTTGATCCTCCTCCACGGGAAGAGCCAAAGTCGGCAAAGACGGTCTCGAGGAAGTAGGGTGCCGAGATAATGATGGCGTCGGAAACATCGGAGGATTGAAGGGAGCCCTCAAGGTCCGGGGAGTCGTACATGTTGGCGCCAATGGATCGGAAGACAACGTCAAGGGCGAGCTGGGTCATGCCGCGTGTTGAGCGCGAGCCGAGAATGGTATGAGACTAGGTGCAATGTCAGTCACGGTGCATCTACAATGGATTGGCGGCCGTCAGTCTGAATTACCTTTCCAGAACCAGTGACGCCCAGAGTAGCAATCAGAGCATCGGTGCCGTAACCGCCATGAGGGGCCAAGACTCCCTCGACAAGTGAGGCAACTCCTGTGCAGTGGAAAACATCGAGTTGTGTTGCATCTTCCTCAAAAACCCTAGTGAAGGCGAACTTTTCTGTTGAACGTTTTCGATCGTTTGGTGGGTTCATAGTGATGTGAGTGGGGTGGGAATCTTCATGGCACTCTTCGACATCCAAGAATCGATCAGACTGGGCAGCGCCGGCAGGGGCGGTCGCAAGCGCAGGTAGACCTGAAATAAGTTGGCGGACTTTTGAGAAGATGAGGTATCCATAGTTGAAGTCTGTGTCGGTATGCGATTATCTTACAGATGGAAGGGTTTGGGTGTTGGCGACGATTGGTGTCGAGCGAGGCGCGTCGAACGTGTTGATGATGCTGCCCTTGGTCAAAGTTGACAGAGCGAACGTTGAAAAGGCCCAGGAGGCTCAATCCTTGTTTACTGCGATGGCCAGGCAACCGACGATAAGATAAGCGACGTCTTGATTACCTAAGGTAGGTCGGTAGATACTCCGTACGATACGTCTATTAGCTAAGATAGGGGACGTACCGCACGAGCCACACGTGCCTCTCCCCCCCTCTCCTTGGTGGGTGGTGCGCTCCAATCTATACCCCGCCACGCTTTACACGGTGCTCCCCACCGAGACACAGTCCTAAGTGGGGCTTGCGCCCGGCGGGGGAATCGAGTACCTAGTTTAGGTAATACCTAGTTAGTAGTGTGGCGCCAGCTCCGACCAAAGAGGAACAAAACACACAGTCCCCGATCCAAGCCGACCTCACCCCCTAACTGGTCACATAGGTACTCTGTATCATTGGGTATCACCTGGGTCCTAGGTACTACGTAGCTAGTAGTAGTACGGTAGCCTACGGCCTGACTGGTCAGGCAACCCGGTGCCTTTGTTCCTGAGGACTATTATCCATCTGATGTTGACTTTGAGTCAGACCACAGCAAGGCCGGCGTAGAGTCACGGCAAGATGAGACCGAAGTATACTTTGTCTTTGGGACCTCCCAGCTCTACAGACCCCTCACCGTCCCGTCTCCCCTCCGAGTTCCAGTTCCGGGTCGACTACACTACATATCTATGTAGCCTAACGTAGGTAGGTAGTGCAGCGTTGCCTACCTACCTCTTGGTCAAAGTTTTACTGAGGCTTAAAGTCAAATGGTTGAGGTCTGGCGCAAGCATGACCCGGCTTAACAACCCCTCATATTCAGTCTGTGAGTCATTAACAACAAGAAGCGCCATACCACCGCGGCCAGTACCGTTCGAGGTGGCAGGCAGTGGCCCCCCGCATGACTGGTAGACGACCAGCGCCGAGCATCAGCGAGTATGGCCCCGCTCGTCCGGGCTTGACAAAGACAAAATTGGAAAAAGAATTACTACTAAGGGAGAAAATCACTCCCATAGATATATCCTTACGTGGCTCGCTATCGGTGTCTGCATGAGATGATGGTTATTGCTAGATAACAGATCAGTGGACAAGATATGTACCTGCGATACGGTATACCCGAGGGGTTGTCTGCTAAGAGGCTCAATGATGAGTTGGTCCTCGATTACCCCTCGACTCCTGGAATCCTTGCCCCTAATGAAAACCCTCGTGGAAGGCGAGGTGTGGGTCAGGTCTCGGGCTGGAGAAGTGGATGTTGGTGGACACAGTCCGGTGTGAGTGGGATGGTCACCACACTATGGATACTACAGCAAGTACGCAGCAAAGAGTCAGGCTGAGAAGCTCGACGCTACGAGATCCTGATCCGCATGAGATTTCAAGTGTAGGAAGGGACGATGGGATGATCGCCTCTTCTTCCAGCTCTGAACTCGTAGATGGTGGTTGATGTTATCCTAGGGCGTCAAGGCTACTGCTGATTTCTGTGTGTACCAGACTTGACGGGGGTCAGTCACGTAAACTAGGTAGTTAACTTAGTTGACTACTGTCATAATGAGAGGCATGTACCCATGTCAATCTGGACCAGATTGACGGGTAACAACAGATGGAGGGGACTTAGGTATCCGTAGTGATATAGAGTAGATATTGGAGGCGATGAGGCAAGAAGGAGGGGCAGATGTGGTTTGAACTCGATTTGAACCTGTACTGGAAGAGAGGGGTCCGGGACCACCCAGGGCCTTTTCCTCCACAGCTTACGGATTCGCCTACCAGTATCCGTATGTACATACGAAGTAATCGTACGAATACCTACTACGTAGGTACATACTGGTAGTCCGGTCCACTAATGACGGTGCGTCTCCAGCAGATTTTCAGCACCTGCAGGGCATCAGTCGGAGGCGTCAGGGGTGAAATGGCGGTGACGACACGCCGAAAGTAGTTAGAGCGGCCTCGCTACCCACTTTTAGCGAGCTAGACAATGCCGGGTTTCCCACACCTCGAGACCCCACCAAACGGGGACTTGGTTTGGAGAAGCAAAAAGAAAAAAAAAAAGGTAAGGAAAAAAAAAGCTGGGTGAAGCATGAAGGGTAAAAAGAGTAAAAGGAAAAAAGGGAAGAGAAAAAAATTCGATTGGGTGTGGAGCACCACCGTGTACCAAGACGCAAGAACGGAGCACCAACTGCAACTGGGAGGAGCCATACACAGTAATGATTATTTTCGGAATCCCGGCGCCTGTCCGTCCTATCCCTTCCCGTCTTTTTCTCTTTTTCCCTCTTTTCCCATCTCAACCACAACCACCAACCAGCCCCAAATCAATTCAACGAGACAACGAAGTCGCCCTATACCTTTTCAAAGGACCATCCCTAGAACCAATATAATACACTTCGTCGAGAATCATGTCCGCCGCTTTCGCTGAGCTGTAAACGCCCACTGCGGAGGTGCCCAGCGCAGGCACCTCTGCAGTCCAGCAGCCCATCGAGAGACATTCAATCCCTTCTCTTATTTTCGACGAAGTTCAACCCAGGCTTTCACTGTCCGGAGGAGCCCTCCAACGGTCCAACGGGATCCCAACAGTCCATTGACAAAAGTCTGCATCTGATTTCACCTGAGTCGACCACACAAGCCCGCTATTCACTCATCGGGCTACGAGAGGCCTAATCCGCTGCAAGAAAATATCTTCGCATCCACCCTCCCGACCTCCACGACTTCCACCTCGGCTACTCAAGCCACCTACCTTTCTATTTCTCTCCGTCCTCAATACATTTCCGAATATACATACGGCGCGCATCGTAGGATCAGGCACAAGGCAAAGGAATTACACATACGCCGTAGCCACACCCATTGGCCATTCAAACAATAATCGTCCAGGCCCTTCGTCTACATACAACTCTCCCTATTCGGCTACTACAATGTCTCGCAACATTCGCAACAAGTCCGCCGTGGCTTCTCGCAAGTCCACGAAGCGTCGCGACTCCGTTACCTCCTCTTCATCCTTTGACTTGTCCGACGACGGAGGCTATTCTGCAGTCGAAGATATCAGCGATTCCTCCGACGATGACGAGGAGGATGTCGATGCGGCCGAGGAGGAGCACATTCTACACGAGGTACTGCCGCCTCGCAGTATCCCGAGCCCCCCTCGGCCGCCCCTTGTCCAAGAAGAGGAGGACGATGACGATGGAGAAGAAGAGGACGATCAGGAACAGGACGAAAACGAGGAAAACGGCGCTGCCGATGTTGAGGACAGCGCCAGTTGGGACGGCATCATGTCCGACATTGACGAAAGTGCCACATCTGACCACCATCAACGCTCAGCCGAGCGCCACGTCCGCTTTGATGTCCCCTCGAGTGATTCCGATTCCACCGACACCGAGGACGACCATGCCGACTTCTTCCCCGACATATTTGTTGACCAAAGCTCTCTCGACCCGGCCTTCCGCCGCGAGATCGAGAATGATGATGAAAATGACGAGTCTGAAAACTCAAACTCCTTCTGGGACTACCACGGCGACTACCATGGAGCCTATGGGTACGCACCCGACGCCGACTCGGATGTTGAGGCCGTAGTTCAGGAGCTCGCCGACGATGACACCCCCATCGCTACCCCTATGCTGGCCGGTGAAACCTCAGAGATACCCACTCCGGCCGCAGCTTTTGGGGAAACCCAAGAGCTAGACGGCTATGAGAGTGAGTTTGTGCTTTGTGACGACGGCTCGAGAACTTGTGATTGCTGACATACCTCTCAACTAGCGGATGGTGATACAACTGAAGAAGATGAACCGGAACCCGTTGTGCGCCGCAAGATTAAGCGCCCTGAACCGCCCGCCGATCAGTGGGACGATTCTGACACGGATCTCCCGGTCAAGGGCGAAAGAGGTCGGCCGCGTGTTGGCCGCTTCAACCTAGACAACTCTGAGCGAAAGCCCATTGCTGTCGTTAACCCCATATCTCGCAAGATGATGATATTCACTCCCCACCGTCGCCGCCAGCTTGATCTGTCACCTGAACAGTTCAACTTCCAGTACCTGCCTCCCATTGACGAGAACCAGAACTCGGCCATGCTCAGTAGTTCTGCCCAGATCATGATGAGCGCCATGTTCTCGTCCAACACGTTTGGCGATTACCTCAACACCCAAGCCATGGGGCCTGCTGAAGCCTTCTTCCCTTTCCCCTCAGAACCCAATACTGCCGATGAGAGCTCAGACGTGGGCTTTGACGAGGAGGAGGGAGACGATGTGGAGAAGAGCCTCAACATCAACGACTTTATCGAGTTCGACGAAAACCATTCCTCTGGCGATGAGGACGAGGAAAACGAGTGGGATGGCGACCCCCTGGGTTCTACCCCTGTGCGTCCGCGTACCGCCTCGAGCGACGTCGACTTGCATTCTCATATCAACGCCAACAACGTCGGAGCCTTCCGTCGCGACCAGATCAACCAGCGGCTCATCCTGAGCGATAAAGCCACACAAGACTCTCTCGCCCTCAGCAGTCCTTACAACTACACTGCCCTGCGTGGCCTCAAGTCGGACCGCTTCGAGACGGCAGCTGTCCCCCTGACACCTCTCCGGCGGTCTAAGAAGCAGATGCGCGACCTCGCCCGCAGCCCCTAGAGTCCATGTCTCAGAAACGCAAAGCATCCAACGAGATACCCATTGGCCATAAGCGCCAACGTAGCATCTCGGACGTCAACTTGCTGCACCTCTAGTACGGCGGTGCAGTCATGTTTACCCAACATGTCCGACATAAAAACGTTTGAGGATGGCGTGACCGCTGCCCCCAAAGCAAAAGGGCACTTGTCATCCCTGGCCTCATACTTCGCTCTGGCTTGACTTCTTTTTTTTTTCTTATGTTACGCATTCTTACTTGGGCCCGTCCAATCGATGGGAATCACGGTAGACAAAAGCACAAAACCTACGGATACTTGGCCAACTCCAGGATCAGGAGTATACAGCCCGGCGAATGGCGTCAGCCACATACGGCCGGCTGATCTTGTAATTGTTGGAAGAGCACTCTTCTCAGGCACCAAGATGGCTTGAGGGATTCCACAATTCGTTTTACAGTTTCGTATCAAATGAAAAAGGATAAAATTCAGCAATATATAGCTGTCGTGCTAATTATGCTACTTATGTCCCTCGTGCTCGTGCCCAACCAGCTAGCGTGCCAATCAACAATTTGTGGAAGAACTTGAATTGCGATTGCCCACCCTACTCTACCATCTCTCTAGCTGCTTGCTCCCTTATCCTGTTGAGGTCTCTATAAACAATTTTCAGCTGTAAGTCGTAATGGCATCATCAAACGCCGTTTCGATCCTACGAACCAAAGTCCCAGCGGCACCTTTCAGCGCTTCGGGGACTTTCTCGACAACCGCCACGCTGAACTTGTCGGTCGCGCTCTTCTCCTGCTTCAGATTCAGCAAGATGATGGGACTCAGCAGGAGCTTGTCGAACTTTGGTTTCGCGTCAACGACGTTGCCGAGCGTGGTCTCGACGCCGCCGGCAAGCACTTGTGTCGACTGCGCGACGGTGATGGCCTCGATGGCATTCAGCGGCGCCGAATTCCGGGCGACGTCGGTGGCTTCTTTGATCTTGACGAGTAGCTTGGTTGACTGGACGATGATGGGCAGCGTGCCAAGGAGTCCGCCGCTCCAGGAGGCGACGGCATCGCCCAGCTCCGTATTCTGCGCAGCGACCTGATCCATGACAGCCACGATGGCGGCGCCGTCGGCGAGGACGGAGGCGGCGAAGAGGCTGAGGAGTGAGAGATTCAGGAACATAGCAGCCAGTTGCCTTTGTAGACGAATGTGGATGTTGGTCGATTTACCGCTGGTGCTACTGATTCAGGGCAGAATTCCATATTACGGAGAAACAGGGGGTTCTTTCCGTCGAAGACAGCTGTTCCGACGACCCTTTATACTCCGAGTCCATCGGTCCCCGAACATTTCCTATGCCATCGTCACATTGCCCAGTGACGTTAGCCTGCTCACTGCTACGAATCACCCGTCTATCATGGCATCACAATGCTTAGCAACTTTTCACACAATGCATCTGTTGGTTTAACCGTAGTTTTGTTAGAGGGGATATCCTAGTCTAATTAACGCATCTTATACCTTGCCACTATTCACACACGTAGGGGGTAGATAATAGTATAGTAACAGCGTAGTTTATCTATTTTAAGGGAGAGCTACTAGTAGACTATTTCTTAGAGGTAGAGGATTCTACTATAGGTAGTAAGTTATATAACTATATATAACCTACTATCCTTCCTCTATATCCTAACACTAGTAACTTTTTTTTTTATAAAAATAGCTACCTCTCCCTTTCCCTCTAAAATATCTAAAAATATAATAAAAATAGAAGCCTAAAAAGTATTATACTTTTTTAGGTTATATACCTAGAAAAACTATTCTTCCTCTATAATTAATTAATAAGTCCCTAGTGTAGTCTTATACCTTCTTAAATATAAAGTATTTCTCCTTAGTTATAGCTATTAGAGGTATATTTATTTATTAAAAAGACTTAACTACTATTAGCTAATACTTTATAAATAATATATATTTACTTATATCTTTCCCTTATATCCCTATATTTATATTTATATTACTTATTTCTTTATATATATCTTAGTTTTATTTATTATAATAAGGTTTTTAAGAGATTAATTTAAAGATAACTTTATAAGTCTATTTACTAAGTTATTTTTTTTACTAATTTATTATACTTTATAAAGCTTTTTTCTTTTATATAATTAGTAGAGGGCTATAATATTAATTATAAAGTACTTCTCTTATATAATACTAAGTTTAATAAGGTATTTATAGAAAGAGTATAAGTTAATAAGTATAACTATAAGGATTATAGGTACTTTTAGTTTATTAGTAATTATAGTAAGAGTAATAAAGATAGTATAAGCTATATTAACTCTTATAACTATACTATATACTTTACTAATAAAAATACTATAGGTAACTTACTTTAACTTAGTTAATAAAAAATAAATAATATTACCTTTAATAGTAAACTTACTAATATTACTATTAATAGACTTATTAGTAAGTATAATAAGAAAACTTAACTATAAAGTTATATTATAATTATTAGTAAATAAGCTATTTATAAAAATAAATAGCTTAGTAGTAGTTAAGTTAAGTAAGATAAATTAAAGACTATAGTTAAGTAAGTTTATTTACTACTTTAATTAATAATTAAGTACCTTAATAGCCTTATTATTAGGGTCTTTATACTAAGCTATAGTAGATAAGTTAAAGTAGGCCTCTAGTTAATAAATAGAGGTAATATATACTCTATAAGTATATTATTAAATATAATTTTTTTTTATAGTAGGCGTAGTTAAGTTAATAAGTTATAACTTCTTCCCTTAGCTTTTTTAGTATAAGGTAATTAATTTATTAGTAGAGTTAATTATAATAATACTACTATTAAAGGTTAGTAGCTTATTAGGTATAAAAAAAGTCTTTATCTTAGTAAGGAGTTTTATATTAGTAAGCTCTTAATCCTCTTAGTTAGAGAACTAAGTTATAGTAAGTCTAAGGGTATTATTAGTTTATATACTAATTAAAGTAAATTCTAGGTTAGTTAAAGATAATAAGAGTAGATAGGGGTTATATAAGGTTATTACTATATTAAAGTTAACCTTATAATAGGTACTATAAGTAACTTACTAGTAGGTACCTACTTTTATAAGCCTATAAAGTAGTTATTAAATAATTATAATAAATCCCTTAGGGTAAAGATAGTAGATCTTAGTTAAAAAAAGGGTATAGATTAGTTTTTTAAGTATATTAGTTAATTAGGTATAGGCTTAGGTAATATTATAGATCTATATAACTAAACCTTATTAAATTAGTAATAGTATAATTATAAGAATTAATTATTAACTTATATACTAAATAGTAAAAGATTAAATAAAGATTTCTTTTTTACTATTATTAAAGTAACTTTATATAATAAGGTATAATTTTTTATATAGTTTTCTATTAATATCTTTAACCTTATAAACTATATAAAACTTAAAAATATAACTAGTATATTCTTTAGGGTTATATTAAATAACTTTAAAGATACTATAGTTAATAAGACCTTAGTACTCCTTAGTAGTTAACTCCTTAAAGGGCTAACTTAAAGTAATAATAACTCTCTAAGTATATAAGGTAGTAGTAAGCTTTATAGCCTCCTACTCCTTTAGTAATAAAAAAGTATAGTAGTTACTATTAGTCTTAGGTAGAAGTATAGTATTAGTTATAAACTTAACCTATAAGTACTTTATTCTTTTAAACTAGGTCTTATAGTATATTAGTAATAGAGGTATAGTTACCTTTCTACTATTAGAGGTAAAAATAAGTACTACTATATCTATAGTAGTACTCTTACTAGCTATATTACTATTATTATTATTAAAGATAGGCTACTTATTACTAACTATAGTAAGCTTATTTTTATTATTTTTATTATAAAAGAGTTTAATAGAGGTAGATTAAAAAGTATATAAGCTATTAACGTTAATAGTATAATTCTTATTATTAATAAAGAGAAGTTTATATAGTTTAAACTAACTACCTTTCTTATACTAAATATAGATATAGCTATTAATTAGTAGTCTCTTTAGTATAGTAGTAATAAGGCTATTTTATATATTTAGTACTTTATTAACTTATTAGGTTATAAAGTACTTATAGAGGTTATTATTAGCTTTATATATAGTAGCTATATATTAAATAACGTTAGGTAAAGGTAGTAACTTAGTTATTATATAGGGGTAAATACTAAAGATAAAAAAAGTTAAGATAATACTATTAAGTCTTATAGTATTATTAATAGCCTTTACTACTATCTAAAGTATTAACTTATATAAAATACTAGGGTACTTTTTTTTAATAATATTATAAGTATAGTAAAGAATAGCGTAGTATCTCTTAACCTTTCTAATACTATAATATACTTTAACTAATATAATTTTAACTTAAATACCTATTACTTAAGCCTTATAGTTAAACTCTATAGATATAAAGTTATACCTAGCGTCTATAGTAATAAAGTTAAGTAAACCTTAGTATATATTAATTTAATAAAGGTAGATTACCTCTTATATAGTCTTAGTAAATATATTATAGAGAAAGTAAGCTATATTAAATATAGTAGATAAGTTAATTATATAAAAGACTAGCTTATTACTATTAAGGTATATAATATTAATAATAACCTTATAGTTAAAATAGTACTTATTATATAGGGTAAATTAAAAGTAAAAAAAAGCACTACTATAGAGTTAATAATACTTATAATACTTAGTAAGTCTTTTAATTACTTTTATTTTAATATTATTATAGCCTATATTATAAAAAACCTTATAAAACTACTAAATTAATAGATACCTAAAGTAATAATAAAGTTATTAAAGTTTAGTAGTAGTAAAATAATTATCTACTAGACTTTATTTAAGTAGTTTAAGTAGTATTTATAGGTACCCCTATTTTTAAATAATAAGTATAATAACGTTACCTTACTAAAGTATATTAGTAAGGTTATTAAAGTAAATAAGTAATTAGTTTATATTAGCTAAGTAAAAGAAAAATAAGGTATTAATTAATACTATATAAAAGATAATAAACCTAAAGGGTATAGTAACTATAATAGTATTAATTAATAGTATTATATTACTATTACTAAATCTAATATTAGCTTAGCCTTTACTAGTATTATTAATAACTATATATAGTTAGATCTTTTATAAAGCTAAGGCTTAAGGGTAGCCTACTATTAAATATATTAAAGCTCTTATATTAAATAAGATACCTTAGAAGACTTCTACTAAATACCTCTTAAGGGTAAATATAGTTATAGAAGTCTTTATAGTATTATTATATAGGTTAACCTTAGTAAGCTAATAGTTAATAAATTAATCTATAAGGTTAGTAGTAAAAATATTCCTATTAAGGGAGGTAGTACTAAAGAATATAGTAGTTATAAAAAATAAATTATTTAGTAGTTCTCTACTATTATTACTATTATTATTAACTATAAATTTTTAAAAGTAATAGTAGAGGTCTTTATTATTACTAGTCTTAATACTATTAATAGTAAGTATAAAAGCTAATTTTTTATATATAATAAGGAAAGTAAAGTACTATTAATATATAATATATAGAGTATCTTAGATATACTAATTAGCCTTAAATTAGTTATATACTTTTTATTACTTATTAGTAGTATACTTACTTAACTAATAACTAGTCTTATAGTAAATATAGTACTTTTTATTACTAGGGTTACCTTATTAAGGGTAAAGAAGTCTATAGTTAAATAAGTAAGTACTACTATTATTACTACTAAATTAGTTATTATATCCTTAACTATAGTAGGTATAGTTAACTTAATACTATTTATTAAGTTTAATAGGCTAACTAAAGAAGTAATAAGTAGTTTTCTCTTATTAAACTATAATACCTATAAATAAATATAACTAGTTAGTAATACCCTTAAGTATAGGTACTAAACTAAATAAATAAAGTTTATATTCCTATATATTTATATATATATTTAGAAGTTATATCCTAAAGACCTTATTACTATAAAAGTTTTTAAGTAAGGTATACTAAATAATTATAAGCTTTTTAATTAACGCTTTAAATATCTATAACTTATTTTTATTAAGGTTATTATATATAAGGTAAAAGAAGGTAGTCTTATACTACTCTATAAGGTAAGCCTAAGTTACTTTAGTATTCTTAAAGTAATTTTTAATAAGGTTAACTATAGTAGTAAAATCTTTAATATTAGTAATATAAATATATTAATAGTAAAAAGTAGTAGCCTTACTATAAAGTATTAGTAAGAAGATAAAAGCTAACTAGTAGGTATAAATATTAACCTTACTATAGTTATCTATAAAGATACTTAACTTTATATTAAAGATATTATACTATTTACTACTATATTTTATATTATTAGTTAGTAACTTTATAAAGTTAGTTAGCTACTATAGTATAGGCTATAACACTAGAGATAAAGGCTTTATAGGTTAGTAGGAAGTAAAGTTATAAAGTATAGTAGATACTACTAATTAATAGTAATCCTTAGTCTTATCTATAGTAATAACTAGATAATAAGGTAGTAGTTAAATAGGTCTTATAGCTAGGCTATTTTATCTTATTATTAAACTTAGTAGAGGGATAGTAGGGTACTAAGGTCTAAACTATACTAATAATACTCTAGGTAGTTAAAGTAGTAAAAATATTATAGCTAGTTATTTAAATACTAAATAACTATATATTAGTTAACTTATAGTAAACTACTATTTAATTTCTTTTATAGTATACTATAATTAACTACTTTATAATTAACTACTTTATAAGTATAAGTATAACTATAACTATAATTAATATTATTACTCTAAGCTAATATACTTATATTAGAGGTTATAAATAAATCCCTTATAATAATTAATAAAGTTATTAAATTAGCTAAACTTAGTATATAAAGCCTCTATCTCTTTATTAATCTATAGGTAAAAGTAATCCTACTTAATAATATTAATAAGCTTAGGAGTAATAAGTTTACTATCCTTAGAGAAAAAGACTCCTTAATAAAAAAAGAAGTTATAGAAAATATCTAGTACCTTTAAGTTAGCTATAGAAAATAGCTTAATAGACTAATCCTTAAACTTATAATAATAGGCTTTTTATAGATCTTAACTATAGAAATCCTCTTTTTTTTAGATAGCTATCTAATAAGCAAGGTATAATAATACCTTTATAAAGTCTTTTTTATTAAAAAGAAGGTTAACGCTAAAGTAAACATAGTTAATATATATCTTTATTAATATAGGGACTAGTAATTACTATAACTTTTATAAATTTATATTATTATTAGTAGTTATTATAATAGTTATAATAAGATAAGTTAATTATTAAGGATTTTTAATAGTAACTTATTATATAACTTTTATAGTAATAAACTAAGGAGATAAAGAAGTCTCTATTAACACTTATTAATTATAAACTTTTATAATAAATAAGGTAGTAAAAGAGGTAAAGTTAATATATAGTAAACTTTATTAATCTATAGTTAAAGAATTTAACTATTAATTAATATTAGTTTAACTATAGTTTTATTAAAGGGGATATCTTAGTCTAATTAATATATCTTATACCTTACTACTATTTATATACGTAGGGGGTAGATAATAGTATAGTAATAGTATAGTTTATCTATTTTAAGGGAGAGCTACCAGTAGACTATTTCTTAGAGGCAGAGGATTCTACCGTGGGCGGTGAGTCACGTGACCACACGTGACCCACCGTCCTTCCTCTACATCCCAACAGCATCCTTTCCCCGCAAGCCCATCTTCCAGATGACGTTCAATTACCATATCCAGGCATAGCCAGCGTGTGATCGCGCCGTCGCAACCTCGAAGCTCTCAAAATCTCACATGTCCTCGGCCAAAACTCCTACCCGGTTCTGATGGAAAAACAACCCCGAAGCATCGCAAACACATGCTCTTCAAGGGCCAAAGGGTTCCCCGACCTCTTTCGAGCCGAGGAGCGCAAGGATACGACCCCAGGTTCCTACCTCCTCCTTGCCCATCCCCGCCGATCAGCCTTCAACCCCTTATGCAGTGTGCCTGCCAATGTGACGAGCTCCCTGACGCTTTTTGAGGTGCGAGAACGGCAGCTATTGGGCCGCACGTAGCACGCCAGCGCTGGCACTTGGCACTGTGTCGCTGTTCGCTCGGACCACAACTACCTACTGACGCGGGCGAGAGGGTGCACCGGACTTTCGTAGGTAGTTAGTGCGCGCCGCCGGCCATATAGCCTTTTCGAGAATGGGCCAATGGTTCCTCCGAGCTTGAACCTCGTCGGATAAGGACGTCCCTTCAGCCTTGAAGGTTGCGATGGCAGCTCCATCATCTGACATCCAAAATATTATCATCCAAAGGGATAGGTAATTGATTGTTTGAGTTGCTCGCCAACTACTTGATAATGAGCATGGTATGGATTAAGAGGAGGATGTGAGGCTCCTGTTGGAGTGCCTCTTTTAGTATATTTTTTCTCGCTAATTCCTACCAAGCAGCCCGCCCACAAATACATCGTGCATAGTGCGGTACTTCATCATGTGGCGTTCTTATTCGCATTGCTTGCCTATACACAGGACCTCTCTTGTCACATGTTGTCTATCATGGAACCAAGTCTTTCTGATTCCACGAAGACAACAGTGCTCTATTCATGGTGATAATAAAACATAGGGGAAAGGTGCCTATAGGCGACTACCAGTAATGGGGCAGCTCACTGGGCTGGCGGACACCTGACACATATCCTATTCTCATTTTCCAATTTTAGAGGCTGCGATTATACGGAGTAAAGGAGTCAACAGTGAGTGTAGCTAGGGCTCAACTGTGACGCTTTTTCAATCTGCCTTCCCGTGTGCCGCCTGGCTGTATGTTAATCCGATCCGACTTGTTAGACACGTAACAAACAAGTGCTTCAGGCACAAAGATCGTGAACTAACCTCAGCAAGTTATACTATTGTAAAATTGAGTTCATACTCTATGACATTGTTTTGCTTACTATATATTTAGGTACTGAGAAAGGAAGATATTGCTATGATAGTCGATAGTATTTTCGGCACTCTCTACCAAACAAGCTTAGCAACTTTGGTGAAGCAAATGTCCCAGCGAAGACGGCCGGGTGGCGCAATGGCAGCGCTTTACTTTCCGGTGGTAAGGGTTCTGGGTTCGAGTCCCAGCTCGGTCGTGTAGTCATTCTTTTGTTCTTTTTAGCCACCTCTCTCCAGGTATGTGTGTAACGTCTTAGCATATATAGACAGAGTATAGTGCTGTGCGTGTGGTAAGCATATCGTGATACACGTCAAGGGAGCACTCGATAATTGTGTACGGGATAGCGCCCAGCACTTGACAAATGGATGCCTCGGTATCAGAAGTTCGTAAGTAACCCTTGGAGTATCTGAACCCCCCGCCCAAAGATGCTCGCTCAGCTTTCTCCCGAAGAACTGGTGTAGCAATGACCTATGCAGCCCATAGGATCAACTGCTAATAACAAGCTATTCAGACAAGCTTCCTGGCGAGAACCAAGTCACTACTGTGTGAAATAAAGCTATCATCAATACCAATTTTGTCCTCGGCAACAGACAGCACCTTGGACCACATCTATCTGAGCTCGGCTTTATTTGGTGTTTGGGATTCACAATTTACGGCAGTAGCCGGGGCACTCGCGTGATCAATGCGGAGGGCTCCTACCAGACAGACTCCATGGTCATACTCTGTAGAGGCGCTGACAACATGTAACGATTCTCCTTGCCTCAGGTGTTGACTGACATGCTCTCTACGGGGATTCCCTTCTCTAAAAGTCGGCAGAAGCCTGTTTGTCCACAACCGAGACATGTAGAATAGAAATACGAAATAATCTCAACTTTTGCATATACGCAGGGTCATTCATTGCACGCTCTCCGCACGGCATCAATATATATGAAAGTGACGCTGTCGTGGAGACGTTGATAGATTATCCAAACAAGGACCGGGTTGCCGTGTAGGCTGGAAATATGAATAGCAAATTCATGTAGAGAAAATCTGGCTCCAACGCCAAGCAGCCAAATCGGAATTGTTCGTATCCTGGAGGAGTTGTCCCAATCCTCATACTTAAAGGACTCACTCAATCCTAGTTTACAAGATTGCCCGTCGCATATCAGTCAGACATAAACACAATCATAAGCGGCAATCGGGAACATAGTGACCAGAAGAATTGCTTTGAGGAATCTTGAAATTAGCTTCGTGGCCTAAAACTGCATGGCTCATGTGACGCATGTAACTATACAGGTATGCGGCCCGCAGTCCTGGCATGCTAGGCCCTTGGGTATCTAAATACAATGACGCCGCCCTCCTGGACATTCGCCAACCCAGAAGACGACGCACCCAACAACGATTTACGATCACTCGTCATCATCGTTCAGTCCGAAGTCATCGTCATCGTCATCCTCCTCTCCCATCCCCTGATCATCCTCGTCGTACATGTGAGACTCATCACCCATATCGTCGTAGTCGTCTCCACCGCCAAACTCATCATCCTGATGCTCGTACTCTTCGCCCTCAAGAGGTTCCATTTCCTCCTCCTCCTCATCCTCCTCATGGATTGTCTCGTCAATCACACTGGGAGCCTTGCTGGTCGGGCGGCTGGCAGCTTCACTCTCAGGCCGGGATCCTGGGTCGCCCTTGTCCGGCACATCAAACATCTGCCTGATGGCGTCGTAGTTGATACGTTTTGAGAAGCCCCTCTCCTTCATGACGTTGACTGCCGCCTCGCCGGGTGTGCTAGCAGGAGTTGTTTGACCCTCACCAATGCGTGGCCGCTTCTTCCGCTTGCGATCCTTTTTAGGCTTCTTCTCTTCGAGCTTCTTTCTGAACAGGCGTTCTTGCGACTGGCGCAGCCAGTCCTTGTTCTCGTTAACCCACAGCAACTCCTTGATCTTGATCTCTTCGGGCGTCAACATGCAGTTCAACACCTCGGGGTCATCGGCAAACTCGTCTTCGCCGACCTCTGGTGCCATTGATACGGCCTTGTTGGGTTGCTGCTGGAGTGCCCAGATAGAGTGGATGCGGGCGCGCTGTTCAGCATTACTGAAAGCCTTGGCATGCTCGTACGTCTCCGGGTCGTTCATGATCTCCGAGATCTGCTCCTCCATCTGGGCCTCGTCCTCCTCCCACTCGTTATCGATGGGTAGAGAAGGCTTGGGTTGCCGTCCATTCTTACCGCTGGCATCCTGTCGCGACGCTTCTTCGCTCTGCTGTTTTGCGTCGCCAAACTCTTCCGCCAAACCTTCGAGATGCTGGGTGCTATTCGTGTCTCGCAGAGCCGGCTCGTCCTGGGCAATCTGAGAAGGGAGTGGAGGGATGATGAAGCCGTCCTTGTCTCGGCGGTATTCAACAGTGGGAGCCGTAGACAGGTCGGGAGGGGGGAGTGAAGGTGCCGGTGCCGTTCTGGTGTTTTCGCCTTCATCTGTGACCTTGCGCTTGCGCTTCTTGCCCAACTCCTCCTGCTGCTTCTGCCAAGCCTCTGTGCCTTTGTAAAATGAAGGCGGGTCGTGCGAACTTGAACTGAAATCTTGTGACAGAAAGTCCTCCACCGTCATCTTACTGGCCTCGGTAACATTGAACTCCTGAAGACGTTCTTGGATGGTATGGGTCGTGACCTTGACGACATAGACGACTTCCCTGGTCGTGCGCCGAAAATTGTGCATCCTGGCGGCTATAAGTAAACAAGCACCACAAATACCGGATGGTCGACGGCCCATGACGATCCAGTCCTGCTTCATGCGATGGACGAGGCGGACAGCATCTTCAGCAACCCTGTTAGTCATGTGCTTAAACTCAAGCTTGGAGGCGAGCCGGAAAAGGATGTCCTCGGGAAATACCGGGGCCTCTCCGTTACCAAATATGTAGACGACCCTGTTCAGAGCCTTGAAGGCGCGGCCAAGTTTGAAGACATTAATCTGCGTGAGGTCGGCAAGATCGATCAGCATGATCTTACAAGGCCGCTCGGTGCGGCAAGCAGTGTAAAGGCAGACGGCAGCAACCATGACGAGGGTGCGACCTTGGACAAAGTTGGCCTGAGATGCGAGTTTGAAGACCTGGACGGCGGTGTTGACGGTGTTGTCGCTCAGGTTGAGCCTCTGGGCGTAGCCCTGCATCAAGGAGCGAGCCTCGCGGATGGACTTTTCTCGATCGTCGGAGCCACCAACGCGGCGGAAGGCAGGGCCCATTGTCCGCACACCGGCCTGGTCAGCGGCGATGTAGCTTCCCTGAACCATGGCGGCACCGGAAGAGGTCTCGCCGAACTGTACTTCGGCGACAATGTTGCTGTCGTCAGCGACTCGACCGCAGGTCTGGCACACGCCGTCGACGACGTTGGGCTTGACACAAGTTTTGTTCGGGCATTGTGGGCGATTCGAGACGGCGACGGTCGGGGCTCTGGAGCGGTTCAATTGTGCTTGGGCGACAGCGGTGGCGGCGGCGGCGGCGGCGTTTGCCTGTTGGCGTTCGGCTTGCTCACGAATGGCTCGAATACGGTTTGGGGGTTGGAAAGGCTTCGACTTGCCCACCGTCGGCTTCTGGGATTTCTTCGTGGGTGTGAGGAAGGACGACATTGTGCCCGTGCTGTAACCCAGGGCAGTCGGGTGTCAATTGTTCTTTGTTTTTTTTCTTTGTTTTTGTAATCTGAGTTCTTCTCCAAAGAGTTTTCCAAAGGGAGGAAAGGTACTGTAAAAAATGAAATAAAATAAAAACAGAGAAATGAGCGAGTTCTGACTGATGGGAAGTGGAAGGCGTTGATGGTCTTGAGGCCCCTCCCCCTTTCTCCGGTACAGTACCAGGCAAAAAGGCAGCCTTACTGTTTGCACCTTGGGCGATGGAGGCCAATTTAGTTGTGAAGAAATGCAGCCTGTTGCGTGGAATCTTGCGCATCGGGTGACGCGAGTGACAGGGAGGGCGTCGACGAATGAAGTGTAAGTGATATGAAGACGACGGAAGAGGAGGGATACTGGTGGTGGGTGGAATGAATAGAGGAATGAAAAAACTAGTGGGGTCGGCGACGAGATGGTCGAGCGGGAGCAGGTGCGCGTTTGCTTCGAGGGGCAAGAGCATAGTTCGGACCTGGGTGGGGGAGGGGAAGCAAGAAGACCATTATGGGTACCGGATCCTGCTGAGTCATCTTTCCCAAAAGAGGAATATCCATTTCTCTCCCAGTCTGCCGGGGCAGCCGGTTCGAGTCTCCCTTGGTTGACAAAACTGCACAGCTTTCTGTTTCTGACCCTGTTTCGTTTTTGAGAAAGAAAAAGAAAGGAACAAAACGGACCGCTTCCTTCTTTTCTTTTCAACTAAGTACTCATTGAATTGAAGATCCATACCAGGATTGCAGTTGGTGTGCCGAGAACTCCTCATTATGCTGCTGGGGATACTGCCGCACTGGCAATTAGCCAGCGCAAACCAGCCGAGCTTCCCATCCGCGGAGACTTCGCCGTCCAAGTCCAATATTACTGCCCCTACGGAGAGGTCATGTTGGATATTCTCCAAGGCCTAAGCTCTCGCACAGTGAAAGCAATCAGCAATGGCCTGCTCGAAAACACCGCATCCCCGAGGCAGAAGCCTCATATTCATCAGTACCCTCCCTCATTGTGGCTTTGCGTGCTAAAATCGTCAAGGTCCAACTGAGGCCTCGCTGCCACTGTCGCGGGCCAGATTATGCAAATCTACATTATGCATGCTGCATTCCACGTAAAATTGACAGCTCGCGCTGCCTTCTAGTTCTTTTGCATGCGCGGATTCTCGGCCCATTGGACCGCCTCAGTTGTCCCGGCCGGAGGGACCTAGCACGGGCATCATGGTGTTCGTCGAGTGCGGGGCAGTCCGCGTCAACTTGAGCTGACAGCATGCTTACCTAGGTAGGTACTGCACACACGGTTGCGCTGACTAGTAATAGCCATGCTGTTGCTTGTGGTTTAGCCTGGGTACCTATCTAAACCTCGAGATATATATGTAGTTTGAATCTCGCACCACATGGGCAGGTCACGGAACATGATTCAACCTTTCACTCGCACTTCACTTTATCTCGATCTATCCATCTACCACTATTCTCTCGTCTACCATGTCTTCCGAGGCCTTCACCCTTTCTGCTCCTCCTGGCACGGATGTTTGGAAGAAGCCCCCTTCTCACAACGTCTATAATGGTACCATTGACCCGACGATACTTCCAGAAACACGTAACTGCTAACGACCCCAGCCCCACCAAAGCCGTGCCAACCAAGTCACTCAGTCAATTCAAATCCGCCAAGATCACCTTCTGCGCAGACTGGTCCGAGCAATACGACCAAGCCGGCCTCATTTTCACATTCGATTCTCTCTCCGGTCGCGACCGAAGGTGGATCAAGACTGGCCTGGAGTACTATAACGGCACCCCGCAGCTCAGCACTGTATCCTGCCATACCTGGGCCGACTGGAGCATTGTCCCACTCGCCGCCTTCGGAGATACCAGTTACGTCACCGTTCTTGTCGAGAAGGCCCAGGACGACCTCGGCTTGAGTCTCTGGGTGTATTACGTAAACTCGGACGGCACCAAGGAGCCGCTGCGTGAGGTTTGCTGGGTTTATGGAGACGACGACGCGTCGGGTAAGGACTGGAACTTGACGGTTGGTGCTCTGGTAGCTCGGCCAGCAAAGGATGCAAAGAGCCATCTTGAAGTCCATTTCAAGGACTTTGACGTGCAGTGGCAATAGGATACATTTTGTTGATGTCGGGGTGCTGTAGTCATATTGCGGGCTCGACCAACCGAGCCCGTCTCGGTCTTAGTCTCTATCTCAGTCAACTCACAAACCTCTCTCTTGCGGTCCACTGACTTCACAATCATCACTGTCAGCAGTCTATAAAGTAAGTCCAAAAAATTGCCACTCACATAACAGTCGTGCTGGGGTCAAGCGTTGCCTGGACTCTGGAGGATCTTGGCAAAGAGTTGGTCGTCTGGCTGGAGCAAGACCAACTCATCCCATTCCGCCACCCGTTGGCTAAGGGATTCCTAGAAAGAGCCCATGTTATCAGTCACAGCTATTTTTTCTGTTGGTACAACGGGACTTTTATCGTGTGTGAAAAGGTTTAGTGCCTGGTTTAGGGCATATGTGACAAGACGGCCGGCCAAGCAAGCTATTATTATTACGTTGGAGATTACGTTACGGGAAGTTCTACCTTTGCCTGGCGTCTTTCGTAAAACATGTCACTTACTCACGCCAAATCTCCTGGGTTCATAACTGCTGGGTATCATCCATTCTAACCGAAACATCCGCTCCAGTTGTCAATGATCCCCTCAAGCCCGGCTTTCAGGGCCGTAGTAAGTCCCGTCTGACCCTGTCGGTGCCGTAGTCTCTATTGGTACACTGGCGCCTGCCATTTGGCCCTTCTCATGATGTGCGCCATGCCCTTGTTGCGGCGCCTTCGTGCCGGCGGGGACCATGTAAATAGGAGCGCCGATATTGCGCTTATTGGTTTCAACGCAGGCTCGTACAAAGAGGATAAAGTGGTTGAGCCTAGGAATCCTGTCAAGACCACATTCGTGAAACTTCAGGGCCACGGCATATATACTCACGTCAACAGATAGGTGAATGCTAACGCGGCGTGCTCCTCCGTGGCGAAGGGCCAGTCAGAACTATAGCCACGCAAGAGTGTCATGATTACGGCAATAGTCGTGAAATACATCCAGAAGATTAAATGCAGGCCGACATGCGCACCAGGATGGATTCCTTTCCGGCCTCCCCTCGCGCAGATGGTTATCAGCTCGGACACGTCCCAGAAGATGGCGACGGCACCCTTTACTAGTAAGTCAATGACCGAATTCGCTACCCATTGCTGAGGCTTTGAATTACTCACCGGGATCGCCTCGAACAAGAGTACAACGGAGGCTGGCAATGCATCAATCAACAACATGTGGAGTGCAATGCTAATGATTATGGTACTGAAGGCGATGTTGCAGCCGCGGATAGCAACCTTGGCAATGTGCCATGGTCTGTTGTAGAGGGTTGCCTTCCGGCCACCTTGGTTTTCATATGGAACAAAACCTTCTAACCCATCGAGGTTGTGGTGTTGCTGCTTGCTGGGCATGACGATGGCGAAAGAATGGGCCAGGGAGTGTAAGTGGATTGGCAGAACTGTCAACACAGCCCACGAGGAGACGATTTCAAAAAAGCGAGAGGGAAGAAAGAATCCAAGTGAAGTTACTGCCACAGTTCGCAAAGAGGCGAGAGAAATGGGACTCTGGGTTGGACGGAGGGTTTTCCATTTCACTTTATCGCGCGACTGCGCCGCAGGAAACAGGCATTTAGCGCGGCAGGGAACCGTGTGCCAAATTGGCAAACGACCACCCCCCTACCTGCCTACCTACCTACCTACCTACATTCAGCTGGTAGCGGAGGACATGGCCTCGCCATTGGCCCGAGACTTTGGCTTTTATGGGTCTTTACTAGAACCCTGCCAGCAACGACGTTGGCTGCCTAGAGAGAAAAAGAATGCGCTATGTACGCGGAACTTATGGTCTCCAGTAAGGGTAGGCAACATTGTCGATTGGCCCCCTAAGCTAGGGTAGCTTACACACCCGAATGCCAGATACGATACGTGAAGCCTTGGAATCATCGCTATTCCTCACTTGGTGCACCCTCCAACCTGTTTGGTTCTCAACCACCAAAGTTCTGGTTTCTTTGTAGCCGTTCAGGCCCGGGAAGGGCGGGGGGAGGGGGGGTATATGTTTTATGTGCTATGCCGAGAGATGAACCTTGGAATGGCTCATATTCTGCATATCATAAATATCGATGCGCAGCCCGGGCTGCGCTGTTCCCTTGGGACTAACAAGAAGCCAAGATCCAGTCCGCTGGCTCAGCATCACTTTGGCGGTGTGGTACTTTGGCATTTCGGGAGACGCATGCTCAGCGGCTGTCCGTTTGACACGGTTGAAATAAGGTATCCACTGTTCGCCCAGCCTGCAACCATGAGCCTACTCCCTCTGCAGTACTACCACCAAGCCCATGATTCCCAACATGGCCGTCTTCAGCCAGGGGTATTCGGAAAGAAGAATCGTAACGTAACCGACAAAGGGGATGTATGCGACAACGCTGCCAATGATGTCTTTGCGCACGAGGAAGTCCTGGCCCTTGGCGTACAACTATATTATGGTCAGTGTATTTTTCTTCCAGTCTTTCTTCGGAAAGCGGTTGTTGCATACCTCCTCGTCGCTTCCTTGGTTGTTGTCGCCTTTGGTTAAGAGCTTCGCTTCGGGGCTGCAGAAAATATCAGTTAGTTGCCCAGGACGAAAAGCAAGTCGGAAAGGGGATTAGGCAGGTATCGTAGTACAGACCCTGCACCAAACTTCCGGACCACCCTATGAACAATGGGGATGTTCTTTCCCTTAACTTCGTAGACAACAATTTCGCCAACTTCGGTTTCTTGGATGATGTTACGATTCCAGAGGAAAAGAAGGTCCCCCTTTGGAACGCAGGCTCCATTGAGCCGCTGAGAACGACTACGATGGGACTTGGAGAATCGGAAATAACTGAAAGACCCTTCCACATCTAGATTGGCTGCTGTCAGGAATGGGATCACGTAGCCGGAACGTGTGCGGGAAAATGGCGTGGAACGAACCATAAAAGCAGTAGAGAGGATGAGCGCGAAGTTCAGCAGCTGCGACGCGGCTTGGCGCGGGTTGGCAAGGCTTGAAAGCATGGCGTCGAAGGTAAAAGCAAGCGAGGACGGCGATGGTGGTGGTGGTGTTGGTGGTGGTTCCGACAAGAGGTGTGTGGTCGGATCGCGATGTTGGAAGCTGGATTTAGACGTCAAGTTTGGAGTTCTGGCCAGCAACGCAAGAGCTGCGCCAGCACAGGCCAGCTGGCTGCTGCTCTCTTGACGATCGGAACGTGTCCACGGCGCATGCAGGGAAGAGTACGTAGCTTTCCTTATCTTATCGCTCTTGTCGCTTGAGGCCATGCACGGACCATTCATCTTGCTGCTTGCTCGCGGTGTATTACCTACCTGTGAGATAGCACAGGCTCGAGAGAGCGAGCTGGGTTGTTTACCTACCAATCTATCACTGTGACGAAATGCACAAGTTTCATTGAATGTGTGAAATTTTTATAAATAAGTTTACTCAGCGTTCAACTCTGAAGTGTTTCGATTTCGATTTCAATAGTTGTGCCGTGCCATTCACCCTGATGAGTACCTAAATGCACTTGGATAATTTTACCCGCCTGCCTCTGATGCAATATCTAACAGCAACTGGTAACAAAAACTGTCTCGTCCATTGTACTGACCCGGTCTGCTCATTAATCTCCACCGAGCCCTCACTTGCTGGGAAATTTATTCGTCAAGACCCCTTTGTCCATGTCAGTAAGACCAGTTGAAATGGAATGCCCAGTTTCTTACCGCAAAACTTTTCCATAATGATACAACAGATATGCTCTGCCCATTTCACTCGCCAGCGCAGAGGAAAATTGCCATTAGAACTAGCAACATGCGACCTCTGACCCGTCTCACACCCACTCCGCATCCTACTCCGGGGCCGCGGTGATGACCGCAGCAGCCGCCTTCGCAACGTCGGCCGCCGTCGCCAGCACCCCGGACAGGGACGTCGGCAGGGCCACCGCCATCGTCGTCGACGCTTCCGTCTCCGGCGGCGACGTCGGCTTCATGCCCGACACCGGCAGAGACGCGTACCCGAGGTCGTGCATCTCCTTCTCGCAGGACCCGTCCCTGCACCGGACCAGCCCAAAGTCCTCCAGCAGCTCCTCCTCCGTCGGCTGGCGCGTGGTGTTGCCCTCGCTGACGACAATGTCCAGCGGGTCCACCTCCCGCCTCTTGACCTCATCCGCCTTACGCTTCCGGGGTGGCGTCCACCCGCGTTTGTAGATGTTCACCTTCGCCACCCCGTTCGCGTCCAGGGTGAACATGTCCGTCGGCGCCTTGGAGTAATACTGCCGGTACCCGCGCTGCTTCGCGCGGCCCGCGCCCTTGTACCAGTCGTCGTTGTTGAGCAGCGCGAAGCCGGGGTCGTCGTTGTTGAGTGTCTTGGGCCAGCACGGGTTCTCCTCGATGCCGTAGTCGGCTGGCATACCACCCATGCGCTCAAAGTTGAGCTCAATGACCTTCTCCACGGCCCGGACGCGGCGCGTGGTGATGGTAACGACGCGGCACCCGACGTTCTCCGTGGTGTGGAAGCCCTCGTGGATGAGCTCCTCGGCCTGCTTCTCCGGGCACCCGCCGAACAGCTGTCCCGCGCCTCCGTTGCTGGCTTGGGGCAGCAGTCGGATCCACACCGCCTTGTCGTCGCGGCTGCGCCAGATGTCGGCGGGAGGGTACTCGTCGCGTTGGCAAACGAGATCGTCCTGCTGTAGCCAGCCGCTGCTCCAGTCTGTGTTGTGCTGCTTGTTGTAGGAGCCGACGACCGGACGCAACGCCTCCCCAATCTTTTGGCCCGGACACGTGAGCCTGCTGAGCTTATTGTCACGATCGATGACGGACTTGTAATGGTAGCAGGCCTGGCCGTGGGTGTCTCCGTAGCAGGTCCTCCGCACAATTTCCTGTCTCGCAGGTCCCTGAGTGATGACGCGTGTGATGTCCTTGTTGCGGAGGTTGACGCGAGCCTCGAGTCGATTTCCCTTACAGCTTGCGGGCTTATCGGGTGCTTTGCTCGTGGGCTTGGACGGGCCTCGATCGACCTTGGTCTCCAACGGCTTGTCGAGCTTGACGTCGTAGTCTTTGCCCTGGAACTTGAAAACGGACTTGCCCGCCTTGGCGACGCCTTTCGAGCAGACGGAAACTAAGGCCGGCATAGCCGCTTGGAGAGCGATTGAGATGATGATTCCTGGGCACCAAGTTAGCGGACGGGTTACAAAGAGATGTTACTTGAGCTTGACTTGCCCACAAAAGGGATGAACCGCAGTGGCGCAGTCGCTGCCATGATAGAGATGCGGCAGAAAGCTTTCGCCGCAACCTCCAGCGCCAACGCTTCCGCTGCCGCAATTGCTGCGTCCGCTGCCTCGTCCTTGATGGTCTCAGTGATTTGCTCCTTGGAGATTGGAGGCTTGAACCCGTTGCAGCAGTAGGTCTGCGTGCCGCCCGTGCAGCTCTGATCCTCCTTGTCAGTCCGGCTGTTGCTGTTTTCTGTGATAGACACCTCCCCCTCCGCACAGCCGCCCATGCAAGACATCGCCAGCCCACGGTATCCTCTCCACCGGCAGGTGCCCATGATGGAGCCCTTGCTACAGCAGACGCTCCGGAACTCGTCTTTGGGACAGCGATCCATGGTTGACAACGTCCCAGGTTGGCCGTTGGTCTGGGTGGCCTCGTGGTCACCGTTTCGGCACTTTTCGCCGCATTTGGTAGTGTAACAGACGCCCTTGGCCGCTTCATCCTGGTAGATAACTTCAGCCTCGAGCAGAGCCTCTTCATCCATGTCGTCAGGGTTCAAGAGACTGGCAGCATCCTGGGCGACTTGGTCCAGGGCCCAGACCATGAGACCACCCAGACATCGCGAGTTGGCGAACTCGGCCTTCTGACCCAATGTCTCGCCGTCATCGTACGAAACCCATTGGTCATTGTCCCAGTGAATCCACTTGGTGCCTGACTCCTCGTCATGGACGGGCTCGAGCTTCTTGTCCTTTATGATGTCCATGATCTCCTGGAGATTCAGGATACCCGAGGCTTTGGAACAAGGACCCTCTTTTGCGCCACCACTGAATCGACAGACTCCATTGGGCTTATTGCACTTGGAATCTTCAAGGGTAAAAGAACGACCGTAGACTACAGTGCACAGAATTAGCCTATAATCAGAGCCATGCCATCAGATAACATGAGCACAAGCAGGGAAACGCACATCCTTGGCCCAAGACAACATTCTTAGGTTTGACCCCAGCGCGCCATAAGAGATCAAGACCGAGATCGATTTCTGTGAGGTTGGTGTGCGTGGCGACGTATGGGCCGACGAACTTTGAAGCAGCGTCCCATGTTCCGTGCAAGTCATAAGACATCAAGTTAAACCAGTCAACATGTGGCTGGAGATTCTTCAGATCGAAATGTTGAAGATACCAGTAAGATGCTGGAAGCGTGATGGAGTAGCCGTATCGCTTGCCGAAGGCTTCCTTGATTTCCTTGGAAAGAAGAACAAAGTTGGCTTTGTCCTCGGCTTTTCCGCCACGATCGTCTGCGACAAATATCAGCGAAACTGAAGTACGGAAGCAACCAAAGTTTTTATCAACATGAATGAGTGGTTATTTGACAGGAAGATGTCTGGGGAAGGTACGTAAATAAGGACTTTGCCTACCAGCGGTGGGGTACTCCCAATCTAGATCCATGCCGTCGAATCCATATGTCTGGCGCCTTTATCAGTATTCGAGAGAAAGAGACACTCAGAAGGGAGTCATTTACCTCCATAAAATACATCAGCTCTGCAATGAAGATACCGCGATTCTCGGCGGTGCTCGACATTGTACTAAAGGCTTGTTGATAGGGGCCGGCTGGTAAAGAACGGATAAGCACATCTCGAAGTCATCGCCAATGGAACATTCAAACTCACGGTCGTTGAACGACCACCCGCCGACACTGACCCAGGTTTGAAGGCCGGGCTTCCTCTCCTTGAGCGCAGTAAACCGACTCAGGAGTGATGCAGCGTTCTTATCCATGGGGACGATACTGAACTTGACCGGGTCGAAGAAGACGAAAGCAAAGTTGATATGTGTCAGTCCGTCTAGGTTCAAGTCCTCAGGGGACACCTTGCCGCAGGGACGAGTGTTGGCCCAGGACTCATAGTAGCCGATTGACCGACCTTGGACGCTGTTTCCAGTCTTGCTGCACGAAGGCCGCTTTACTGGGCCGCAGCCTCCGAAATCACTCTGGCACCCCTTGTCGACGTTGCAAAAGTCATCGACGGAGCCGCAGAAGCTTTGCAAAGAGTTAGCCATGCCTACGCACCCAGAGGATATACATACCCAAACTGCGAGCAACAGACACCCAACGGACAGGTCTGCCTTCCGGGGACACCATATTGGCCGCATTCGGCTTTGGCATTGCAGTTGGAGGTGCAATTGCCAGCACCACATTCTGCAGGAGAATAACCGCAAAGGCCAGTCATCTACGAGACACATGTCAGAGAGAATCCAAAGTCAGATGTCTTCCCTACAGCAACAGAAAACGCGCCCCGTTGGATTGGGATCCGGACGGTACTTACACCACTGCAACAAGCGCCATTGACACAAGGAGTCTCGGCATTGCAGGTACCGACAGGAAGGTCGAGAAGCTGAGCAGGCAGATCAGAGCCAAGTAGACCGAAAGCAGAATTCAGATTAAAATATGAAGAGTTCTCCGCAGCTAACAGCGGAGAAATGAGATAGAAGAGCCCCAAAAGAGCGGACAGCCTTGAGTGGAAATGCATTTTATAACAAGAAGGGAGAGCCAGAGGTTGCTGGGACAAATATGCAAATAGTTGCGGCGTGCCACTCGAAAGCAGACGAGGCAGATGGTCATATCTGATGCGAACTTTTGAAAAGTCTAGAAAGGCCGGCGTCTTCAACGCGTTCATATCATTTTCAAGCCAGAGAAGCTTCGTGTGCTTCACGAAATCCCGTCCGAACACCACCGACCTGCGCCTAGCGGATAATGTCAAATTACATTCCCATCCTCGCTTGGTCTCTTAGACTACCTCGACCGTCTTGGCGTAAGATTTCGCCCGATTCTCCCGTGACCTTTTGACCAAGTCAAGTGGTTCATTCAATGCAATGCAACGTGGATGCCTGATGAAGGGTCAACAGGACGGATGGACTAGGCGGAATGGTGACCCTCGCAAAGTCCTCATTTAGAGGCATACGTTACAAGCCATCTCGTCTATTCGTAGACAGCCTTATCCGCGTAGCCAAGCTATCTACCTCTTTCCTAATCCTCTCAAGTTCTCAACTTTCGGAGTCGCTGTGCCTCAATGTATTCCCGCGTGGCGCGACAAAGTGTGTGTACCTATGTACGGCGCAGTCGCCCCGTGGTCTTGGCCCGCTTGGCGAGAGCCGTTCCCGTGCAGAAGTATTTGCCTCATTAGGCTGGGCGGCCCGACTACTGCTGCAATCGCGGAAAGAGAGAAAATTGACTCATGCAGGGGTAAATAAGAAAGCCCTGCGGCAACGACGGCTCCAAGGCCAATTAATAATGGGCTGCTGACGCCGGCTTGGCGGTAATCTCATCAGCTCTCGCAGTCTGTCAACTCCTGTCCCGAAAGAGACTTGTTCCGGTCCAAGACAAAAAGAAACTAAGCTTAGGACTTTACAGAGTAACATTGCAGAGTGAAGATTCCCAAAAATAAATGAAGAACGACTGTTACGTGGGGCATGTGGACGTTTAGGGTCGCGCGATATCTGCAACCTCCATCACGCCGTCTGGGCCTAGAAAGGCGGGAATCGGAGTCGGTTGCATGCCCTCATTTCGGTTTGGCAACCCTTTTCGAGACAAACTATTGCTTTCCCGTAAGGCTCCAGCCTTTCAGGGGCGTTCAAAGCTTGAGAGAAAGTCGCCCTGCCCGGGTCGTTGTATATCGACCGTTGCTCTGCCAGGTCTGATTCACCAACCCACCCTTCGGCAACTTGCTCAGCGCGCTGCAGTCGAGGAAATGTCGCCTCGCATCAAGTCTTTGACGGCTCTGGCATTCTTGCCCCTAGCTTTTAGCTTCAACCTCTGGCCCTTGGTTGAAACGAAAGCATTGGCAGAGATCCTACAGATTGCACCTGCTTGTGTTGTGGCATTGTAAGTGTACCCAGGCCGAAAGAGAAAAGGACGGACGTTTGAGTAGACCATGAGGGCCTTGACTGACTGATATCGAAAGAAATTCTACCGTCGCATGTGATCAAGACCTCTTCCAGCGAACCATCAACGTTGACGGGCTCTGGTGGCAAGAGCAAGATGTCACGACGCTATGCGAAACCGGCTGCCTCACCTCGGCACGCGATTGGCACGCCAATGTCGAAAGCAGCTGTGCCTACGACCTGATGATCCAAGGTGATCGTCTTGTCGAGGCGGACACTCTTTCTGGTCGTTTCCTCGAGGGTCTCGAACTCGCCTGCACTCGCTCGGCATCCAACGAATGGTGCTTCATCGAGCAGCAGGAGTGGACGGGGTCCGACATAGTCACACCAGACTGCGCCGCGAACCCGGCCGATCCATTTTGCATGAACCCAGGAAATGTGAGCGCCGAGAACCGCCGTATATCGTCCCTCTACGACAACGATCTGCTGTGCTCCGAGTGCTTCCTCAAGCTCTTGTACGCCCGCGTCACGTCCGCGTTCCTCCCCGACGTCGACTACTCGGACTACCTGGTCGGGGAGTTCCAAGACATCCAGGAGGTCTGCCAGACCACCGTCGGCGAGCTGGCCACCAGGGTGCTGCCCAACTACCCCCATACGACGGACGCGGACGTCACTCCCATCAGGACAGAGGTCCCGTCTACCGAGACGGACTCTCCGGCGCCGACAACCACCTCGGAGCCCGTCCCGACCAAGGCCCCGGTGCCGGACACGGAAGAGGGCTGCGAAGCTGTGGGCTGGCAATGGGTTGACGTCCTGGTCATGAAAGAGTCCACCATTGCAGAGACGGAGCTTGAGTTCTGCAACGAGATTGCCGAAATCTATGGCGTCGCGACGGGCGATTTGATGTATACGACAAACACCCCCGGGTGCGCTGTTTTGGATGGCTGGTCTTGCGTCTCCCGTCTTGTCAGTTGCTCCGAGTCAGCGGGAGCTCTACCTGGTATGACGTTTGCGTAATAGTCAAACCCAAGGATCGTAAGCTAACATAACCATCAGCGCATCGATTGCAGAATCCGTATCCAACGCAACCCACATCGTCAACGCTGTTCAGATAGCCACCTGGAACCCGCATATTCTCGGTGCTTGTGATCATCTGGTCAAAAATCAGTACGTCTGCATAGAGTAAGCAACCCCCGGATAGAGTACTGCCCAAGCCGAGTATACTCGAAGCTGACCGCCTCCTCCTCCAGTCGCCCAGGTGGCTCTTGGACGGGCCCGCCTACCAGCGAGATCCCAGACGACAGCGATGGTCCTGTGCGCGGCGGTCCTGGTACCACACCCACGCTTCCCATCATTGACAACCCCGATACGCCACCGGAGCCGGTCCAAGAAGGCATCTCATCGGTCTGCAAGCGCTACGTGTTTGCGGACAAGGGCGCTTCGTGCTGGAAAGTATCAAACGATGGCGGCATTACCCAAAAGAGACTATTCGAGCTGAACCCGGTTTTGGGCACCAACGGGGAGAGCTGCGACACCATGCTCTGGCTCAACTACTACTACTGCGTCGGCACCGAGAGCCTGGGCTCGCCGACCACAACGGTGACAAGGACGACGTCGCCCACAGTCTCCCCAACAGCGTCTTCTACGAGCGCTCCAAAGCCGTCTCCGACTCAGGAAGGCATCGTGGGCAACTGCAACAAGTGGGTGCAGGCCGTGGCCGGCGACTACTGTTGGAAACTGGCCAACGACGCCGGCATCGACACAGCCCTGTTCTACCAGTGGAACACCGCCCTCGGATCTGGAGGCGAGAACTGCGGCACCATGATATGGCCGGACTACTACTACTGCATTGGCGTCTCTTCGGGCAGCGCCATCACTTCGTCGCCTCCTACGACGACGTCCGCCGGTCCCGCAAACCCGACTGCCACTCACGCAGGCATTCCGGCAAACTGCAGCAAGTTTGCCGAGGCGCCTGCGCAAGGCGCGTCTTGTTGGCAGTTGGCGACCGATAACGGCATCGAGCTGAGCCGGTTCTACCAGCTCAACCCCTCGCTTGGCACCAACGGGGAGAATTGCGGCACCATGATCTGGCCAGGCTATTTCTACTGTGTGAGCGTAGCGTAGACGAGTATTTTCAGAGCATGTGCTATTGAATCCAATCCGTAGTGTATTGAAGAAGAACGGAAAGTCAATAGCGCTCAAAACTTGTTCCCTTCGCGAGGTGCATGTAATACAACGTGAATATCACTCTCCCTCTGCCGTCAAGCAGCGTCCATCGCCACATCGGTATCCTCGTCTACAGGATCGTCTGCAAACCCTTCTCCATAGATAGTCGTCTGTCGCAGCCGGACCAGCGCCTCTCGGCATTCATCCCGCCGAAAGCTATTTTCATCGGGCCATCCATAGTCATGGTAGACCTTGCGAGCGCCCTAAAAGGTTCACGCCTATTTGTCAGCGTTCATTCGTATCAAACAGTTGAAGAGAAGAGGTACGCAACTGACCTCGAGCCCTATACCAGATTTGGCTGGTACGACGATCCGCCTGTCTGCTTCCGACATCTCTGCCAAAGCATCTGCCCCGCGTTCCCAGTTGGGTTCGGCCCAAATGACTGGATCTTGATTCTCATCTGGGCCCAGGCCTGGGATGGGAACTATCTCGAGTCCCCTGAGCTTTGAGACCAACTTCTGAAGATACGTCACGATGGACTCAGGCTCGTAGGAATTTGCAGGAGCTTCCACCTGGGTTTTCGGCCCGCTTTCGCAGAAGATGACCCCTAGTTTAAGCCAAGTGTGAGCGAGTCAATTTTCATGAACCTTTGTATTGAGGAGGACACATCAACTGACCTCTGCCAGCATCAATCATCCACCAAGCTCCTCGCCAGCTGTCCTGGCTCGGAGACGAGAGCGCCACTACATCCGCTGGCATGGCCTCATCATACGGCGAAAGTCCGAGCTTTCGCAGAGAGTCTCGTCTCAGCTTGTCTCTGGGTACATCCTCGAATAGTTGAGCGTCACGCAGATACCGAATCGGCTGGCTGCCGGGGAGCACCTCCCAGAAGTGCTCGTCGAAGCCTAGATACGGAAGGTGCCGGAGTAAACTGACTGCTTTGTCCGAGTACCCAAGCATCTCCAACTCCTCCGCAGGGAAGACATCGTCGCTCCAGCCGCTGTCAGGCGCAGTCTCTACCATAGACGGCATGAAGTAGGCCGCGCGAGATAGGGTAAGGTAGTGACTCTTGATGGCGCCGGCCATCATCTCGATGCTGTCGTTGCAGTGCGTTTGATCAAGCACTTGGGAAGCCCTGTGTCTATTATCCTCGGATGACGGGGCTCTGGCCAGACGTTGCGGCGGTTTCGATGGGTGAAAAGCATGCTGGATGCCTTCCCCCTTCAACTCTTCGTCAATCATCATGTACTCGGTCTCGTCGAGATCTGCCCAGACCTCGGCAAGTTCCTCCTCTGAAACATCCACCGAAATTTCTTCATCTTCCAGTGCTGCATCTACATCTTCAGTTACGGTCTCGGACTGGCTCGCTTCGCTCCCGGCATCGGAGTCAGGATCCTCGAAATCCTCGTCTTCCGGGTCGTCAAAGTCGGCCTCGTGCGCCAGCCTCTTTGTCTCTGCTTCCCATAGTTCGATGCGAAACCGTTTAAGCGCCTCGATGCATTCCTCGCGGCGCCAAGACGAAGGGTCCTCCTCGAATGTTGCCCACCCGCGCGCCTGATAGATCCATTGAAACTTCTGTCTGACGTCAACTTTCTGATCGCTCTCGGAACCCATAATTTCGGGCTCAAGATCCCCGACTGGAGGAAGAGCGATGATGGTCTTGCTCTTCAGAAAAGAGATCATTTCGTCGAAAAACACCCTAGCGCTGCACCGTGAAGTCTGCCACGGCTTGTCCGTTGGTCCCGTGCCGGAGGTGTACGGCGTCAAGATACCAGTCTCACAGTCGATGATACACCACGGCGAGCCGAAATCACTAGAACCGTATCCGCGACTGAGAGCCACGACATCAGAGGGCAGATCCATGGGCCCTGCCGGGGTTTGGTCGAACGGAGCGTTTTCCAACTCGGCGAGGCCGTCACCGCCACGGGCAGACCAGTCCGAGAAGTCGCCATCGTCGCGCAAGTACCGAATGGCCCTTGAGCGGACAAGTATCGGCCATTGCACGGGTTTATCGCCACTTTTGCAGGCCTTGATGTACGGGATGTGGCGCAAAAGGTCGATTACTTTGTCGGAGCGGCGCAGGGCTCGAAGCGCGTCAACGTCCAGCTCTAGATCGCTCCAGCCTTCAGTCGGCGGCGACTGGATGTCTTCAGGAGAGAAATAGCAAGCTCTGGCGAGGACAGAATAATATGCCGCCAAGCTCTGCGCAATCTCATCACGGTCGGCGTCCGAGACCGCCATGACGACAGGCATTCAGTAGTCCTGTTGCAAGTGGAAAGGATGGCGAACCGGATCAACAATTGAGACGTGGAAGTGTTGTTTGTGAGGAGATTGACGCGGGCAGAGTGCGCAGTCAAGGTTGTTTTCTTGGCCATGTAACGATGCGGGCTTCAATTATCATATAATTTAGTGCTGCAGCTGCTTGCGGTTAAATAGCAATACATAGTTCAGTATGCCCCACAGCGCTTATGTACATCTATTCTTGGCAACTCGACGTTCTCAGAGGTGTGGGTTGCTTGGCATAAAGATAGTATCGTTGTCAGATGCACCTCGGCTTGCCAGTCAAATATAATAAGCCGTAAATACCATGGTAAAGAGGACAGCAAACAAGCCACAACCGCGTAGCAACCGCAGGACGACAAGTCCCAATTGAGGCAAATGATGGAACCACTCGAGAGAGTTTGAAACTGCTCGAAACTTATGTACTATGCCTTCTATCAAATATCTGGGGTTCTGGTACTCAAGACATCTTTGGCGTTTACAACGCCTCAACTTCGGAAACCAAGAGCGCTGCGTAGATTCGACTCATCCGTTGTATCAACGCCGTGCGGCCAGGGCTTTCAAAGTCCAGACGTACACAGTCATGATAGAGCTTCAGCCCTTCCGAGAGAGAAATAAAAGAAGGAAGCAGGAGATTGATACTCATTACCGTGGCAGGTCGCGGTGCAGGACAAGCAGGTTCCAGGATAGGGGGCGTCATTGCAGCTGGCCATGAACGAGGGGGCCGTGACCACCGCGACGAGGAGGAGGGTCTTGGAGAAGAGCATTCTGAGGCCGAGGCTTGATTAATGGTGTAAGTGAGGTAGGCAGGCGGTGCTCCGGATGTTTTGATAGTTACCGCTGATGTTGCAATCGTGTTGTTCGGTTTCTGGAGCGTCGGGGGTTATTGTCCCTTTTGACTCCCTGTTCACTTCTCGCACATTCGTCCAGCTCACTTTTCCGCGCCCAAGTCATTTCTTGCCCGAAGATACCAGGCCCGGATCCTGAGTGAGGCCCGCGCCGCAGCCAAAACGCAGCTGAAGTCATGGATGAAGCCATCGAGCCCGAACAGAAGGATCACAAATACCCGCCTGGGGTTCTCAAAAAGTGCCTCAGTGTTTGTAGCCGTGGATCCCGCTGCGTTCCTTGTTATAAATTTCTGCCGTTCAGGCTGAATCTTGCCGCAAAAGCGCGGGGTGCTTGAGCCAATCCAACTCAGTTCAAAGCACTCAATGAAATGCCTTCTCGATACCGCTGTTCGATTTGCTATATCTACCTACTTGACGACGAAGTAGAGCTCATTCAACCGAGCTTCTTGTCCAGGTTCCTCTTCCTTGCCGCGAAAAGACACTTTGGTAACTGGCTTCCCTTTCAAGGGGTAGGCAGTTACCTTAAGCACCTACCTAGGTAGGCGTCTGTTTCCGTTGCCCGTTCGGATTGTGGCTGAAGCATGTTTGCTCCTCGTCGGCCATCTTGAGAAGGCGCAGTCAGGGCCATGCCTCGAACGTGACGTTCCTCCCCTTCAAAGGTTTCTTCTCAGCCCACCTTCCCTTGGCAAAGACCAAGGTCAGCATGTCAGTCACGGCTGGTCGAAACAAGCAAGAAGCAGCGCTGCTTATGAGTACTTCCATTTCAGTCACCCTCTGACTTCATGCCCCATCTCCTATTCTTCAACTCGACATCCCTCTTTCAGTCTCGTCCTTGGCCTCATTCTTGGTGTTCGTCGAGCAACAGCCTTCCCCACCAGACTTCGGGATCCTCTGCTCGAATCCTCTTCTTTTCCGTACTCAACATTCCGATAACCTCATTCAATTGCTGGCCGGTATCAGCCATCCTGATGGACGCCTCCGTCACCACCCCCCTGCTCCACGGCCATGCCGATTCGGACGATGTTCATGGGTTGCCAACACCCGCCTCATACGGTCAGATCCAAGATCATGTACGTGAATTGGCTGCCGTTTCGGCGCGCTTCTGACCTCGACTAATCCTCGCTAGCCTGCTTTCCTCCGAGCGTGCCACTCCCCCTGGCGATGTTTCTCCCAGAGCCTCTTGTGTTGGGTCCGAGGTGGTGTCGTTGCCTACCTGACTGCAGTCGGCGCCATGGTTCTCGACTACAAGCTACGTCAAGACTCGCCATACTCGAACTGGCGCGTCGTCTTTGATTTTTCCGTCGTGACCTTCTCGCTGCTCTTGGCCTACCACGTGCTTGTGCTGGTACGTCAATCAACACAGTTCCGCTTGCTCGAAAGTGTCATCTAACTAACCTCGATTCTTGCTTCCAGGGCTGGACGTATACCCATCTTTACCATCCGCACATTAAGGAAACGAGCACTGGCTGGGAATACTGGGCGCTGAGGGCCCTGTCGCTGCCCAATGATATGGCCAGCCTTCGCAAACAGTTCTACTTCACCTTGTTCTACACCATCACCACTGTTTTCACCTTCATGAATACCGTCGTCTACTGGTTCGTGACACTCGAACATGACGACAGGGGTGCCGGCAAGCCGCCCCAGCCTCAGCCATCTGGAGGCTCGGCCGTCTCATACATGGTTGACCAGTCGACGGGTTACGAATGGACTCGCTTAGAAGACGCTGACAACGACGAGTCACACGAACCATGTAGGTCTTTTGGTCCTGGCGATGTTGAGCAATCTGACAAGCCTATGTTAGTCACGGAGATATTTGGCAAGGGCTGGTTCAAAGCTTTCGTCATTCTCAACTTGTTTGGCATCACTTCCATCATCTCGCTCTTTGAGATCTTCTACCTCAACAGTATCAAGCGTCCCTGGGTGAGTGGTCTCAGACATGTGAGTGCAATAGGACTATGCTGACACCACTGAAACCAACAGGCGGTCGGTGCACACACTTTGGGCGTCATCTTCTTCGCAGGCCTTTATCTCGGTTGGGCAGCCATCGGCAAGCTCGAGACTGGCGCCGACGCCTTCTACTGGCTGAACGAGAAGGAAGTCGGATCCCGCGAGGCCGTGGTGGCATCATCGATTGGCTTTGTCATACTCGCTCCCATCAGTGGGTTCCCTGCCACCTTGTGACTATGGATGCGACAATGCTGACTTGTTGTCTAGTGTACGCATTCATGTACGGTCTCGTAGGTATGCGCGAGAACATTGTACGAGCTGCCCACACAAGACGGGTTGCCGCCGCTGCCGCGTTGGCGGATCAGTGAGGGACTTTCGGGCCAGACGGATCTTGTCGGAGATGAACGGAGCATCTGTCGGGCGGTGTGGACGGCGGTGGCAGCCGGTTCCATCGGTCTTGGCCAAGTGTGGTGGGTAAGTACCTGGACAGATGCCTCAGATTATAGGAGCGATAAGGCACGTATCGGGCCACAGTCGATGAAGGTGTAAGATACCGCTCGAGGCGGTGGAGTGTGAGGATACGAGAGTGAACTGAACATACGATTACCGAAATAGCCTAGAACATTATGCCTTCCAACACGCAACTCCTATTTCCGAACCGAGGCAGCATGATGGTGGGACAAACACATGGTGATTGCTGTAAAGGGAAGCCTACGACTAAGGACGCCAGGTAATGGCATCATTGGCGATGACGGGACGGGACGCGAGAGGGGAACAATGAAAACGGGGGAAAGGAGCGGTGTTGAGGCGGTGATGCAGGTCACTGGGCTTGACAACCGTGAAGATTGGCGGAGGCCAGGGATTGGGGTGGGTGGGTGGGCGGGACGGGGTCCTGGTGGCTCTTGCTGATTGGCGAGGGCGGTTTTGTGCCTGAATCTGCCCGACTAGCGGCATACGCCAATCTAGAGGGGCCCAGAAGTTGGCGATATAGTTTTGGTCCAAGGAGGGGTATCAAGGATCTAGAGATGAGCTGGGAGGGGGATGGCGGGGTGTTGGGCTCAGACTCGTTTGAAGGGGGGACGGAATGAGGATGAGCTTGGTAGTCGAGGCAAGCAACGGAACGCCTGGCTGCCAGAGGGCCAGCGTTCGTCTTTGGTGTCGTTCATGCGGCTTGGGGAAAGTTGGGATGATTTAGGCTGTGGCTGGTGAGACTATTGAGGCCACGAGGTTCTCGCGTGTCCCAGCAGCGCTTAAGAAGCCAATATGAAGGCGCCAGGTTGAGGAAGGTTGAAGCCGAAGAGCTCTCAGTCGTGGAAAGGGCAGTGGACAGAGACGACGGACTGCGTGGTAAGGCATCTACGCACAAGTTCGGGTCTCGAGGTCTCGTGAGGTAGCGATGAGGGCCTGAGGCGAGGCAGTATCCAATCCCGAGTCTCTGGGGAGCCCTCAGGCTAGGTACCTAGGTATGCCGGAGGAAGACGAGTCGCAGCGTGCTGCGAGGACGAACGTAGACGGCAACCATGGCAACCCATCCGCATGATGCCCACAAGGGGAACTCACCAACCGGAACGGCAGAAGTTAAGCCGCCGATGAGTTGGCAGGTTGGCCCAAATTGAACCCCGGGTACCTGATCAAACATGAATGTTTGTCGGGCACTCGCGGTATCAGTACTCGGCATGGATCGTGGGCCAATGATAGCTAGTAGCTACCGCCGGCAAGCAGCCCACCTCTCGACCGCCCTTTTCTCGCGACTTCTCCCATCGTCCACGAGGGGTGTTTCTGAGATGCCGCGGGCGAAGCCTGAGGCGTCGATGAGGGCAGCGAGAAGGGCAGCCAGCTTCCGCGCAATTCAGCGAGCCCCGCGTTGCGAGGACCTCACGTGTGCGACTGGCGACAACGCATGCGACGATGGTGAGGTGTCTTGGGGTCGTCGAGGTTCCTTGGGCCGCCATTCCCGACCGTCTCCCGTCTCCTCCTTTTTTTGGCGGCTACCTACCTAGATTGAGGTAGGTACCTACCTACCTATGTACTCCGTACGTAGGTAGTATTAGAAAAGGTACCTGTCAGATGTACCTTTGCTGCCAACGCACCGGAAGTCGTCTCGGGGATCGGAGGAGGGACGGAAGGGGGGAGGTCTGGTCTGGCCCCCAGGGGAAGGACCGGTGACGGTTCAGGGGCCGTCAGGTCGCCTCCACTTTGTACCGATACCTGCGTAGCTTGCTTGTGTTGGTTGGTCCGCTGCTCTGTCCGGGCAGTGTTTCCAGTGTCGAGGCCAACGGGAATTGAGCGCGCGTAAGGGGAAGAAAAAGGAGGCGCTTGCGGTTGGCGGATAAGGTTGATACGGTACGTACCGGATATCCTTGAAGGTAAGGCACCCGTGCACCCAGAAGTACCTAGGTAGTGTATCTGTGCTGAGTGAGGTACCTTAGGCGCCACACCTACCTAGGTACCTAGTAATATGTCACTTTTGTACACAGTAGCATTACCAACACAGCACAGCTGGGTTGACTTGGATCGAATCGGGAGTCATCCTTTGATGTACTGCCCGGTGAAGCCACTGACGTTCCGTTCTGGTAGGCGTTAGGCGGCGATGCCTGCCTGGGCTCTTCCATGTCTGCCCGGTCCTTTTCCTCTGTTGTCGCCTATGGGCTTTGCCGCCAAACACCATTCACGACTGTTCAGTCAATACCTACCCAGGTACCTTGTCGGTGTCCCGCCTGCCTACCTACCTCAATGTTAGTACTTTGTCCCTTGGGTTACTGTGCCTCTGTCCTATCACGGCACAGCTCTTCACCAACGCAACGCAATACAGGGCTGGGCACCACTTCCCCTCCTCTCCCCCCCCCCCCCCCCAAAAAAAAATTGCGGCGGTTGGGTTAGAGGCAACCAATGACACGCCTCTGAAGAAGAGGTCAAGAGTCGGGGAAGCAGGCAAAACATCACCAACTTGACAACTCGGTATAAATATGAAGGGTCCCCCTCCGCATCCACCCCTCTTCTCTCCTGTTCTCCCCCTCCCCCCCTTCACTCACAACCAAAAAGGGTCGCAAAGTTGCAGTTGGGAATATCTCCTCGAGTGGTCGTTCATTACTGAATAACTTCTCCATAGGAGACATCTCCCACCCCGGACCCCCAGTCAATCTTTTTGTGTGTCACTCGTCCCTCACTTCTCCCACTCTCTCTCACCCTCTCTCTCCCCCCCTCCCCCTCCTCCTTCTGAACAACACAATCACCCCCCCCCCCCCCCCCCTCCTCCTTCGTCATTCCCCCTTCTCCTCTATTCGCTCTTTTCGTCGTTCTCTACAAGTCTTCTTATCTCAAGAGAAAAAGACATATAAGGACCCTGGACAACGCGCCCTCTATCGATCCAGGTTTCTTGTCTTCACTCTCTATCGTCCCCATTCGAGTTCACATTCCTTACCACACCAACGTATACAACACAACTTCTTCAGATCCCACCTTCCCTACCACAACCGACCGCCGTCATGTCGTTGTTCAAGCGCACGTTCAGGTCCCAAGACCCCAACGTCCGCGTCGACAAGACGTCGAGGCTGAAGAAGTCGAGCTCGATCCGGGATCCCCAGAAGCTGTCGAAAATGCAACAGCCCACCCCAACATCGGACAACAGGCCCGCCATGGCCCCGCCCGCCGTCCCCGCGCCGCACCAGTCCAAGTCGGCCAAGGCCGCCAATAAGTCCGTGGCACCCTCGCCCATCGTTACCCTGACCGTCGGCCGAGAGGGCCGGTTGTTTGCCGCTCACGAGGACGTCCTCTTCCAGTCGCCCTTCTTCGAGGCCGCCTGTCGAGGCCAGTTCTTTGAGTCGCAGAGCAAGAGGATTTCCCTCCCCGACGAAGAACCCGAGATCTTCTCCTCCGTCCTCGAGTACCTCTACAAGGGCGATTATTACCCCCGCCTCATGCACAACAGGCACCGCAACTCTTGGGAGCTCGAGGACGCTGTCAGAGGAACTCCCCAAACTTCCCCCAACCCCTCCGAACACCACAGAGGTGGCCGCGCAGCCGCCATGCCACCCACGCCCACAACCGCAAACACCCCCAGTGAGGCGACAATCTACGTCGCGGCCTGTAAGCAACACATCCTCCGCGACACCGTCATTTACTGTGCTGCGGAGCGGTACGGGCTCGAGGAGCTCAAGCGCTTGGCTCTGCGCAAGCAGGGCCTGCAGTCCGGCATCGACGTCGGCACCATCCTGCGCTCCGCCCAGTACGCCTACGCCCACACTCCCGACTCGGATTCGCGGCTGCGCGCTCACTATCTCGCCCTGATCATTCGGTGTCGTAAGACATTCAAGAGGAGCGGGACCATGCAGACCGAGATGGAGCAAGGCGGCAGCAAGCTTTTCTTCGACCTGTTCGTAGCCATGTGCAACCACCTCGACGACGTCATCGACCATAGCAACGCGCGAACACCCAAGACCGTCTGAGAGGTTTCATTTTCCCCGATTGCCGGCTTTGGGTTGACTCGAACTGGCCCGTCAAGAAAACACATGTGCAATTACAAAGCGAGCATGGCATTACCACGGCGTTAAACCACGGACTGTTTCTTGTCTTGCATCATTTGGTCGTTTTGGCCTTCCGGGATTGCATCGCAATGGTAAGGAGGTTGTCTGAGAAGCGCGATCCCAAGGAGGTTTGATTTCATGTTTTGCCGGAGCGTCACTTTCTCCCCTCTCTCCCACACCAGATTGGAAAAACACCATTCGGGAGTTGTCTTTTCTTTCTAGGAAGACCCATCTCCACTTCCCGTCGAGGTTGGCCGAGTACCTTTCTGGTGGTTTTAAAGGAGTCGGAGAGGACTAATACCCGCCGCACACGAACGATCCTCCCCGCCCTTCTTTTTATACTTCCCCTCTTCAGCAACCCATGAGCCAAGATGATTCCCGACACAGGACCACAGCACCGCGGGCCCTTGGTGATTTCGTTTCTCCCCACATCGCTGGCGTTTCACCCTCTGAAACTTGGCTAGTACCCGCTCCGCGTTGACTCGTAGGCGGCGGCGAAAGGAAGTCTCACGTCTCATCAGAGAGAAAAGAGAGGATGGACGAAACGGGAAACTTGCTGCCTTTTGAAATTTGTTTTCTTCGCAAAAACCCAAAAACAACAATAAAAAAAAAGACACCACCCCCCCCCCCCCTAGCACCAAGCTTGGTCATCTGGGCAACTATTCGATCTGCTTGGGACCGACACATCCCAAGGGGGTGGCGCAACCCTTCACAACTCTCATCTTCCCATCGGAAAGGAACCTGGCGTTTTCATTCGGTATTAGACATGCCCGGGGTCACACATCAGCATGGTGCCAGCAACCATACAGACTGTGTTTTTCCGTCATTGTCTTTCTCCTTGGATGTGCGGATGTCGAGTGGCCACACAACATGTGCCCGCCCTCGACTCCAGGGCAGGCCGAGAACATGGAAAGGGGGGCAAAGAGTATACAATCAACGGCATCCGAGGTACCACAGGCTCGGACGCTATGCCCCTTCGTTTCTTCCTCTCTCGGCTTGCTACGCCAAGCCTGCACCAAGACACAAACACACAAAAAACGGAACATCTCCCACACAACAACAAACAGAACATGCAAGGATGGACAAGCTTTACTCATGTTTTGGGGGTCTCATTTTGTAACCTGGGTGATAAACTCTTTTTTTGGAGGAATGGTACGCGCGGTCTGCATCGGTTTCTGCTTTGCGACATAGCTGGCGATGGATAGATATCTTGACGATCTACTTCGTCGGGGCTCTCCCTAGTGGACTAGCCCTCGACCGGCTTGAGCCCTCGTTAGGGCGCGGTAATGAGAAAATCGGCCACCTCATGCTTGTTTCCTGTTGCTCCACTGTGATTTTACGCATGCTTCCAAAAGGGCAGTTGGCCAGCCAGTCAAAAAGTTGTCAACACCTCCCTCTTTCCTCTATTGCTATCAGACAAATTTCCTCGTCAGATGAGTGTGCCTTTAAAGTTTGGTCAGGGGCATTCCGTCCTATGGGGCACAACGGTGTTTCTAAAACAATCTTGACCAGGTTGGTCGATACGTATAGGGCAGTGCGATGGCGAGTAATATCGTTTACACAAACGCTGGAGAAGGGCGTCGATCACCGTGCAACGAAGCTACACAAGACATCAGCCCTGAATCACAATGACATCCTATCAATAGGTACGGCATGTCGGTTCTTCTTACACATTCACGCGGCCTCAGATGCTCATTTGCGATGGATCAGCGTCGGTAGCACAGGTGTCTGTGGCATCAACCGGGCTCGCTGTGCCAGTGTCACGCCCTCCACGAAGGCGGCTCCGATGCCAAGCCGCGCCTATGTGAGTTGCAGATGAATTTGCTCTGGTTGGCAGGCGGGCACCTCGTATGGCTTCACAGGACCGAGTCCAAGGTTTGACGTTGCATGTTTCCACAAAGGCTGCGAGCGTCATTCTTCTTCTTCTTCTTCTTCTTCTTCTCCCCCCTTGGTCACGGTGACGCCGACAGGCCCAGGAGGGGTTTTGTGGCCTTGAACGCGAGATGGAGAGCGTCGCGCTCAATGCAGCACCCCGGGTTGACCATGTTGTGTTGACGGAGCATGCACAGCAGAGAATCCGGAGTCGGAGCAGAGTTCGCTTCGCTCGCTCGGCGTTGAGGCGTCGCGTTTCGCTGGTCGGCGCACCCAGTGAGACATTCTGCATGCGCTGCCTATCTACCTAGTGCGGTGTAAAGACACACAGGCGCTGGCCAGACGCAGCGTGCCACGGGCGACAGGTGATGCAGCTAAGGGAATGGGGGCTTTCGTGGGACGAGGTCTGGAGCGGGAGGAGGGGGGATGTGACGATATATAGGGAGGGGGGAAGGACGCACTCGACATGACTGTTCTCCCCGTTCCTTACACATTGACATCAGTGAGTCCGCAGAACCCCCCCCCCTCCTCCGTCATCCTTCTCGTCAAGAATTGGAGGGCTGATCGGAGCACAGGTTTGGTTCAACGGCCGCTCAAACCAGGATTCGCTGTATTGGTCAGCCTTTCAAGGCGTGTCATATCGTCTTTGCAAGGGTGAGTTTGCCATATTTTCCGTCGGTTCCATGGGTTGGTGGTTGGCTTTCCTCGGCGTATTTCTTCTTCTTCTTCTTCTTCTTCTTCTTCTTCCATTCTTCATTCTCCTTCTGCTTCTCTTTCTTTCGAGATTCTCTTTCCCTCTTGGTTTCCTTCCTGTTGTTCTGCTTTGTTTGTTATTCCGATCCTTCCTTTTTATTGTCCGACAGACCCCCTCCCCTCCCCCCGGGCCCGGATGCTGCTTCCCGTCCCTTGTCCCACCTGTAGGGTCTTTTAGAGTGTTCCGCATCGGTCCGGAAAAGAGGGCCCAAAGCCCTGCAGCTCGGATTGGTCAATGGCCCGGACAGGTCGGGCCGCCTTGGATTACCTCGGTACCTAGGTAGGGTAGGTACTGTAAGCTGTTACTGTCAAGAAAGTGGCAGCTTTTGTTGTCGTCGTTTCCCCTTCGCCGTCTCTTTACGATGGCCAGGTAGACGGTCTGCAGGGGTGGTACAAGCTGACGCGTTGTGTGTGCAGGATTCGATGACAGACACAGTTGGCTGCTCGCGCGTCCTCGAGGCCTTTTACCAGATTTCAGGCCTCGGGCTACCCCTGTTGATTGGCCCATTTTTCCTGGTCCTGTGCATCTGGGATTGAGATTAGGAAGGAGTTGTCGACTGCTGGTGGGTGTGTGGTGCGTGCCTTGACTGTTTTTAAGGTATCCATCCGTACGGATACCGGTATCCGTATTGTTTTCTTTCTTGCTCATGTCGTGAGTTGGCTTCATTTCCTTTTCCTCACTTTTTCTTCTTCTTTTTCTTTTTTGTTCTCATTCTTGTCTCATTTTTCTTTCCCTTTATTTTATTTTATTTTCTTTCCCCCTCTTCTTCGTTTCTTCTTGTCGCCCTATTTCCCGGTTGTCCTCTTGTGCGTCCTTGTTGAGTTTCTTCCATCTTTCTTCTCTACATACTAAATGCAGAGTGGGTCGGCTCTCATCAGCATTTCCCCAGCCTGCCAGCCATAGTTGAAGGGCTACTGGGCCGCCAGACAGGGACACGGACCGCCTCGCCCCACCTTCCCCTTCCCGGTTCAACGCCTTCGTCATAATGCTACCTAGCTCTATCCGTACTCCGTACGAATACTCGGACTGATCCTCAGGACGTATTTATTTGTATCCATGCTCGTTTCCCTCCCGCCCGCCCATTATTGTCTCTCATCCTGCCCTACCCATCCGGGCCATCTATTCGTACCATGTAAAATACCTACCTAGGTATCCGTATGTAGGTAGGCAGGCAGGCATCTTGGGTACGAGTGTACCTACCGAACGGAGACTCGGTACCTAGGTAGGTACCTAAACTACCTAGGTACCTAGATATGCGATGCAATCTCGTGTCACCCCTGCTCTGAGTCTGAGCTCCTCGTCCACTTCCATTCCCCTGGGCTCAATTAATCTTCTTTGCATCCACCCACAGACGTTTTGATTCGTCGATCCTTTCAATCTTTTGCTTTGACGGCCTTGTGTGATGTGCACCCGGGCATTGCATTACACGTGTTCCACGCAACCCTTTTCTCTAATGCATCCAAGGGGGGGTGGTATTCGGTCATGAATGCCATTCTAATGGCTAATCATTGCAAGACAGACAGACACACCCCCAGGACGTCTAGACATGCACCACGCAGCATCAACAGCAGCAGTACTCCGTATCCGTACGCTGTATTATTACCTACCAACCTACCTATCAACCTACCTACCTACCTACCTACCTACCTAGGTATCTACGTAGTAGGTACTTTTGGGGTGCGACGAAAGAGCGCCCGCGCCATTGATAATTTCCGTCAGGCCACATTTGCCATTCACGCGACGTGGTTCCCCTTTGCCTCTAGACCAATTGACGACGCCACATGCACAGCTCTCCCCATGCCTTGGGCCCGTTTAGGCCGCCGTTCCCAGCGTCCATGCGACGCTGAGCCTTTCGTGTTTCCGCTCGTCTTCCTGCCGCAGATTCCATCACAATTTCCTTCCTTCTGATCCCTCCATCCCGGCCACCCCCTCCTCTCCCTCTCCCCCCTTTCAAAGAGACCCCCTCCCTCCTTCCAGCCCGTCTATCCCTATTTCAGCAAAGCCCAAGGGAAGGAAATTTACCCCTAAAGATTCCGATTTTTCTTGTATGTGCCAGTTAGGTACTCCAAACAACAAAGACCAAGAAACGTTTGAGTGTGCCACATACTGCCTACTACGCATTCGCATACGCACCCACACGGACAGACAGCCAGACAGACAAACGGACACTCCTCCCTCTCATTCTGTCTTTGTCGTTTAACCCGGCACAACGGAGACACCGAACAACGGCAAAAGGGCGTACCTACGCATTCCTTCAAGAGAAACTGAGAGAGCACGGCCCCCTTCCCATGAAGTTCTCTCTCGGCCGATCAACGCGAGCAGTCGAGACAAATCGAGACAATCCGCCGACCAGGAGATAGAGGCGCGCGCCCATCCATCCCCAGCGCGCTCCGCTTCTTTCTCGCTGCCTGCCTGCAGCTGCAGCCACGCATTGCATACGAACCCCCCTCAAACCCATATCTTCCTCCCTTATACCCTTCGATTCCGGTGACTGCCTGCAGTACGCACACGGTACCTTGCAGCTACCTCGCTCTTGCGACGCCGCCGCCGAATCCGCTGCCGCCGCGCCGCCGCCGCCGCCGCCGCCGCCGCCGCCGCTGCTGCTGCTGCTGCTTACTCCTGGACGCCCAACACCTGACACTGACTGGGCGGTGCTGGATGCTGGACGCGCCCTCCCTCGTCGGCTCCCCTATACCTACTCCGCACAATACCTACCTAACCTACCTACCTACCTAGGTACCCTCCTTTCCTCGTGGGTCAACATTCCTTTCTCTCACGTCTAATCCATCGCATCGCGTACCTGCATCAACCTTACATTTGGTTTCGACTCGGCTCTTTTGCCGCCCGGGGCAACCGGTAGCGGTCATTGATGGACATCAACTGCAGCAACTTGCTACCGATTCCAGCAGCAACTTCCTACGCGTGGTGTAGCTCGCATTGCATCGCATCGCATCCCAAACCACGCACGGTAAGGGAGGGAGGGGGTCCGCGGCCGCCCCTAGTCCCCCCTAGCCAAGCAGTTCCCAGCCGCTCCTGTCACCTTCATTCTCACCCGGACCCTCTCTTCGGCCTTGTTTGTACGTGCAGAGTACTATCTCTGTACGGCTGACTACCCACTCATCGGCTCATACCATCGCGTCTGCACTTTGCTCTCTTCGCCTCGGTCCAGTCTACCTATCCAGCAACCGTTACCCTCTCCTGAATCCTGAGGCTGGCCCCTGTGCCATCCTGCAGCCCGCGCGTCGTCGTCTGCAGGTCCATTCTCCGCCTCCCTCTTTTTCTTTTTTTTTTTCTTTTTTTCTTTTTCGCTCCCCCCCCCCTCGTCATCATGGATAGCAACTACGATTCCGCCCCAATACCCCCCATCCCCCACCGTTACCGAAACCTCCAAACTCCCGAACCTCACCCGCGTCGGCGCTCACTTCCATCTTCCTCCCGACGCTCCGCCGATGCCGTTCCCAGTTCGCCCGAGGTCATCTCTTCTCTGATCACCAGCCTCTCTGTCATATCGGAGCCGGCCAACCAGCACTTTGAGCACAGCGGACCGAGCTCGCCCGTTGCCGTATCCCCTCGCCAAGGCAGCTTTGGCGTCGACTACGGTGCCTACCAACCCTCTATTGGAAACCTCCGAACCACCGACGTTCCCTTTGACGAAATCCCCGCCGCCCCGCCTGTCATCAAAACCTCGAAGCCACCCTCCGGCCTGTCGCCCTTGACCGCTCCTAAATCACCCTCTCGCGACGCTTCCGGCGGTCTCAAGTCCCTTCTACGTAGTGCCTCGCGACCCTCTTCGAAAGGCTCACTTGGATCGCGGGATGATGCACACAGTATAGGCAATCTCTCGATAGAACGCGGTACTGCGCCTACTCCCGAACTCAGGCGCCAAAGCTCCTTTGACAGCTGGGGCAGGAAGCAGGGCAGAAGTCACAAGGGCTTGATGTACATGAATTCCAAGGAGCGACTACGAGACAAGGAAGAAAAGAAGCGCCTGAGCATTGGCGAGCGTAGCTCCAGCAGCTTCACAGCAGCAACCCGTCGGCCAGACTCGTTCCTCGCCGAGACACCCATCCGCGAAGAGACCACCTACAGCCCGGAATCGCCCACTCGAGAACGCCCCCGCAGACACGACATGGCAAGCCCGGACCCGACCCTGGATCCAGACTCCAGTCCCAGGCACATCCCCGCCCGCGATTCGTCCCTTTTCAAGACCGGGACCAACGCGAAAAGAGGATCGGTGAGATCCTCTAGGTCCAAGAGAGAGAGCACCAACAGCAACGACGTCATATTCGAGGCAGAGGAACACATCGCCACGGGCAAGTCATCGCGGCGGAAACACATGCCTCGTCACGCTTCCGAAAACGATCTGGCTTCCGCCTCGGCTGATCCGCCTTTCAAGTCTTTCAGCCGCCCATTGTTCCAGACTAGACACACCGAAGACATGCGGGGGTCGACAGGGCCGCTGGTCGAGGAGGATATCGAGGATGGCGCGCCATTCCCTGCCGTTGCTCAGGGCCGTCGTCGCGACGAGCTGATTGCTGACCGAAACAAACGAAAATCGGCGCGCGATGTACCGGACGCGGGCGAGGCCATCAAGATAAAGCGCAGCAGCTCCAGGCTAAAGCGGCTCTCGCAGCCATTGAGCCCCAAGGTAGAAGAGCTGGCCGGTCCACACATCTCGGCTGCATCACCAGACACTCGCAGCAGCATGCCCACCGGTTACGAACGCCCTCGCAGCGCAGACTCTATTGACGACGCCGTCGAGTCGTACCTATGTTCTCCCCGTCTATCGCAAAAGATTCGACACCCGCAGACCGGCCGAGTCATTTCCTTTTCCGAAGTGGGAGACGCCGATGGCTCAGCCGTCTTTTGCTGTGTGGGCATGGGATTGACAAGATATATCACGGGATTCTATGATGAGCTCGCCCTGACGCTCAAGCTGCGTCTCATCACCCCGGACAGGCCCGGCGTGGGCGACAGCGAGCCGTACGCTGATGGAACCGCGACGCCTCTCAGCTGGCCCGACGATGTCTACGCCATTTGTCAGGCTCTGAAGATTACCAAGTTTTCCATCCTCGCTCACTCGGCCGGCGCCATCTACGCGCTGGCAACTGCTCTACGCATGCCCCAGCACATTCGCGGCAAGATCCATTTGCTTGCGCCGTGGATCCCGCCTTCGCAGATGAACGTGTTTGGCACTTCGCAGGCGCTCCCACCGACCAATGCAATCCCGACCTCGCAACGGATATTGCGAGCACTTCCCGCGACCTTCTTGAAGGCCGCCAACAGCTCTTTCATGTCGGCAACGAGCAGCTCCATCACAAGTTCGCTACCCAAGAACCCCAGACGAAGCAAGCGCAAGTCCTCGGCGGCGGTGGGCCGCGAAGCCCACCCCGACAAGGAAAACATGGGCATGTTCGAACGCGCCAGCCCAACCGAAGACGCCTCGGGGAGACCCACGCCGACAGCAATGGAGAACATGGATAGGATTCGGCCGGACGGCGCGGCCTCAGCGCAGGGGCACTATAGTGCTAACGCACAGGTCATGACAGCCGTATCAGATGCGCTGGCGGACAAGGAGCGCCAGTCCATCTACGACACCAGGCTGACGCATGCCATCTGGGAGCTGGCGACAACAAACGCCAACCCTGCTGTCGACTTGCTGGTCTGCTTAGAACGTAGACATACTATTGGTTTCCGATATGTCGACATTACGCGGCCTGTTGTGATTCATCACGGCAGCCGTGACACGCGCGTGCCAGTCGATAATGTCAAGTGGCTCGGGAAGACGATGAAGCGGTGCGAAGTCCGCATTCTCGAAGGCGAAGGCCACGGTCTAATGGCCAGCGCCAGCGTCATGGGTGCCGTGCTCTTGGAGATTAGCAAGGAATGGGATGATTGGCTGCGTGCCACAACCAAGAGAGACGACCGCGGGCGGAAAACTGGCACGCGGTAGAGGCGAGATGCAATCTTTGCAGTGATTATTGGTAATCACTGGCGATTCGAATGTTCTTGGGGCCCATTTGGTCGACCTCTTTTTTTCTTTTTTCTTTTTCTTTTTTTTACCGCCCCTCCCTTTTCGGAATGACCTCATATCCATTCACGGTGTGACCCTCGCCCTGCTATATATATATCCATACCCGCATAAGCGGGTGTCCTACAATATGTCGAGCTGGCGGTCATTTATGATTTCTTGTGTATCAAATACCACTTCTGTATAACATCGGCGTCGAGGCTACTTGGAAGCTTGCTGGGATAGGCAGGCGTGTCCCGAGGACGAGCTTCGGGGAAGGCAAAGGCGCGGTTGAAGACCAGGACCGACGTCGGGCCGGAAGGGTTCACGAAAAGTGTTGGCCATGGTCTCTGCGAATACTCGCATGCGGTATATAGATTAGACGGCCGTGCGCGATGCAAGGTCGCGGGCGGATGCCGAGTAATATGTTAATACGATCTCCTTGGCGGACTTCGAGATGTGTTTTTCCTTTCGGGCATAGATGTTGGATTCAGATACGGCGTTGATACGATGCTTGGCCATGTGAGGGGTCAGATGCACTAGATCTCCCGGGTCAAAACTCCGGCACTATATGGGAGCAACGCCTGGTAATATCCGATTAACCCCAATGAGAGGTTCTCCCCCTCATTAGGTATTTTTGTTTCTCGCACCAGAAACGGACTCACGACTGGATTCCATATGCACCTGAGCAATGCAGCCGGCGTGATCGAATCCAGGGTGCTTTCTAAAATAGCCACACTAGCGTTGAGTGGAGGCACTTCCGGCGCCGGACCGTTTTGGCGGGTCTCCTCTCCATCTCCGAATCGGCGGCATAAGAACCGGCCGACGGCGAACAGGACAATGCGCAGGAAACAAAACAATCTGTGCGTCCTGAACACTGTTTTTCGTGAAGCTGCCCATCCCCGGTACATTAAGCTTGCTAGCTAGACTTCCTGTTTGGTCCAGGTCTGGCGCTAGTCCCATGTGGGACGCAGTACCGGTACTCACTTACCAAGTGATCTTTAACACCCATGCGACAGCCCTACGTCATGGCTACCAACGTGCGTCTCGATGCTTGTTTGCCAACGTCTTTGTATGATGGGCAACGACCCAGCCCTGTCACCAAGACAATAAACCCTCCTCCGAGTTTATAGCATCTATTGTCGCACTTGGCTTGGGCAATATCGACACCCCCGTCCTTGGCTTGCCTACTGAACACGAGACCCTCCTCGAAGCAGCCGCGACTCACTGATACCCTCTTCGCCCATTGCCCGCCTACTCGTCTCGCCCACCACCGTCCCCATCTTAACTTCAATACCACGAACGCAGGAGCTAATCGACTAAAAGCCCCACCGCCATGGATATCCTCCTCTCTCTCCCGATCGTCTCCTACTTCCTCGCGCCCTCGATAACATCCTGGACGACCTCCCTCAACCTCCTCTTCTTCTACATGACCTGGACGACCCTCGTCCTGTCCCACGGCCCCCTCAAGGTCCAGCTCGTCGGCGTTCTCGCCCTCCGCCTCATACTCTGGCTGCTTCCCTCCCTCGTCTTCCTCCTCTTCGACACCCTCATCCCCTCCATCGCGGGATCTATCAAGACCGGTGGAGCCTCCGCCCTCCCGCCCGCCCACGGTCCCACCTTACTCAGGGTCCTGCTCCTGGCCCTCTTCAACCTCGCACTGTCGGCTGGCATTGAGGGCGGCATCAGCCTCGCTTACGCCTCCTACTTCCCCGAACCCCTCTTCCGCGCCTCCACCGCCCTGCCCCTGCCCTTCCAGCTCCTGAAGCACCTCGCTTTCCTCATCGCCGCCCGCGAGGTCCTGACATACTACCTCCACACGCGCGTCCTCCACGGCCGTGGCGGCCGCGGCGGCGGCCACCCAGCCTCAACCCGCGTCGCCAAGCTGCACGCCTCGTACGCCCACGCCCGCGCCGCGCCGCCCTTCTCGCTGATGCTCTTCGCCGACCACCCGCTCCCCTTGCTCCTGCACCGCATCGCGCCCGTCTTCCTTCCCGCCCTGGCCTTGCGCCCGCACCTACTGACTTACTTCTTGTTTGTTGGCTTTTGCACCATTGAAGAGACCATGGCCATGTCTGGGTACAGTGTCGTGCCGGGGATCATCATGGGGGGCATCGCCCGCCGGACGGCGGTCCACTACGCCGGTAAGGGGGGCGGCAACTACGGCGCTTGGGGAGTGATGGACTGGGCGCACGGGACCAGCCAGGGGCAAGACGTCGTTGACGACATGCGCGCCGAGGCGGAGAAGCACCGCGTCAAGGAGAGGGGGGGAAGGGCAGCCAGCAACGGGGCCGAGTTCCTGCAGGATGGGATCCAGGAGTTGACAAAGGGACGAAGCCGCAAAACGAAGAAGAACGCTTGAGGGGCCGGGGGGTGGATGCATTCATGACGTTTTTCCTTTTGTGAGCGGAATACTGTTTACTTTGGGCGTTGGAAAAAATGCAGTTGCTTATTTTATGTGTTCCCGAGGAGACCCCAATAGCCAACATGTCTATGTATACGAAAAGTCAACATCCGCTCAATCGCTCCCATTCGTGAAGACCGGGTCCAGATGCGCCTCAACACAACCCCCCCCCCCCTTAACACTGGCTCCATGTCCAATATCTCCCGAAAGGGGGGAGCAGGAATGATACCGTTTATGCCCACATGTTCTTCTTCCTGAACCACTTGAGGGTCTCGAGCGCCGACTGCACACGCATGCCCAGCCTCGCGTCGAAGACAAAGGCCTCCCACGCGACAACCTTGTCGAGCCACTCCTGACACTCATCCGTCTTCTTCCTGCGGTAGTCCTCCACGGCCTTGGCCTGGCCCTCGGCGTCCGTCGGCTCGTCGGCAGCGGGTGTGCGCTTCTCCGGCTGACATCCCTCGAACCAGGCCACGGCCGCCATCTCGTAGTGCGCCATGGGCATCGGGTACTCGTCTTTTGTTGCGCCCTTGAAAGCGGCTCTGTGATGTTGTGTTAGCTTTGGTATATTGCACCCCGGGCAGGGAAAAGGAGAAGGAGAAAAAGAAAAGCAAAAAAAGAAAAAGAAAAAGAAAAGGGGGGGCGTACCTGTCTGCGTCCAAGACCTCTGTCTGGAGAATGGTCCTCGCGTCCTCGAAACGTCCTAGGGTTCGGTATATGGCCGCCAGGGAGATGGAACGGATGGAAGCCTCATCCGGGGTGTTCCTGATCTTCTCCAGGGCCTCTGCCGGCAGGGTGCACCGCTCCCAGGCCAGACTTTTGGCTGACTGATTCAGCTCCTCGTTGTTCATCCTCTTGGTGCCGTTCCACAGGTTAACCATCTCCTGCGCGGGACTGACGGCGATGGCGTCCGCTAGGTCGACCTTGAACTCCTTGGCGCGGTCCTCCCACTTCTGGATCTTGCGGGTGATGAAGGTGTCGAAGGGCAGCTGGCGCGCCATGAACTTTTTCCGGCCGGCCGTCGTCGGCGCCTTGCGGAACAGCTCCTCGGCCTTCTTCTTCCGCCTACGCATCTCGCCCTCGTCCTTGTCCTCGCCGTGGAACGCGTCGCGGTAAAGCTCGAGCTCGGCACAGCCGGCCATGTAGTAGTACAGCGTGTGGCTCCAGTCGTTGAGCTCAACGCAGTGCAGGAACGTCTTCTGCATCAGCTCCCAGTCCTGGTGCGACATGGCGGCGAGGCCCAGCTCGAAACAGTTGAGCGCCGTCACCTGCCGCATCTTGGACTCGGGACCCGTCGTGAGCAGCTGGATGGCGTCGGCGAGCCGGCGCTGCTGCGCCAGGACGCGGGACTCCTCGACACGCCACAGGCGCGAGTCCGGGTACCGCGTCCGCATCGACGCCAGCAGCGCTTCGCACTTCTTGGCCGGGTACCCGACCATTTCGGCGTCGGCGTCAAAATCCCGCTCGGCCGGCGTGATGTCCGCCTGGCCCATGAGGCCGTTGTAGTAGCCGAGGAGGATCAGGCCCGATACGGCACCGTTGAGATTGTCGAACTGCGTGCTCCTCCACAGCATGCGCACGCCACGCTCGCGGTCGCCACGGAAGCCGACGACGTAGAGGAGGCGGGAGAAGGCGGGCGGGACCATGCTGAGCATGAAGAGGAGCATGCCGAAGCACATGTTGGCGCCGCTGTGGATGAAGGCGTCCACGGGGTTGGAGAAGACGCCCGAATCGGTGTCCGAGTCGTCGGCCATGGGAGACGAGACCTGCAGAGGCGCTAGCTTCGCGTCGCCGGAGGGCGTTGACATGCCCGAGCTCAGGTCGAGCGCGGCAAGCTCCCGAGCCGGAGTCTCCGGTGCCGCCAAGCCGTCCGCCTTGGTCTCCACCGGTGTCCCGGTCCCCGACTTGGGGACCTCGCTGGCGTCGACGAACTCCAGGTCGGCAAACTCCTTGTCGTCGAAGCTGCCGGGCATCTTCTCCTCGCTCGTGGGGGGCGTGTCCGCCTTCCCCTTGTCCTTCTCCAACGCCTTGGCCTCCTGCAACATGATGCCGTCGAGGGTGACAAAGGCCTTGCGCAGCTTGTAGAAGCCCTTGAGGGCCTCCGTCAGGCTCTCATGAAGCACGGCGACGACGGCGGCCATGAGCTGAGACTCGGCGTGGATGAGGAGGAACTCGGTCCCCGGCGGGTAAATCCTGCTGCTGGAGACCTGGCCCTCACGCTCAGCCTTCTTGTAGTCCGCCCACGCCTTGGCCTCGGTGTCGGCCAGCCGCTTGGAGGCCTCGGTCATGACGTCCTTCTCGAAGCCAAGGACAGAGCGGAGAAATGTCGTCATCGATAGGCCCAGCTGGTGAAAGGCCGAGTCGCCTTTCCGTAGACGCTCCTCGGCGCCGTCCATGTCGTCGTTCATGATGAAGGCTGCGGCCGTCATGGCATCCTCGATATCGGCCATTTCCTTGGCGGTCAGCTCCTTGGAGGAGAGGTTCAGCGACGACAAGGACGGGCTCGAAGCGCCGCTCCCCTTGGCTGACGAACGAAACCATGACCCCAACCTACTCATTGTGGCAAAAGATGATGACGCTGAGAAGTGAGTGTTCAAGTCGTGGCCAATCCCGAGAGAAAGGCAAGCTGTCGCGGGGTTTGGTTTCTTTTCCCTGTTTTCTTTTGTCTTTTTCTTATCCTTGTGGTTGCCTTGTTGCGCGCCTGAGTCGGGGCGTCGGAGTTGGGAAGACGACTGGAAAAACCGGAAGTGCTCCGGCGAGTCGCTGACGAGAGGCGTGGATCCCAGGCGACGGACTTGGAGCGCACTGAAACACGGGTCGGGAATCCGAAGCTGGGCTGCCGATAGGCGAGAGTGATGTCGTAACCGGCGACGGCTATTGAAGGGAATCTGCCTGCAGCTTCACCGTGGCTATGGTTACCCGTGGTGGGATTAAAAATGGACACGATGGGCGATAAGTAGGCTGAGGGTCAAGAACTGCAAGACTGGAAGCTAGAGACTGGGGAATTTGGGAGCTTAAAACCAGCCGCCAATGCAATGTTAAGCGAGCTTTGCAGATGGCGAAGAAAACACGGCTGGTGGCGGTGGAGGACGAGTTGTCAGACCAGTAGTGGAGGTGAGAAAACTGCACCCGGTTGGGAATAGAGTGAGGTCAAGGACATGTAAGGGGGAGGGTTTTTAAGGTAAGCGACGACAAATCTCCGGTTAAACAAAGTCAGGGGTACACCGTACTGAAGAGTCCGTGATGCGTGGAGAAACAAATAGTGTTAGACGGACGAGTCGTTGGCAAGGTTCGTCATTGGACTCAGTTGACGTGAGTGATGGTGGTGTCGGGTCAGAGGTGCGCGTGCGCAAGTGTGTACAGCTCATCAAACCGGGAGGATGGATACACACGTATTCGGGATTCAGAGCACGAAGGGAAGGCCTAGTTGTAATTAATTGCTTGCTTGCTGCGTGGCGCGGGGCGAGAGAGAGACAGGGAGAGAGAGAAGAGCATTAAGAGGTGGCGGCGGCGGCGGCAGTCAAGTGAATGGACTCGGATGGGTTCCCTATAACTGGAGCTGAGGACCTCTTTCGGTTATGCGCCGGGGAGTCCGCCGGTCTAGTGATGGGACGGGGTTTGACGGATGAGATGGAGATGTGTGTGTTGTGGGGGCTGAGTTGTGAGTGTGTGCCGTGCGTGTATGAAAAACACATAATTAAACGTGAGGGCAGTAGAATGTGTTGAGAGCCAATCCATGCGAGCATCTCTCAAAGAGCGCCATTTGGGGAAATGCCTAGATTTGACGAGAGTTGAACAGAACCCTTCTTTTGCTGTCAAGTTACGGATACACACCCTCCCCCTCCTCCCTTCCTCCCTTCCTCCCTTCCTCCCTCCCTCCCTCCCTCCTCCTCCTCGGCCTCCTTCAGGCACCACTGAGAGAGAGAAAGTTACGAAGGGTGCAGCAGTAGCGTTGACTGGTGGCTGAGTCGTCCGCCCGCCTCCACCTCCGCGCATTCGCACTTTGGTTAGGTTGTTGGCGGTCCGTTCATCCATTGATCGATCCATGGTCCATTTTGATTAGTCTATCGACCAATTGATCCATCGCCGAGGAACCCAGCCCCGGGGTTATCGGGACTCTCGGCTGCTGCCAATCCCCGCCATGCGCTAATACTACCCATCTCCTACGTAGGTATGTAGGCATCGCCTTTTCCTCCGGTCCGGCGGTCCATTGTCCAGCCACCTTAATGATTGCCTGAAACTCGCCTCACAAGGGAATGTGCAGTTGGCGTAGGAAGTGCCGAGGCTGATGGACGATACACGCGTCGGTACTACGGGTTTGGAACGGTTCGTTGAACTCTCCAGGCCTCTTCGTTGTCAGAGGCCGTTCCCAGGTATGTACTTGGCTAGCTAGTAGTATATCGTACCTACCTACGTAGCGATCGAGGCTGGGTGGGCATCGCGAAGGATGCAGACACAGGGAACCCTAGCCGAGAGATCACCCGCTAACTGATTTCTGTATCTTGCATAGCAGGCAGAAGTACGAATACTACCTACGCAAATCGAGTATCTAAGCTGGCACCGCATCTGATCTACTACCTACCTAGGTAAGCTTCCCGAGGCTGTTGGCGAATCCTTCTTGGGAATTGTTCTGAAAACCCAAGAACAAGAGGGTCTGTTGTTTTGGAGGGCGTCGTCGTCTCAACAGACCCATTGTTCCCTACTCGAGCCCGGAACGGCCTGTGAACGAACTGCTGCTGTGAATGGTTTCTGGGCCCTCTCCGACCACAAGGAATGGCGATAAGATCAGCCTGTCCTTTCCTGCCATGAAAACAAGGAGTCATGGGTTTGTTTAGATGATATATATATTCGATCAGAGACGCAACGTAATTTTGTTTGTCATTGACCACCTACGATGCTTCTCAGTTCTGTCACTGCCTACCTAGGTACCTACTAATTACCATTTACTTCCATCTTGACGGCGACGCCTCCCGCAGACTGTGGTGACTCTGCCCCACTTCCGTGCTGTTCCTTTCTTTCAAGAGACCGCGGGCAGCGATTGCCTTTGCCGCGATTGTGACCTCACCTCACCCCACCAAAGCCTTAAAGGCAGCTAGCTACCCCGCCATCGACCGTCGACACAGCCAGCCGATTCCTCCTCCTGCAAAGCAAGACTAGCCACGAAAAAACACCATCACGACGGAATACAAAGTCCCGCGAACTCGTACACCACAGAAATCACATCTAGGACATTCTCACTTTACTCAACGTCGGCCGGAAGCTCTCGACCCGCTACCAACCCACTAATCACTTTACCCTTCAATAGCTCCCAACCTTGAGGGACACCAGCACATCGCCCATCATGGCCAGCAAGCGCATCGCAAAGGTATGTTGCTCACTTCCCTACCTCCAAACCCAAGCCAAACCAAGCGAGCCTAACCGGCATGACCAACCACTAGGAGCTCACCGAGATCACCGCTTCCCCTCCCGAGGGCATGACCATCTCCCTCGCCCGCGACGCCGACCTGCACACCTGGCACGTCACCATCGCCGGCCCCGAAAACAGCCCCTACGCCGGCGGCCGCTTCGCCGTCGTCGTCGACCTGCCTCGTGAATATCCCTTCAAAGCCCCCGTCGTCAAGTTCGCGACCCGAATCTACCACCCCAACATCACAAATGACTCCGCCGGCAACATATGCATGGGCATGCTCAAGTCCGAGAACTGGAAGCCCGCCACCAAGCTCGCCGCCGTTCTCGAGGCTCTCCGCAGCCTCCTCGCCGAGCCCCAGCCCGACGACCCCCTCGAGGCCCGCATCGCCGACGAGTACAAGAACAACCGCCCCGAGTTTGAGAAGCAGGCCAAGCAGTACGTCGCCCGCTACGCCTCTGGCACCCCCAACTTCTCCGTCGCCGAGCCCCCCGCCGCCGCCGCCGGTACCAAATGAGATGCCCGCCTTACCTGTCCATTGCTAGAGAAGGCAGAACCGGCTTTTTGAGGCGGGGTTCATGGATGGAGCAACAATACCGCAGTAATACACGTCGGACATGGGTCGAGCGGTTGGAGCAAGAGCACAAGGGGAGTTCAGCCAAAAAACGACGGCGTTTCGATTATCGGAAACGGCGAGCATTACCGGCGTTTGGTGGGTCAGGCGCGTAGAAGGAGATCTCAAATATTTCAGGTCTCATGACCTTGGAGGCCTTTTCAGCTTCGTACAAACAATTCGATCGGACGAGAATGCGTGGCTGTGACCACTTGGCTTTGGACGGCATCGTTAGAGAGCTTTTCCCAACGATAGAATTACAGGCAGGCACTATATGTTCTGTCGCGGGGTGAACTGCTCGGTTTCAGACCAGATTGCTATGGAAACCCCAAGCTCAACGTTCAGTCAACCATCATGCTCGCCTCCCTTTTTCTTCCCGGTATTGTGACCGACAGCCCCATCGCCTCACGACTGTAGTACACGATTCCACAATCTCCGCATGCAATGTTTTTACTGTCTTGGGTAGCACAAAGAAGAATTTAAGTCTTTGATAGATGCTTCCTAGCGTCTAACCCTTCTACAACTTGACGAAACATTGATTGCTACTTGGTCCCCCCATCAGGCAATCAACCTTTGGCACACACACACCTCCTCTTGTATCCATCAAAATTCGAAAACTGCTCAAGGGGGAGGGGGGGGGGAGGTGGTGACCACGCCCTCTTCATGGTGATATCCGTTCTTATTTTCGCTCGCCAATGCCAAGTGTGCCGCATGCCATGTAATCATTACCATAAAATGCAAACTCCCCCCTAAACGCCGTGGCTCAATGCATGCAACTTGTCAGCTTCTCCACCGTGTGGTTTCTATTCCGAAATCACACCACATCCGTAAACCTGCCCGACTTCCTGCGTCCAAAGAGAGTGCCTTTTCTTCGTACCTCTGCATCGCTTTCATTAGCGTTGCCGCTCGCCGCCGTGCCGTTGGTGTACGTGGCCGCCCGTTGATGCTCTGTCTGGACCTTTACCCGCCTCTCCTCCCGCTCCGTGTCAATCGTGACCTGGCTGATGTGGCCAAATCCGTTGCGACGCTTGAAGCAGGCTTCCATGAGGGCGTTCGCGTCCAATAGGCGACGAGGCATTGCTTGGATAACGGAAAACATCTCCATGGGGTCTGAGATGGACCGGACCTCGGCTTCGCCTATTTTGAAGATAGCCAAGGCAATGCGGAATAGCGTCTTGGACCCTTCATAAAAGATCACGTCCCAAACGCGAAGCGTACTCTCGATTGGCAGAGTGCCAATGAAGCAGCTCATGAACCAGGCCGTCATGCAAAGCGTAATAGGAGGAAGTCGGTTGGACGAAATGCTGGGCTGATTTTTTCTCTTCGACCTTGGCTTCTTTACGGGCTTTGCCGGCCGTGCCGCATTCGGGTCAGCTTCCATGTCGTCGCCAATCTTGGCCCAGACGGCAGGCATGGACTCTCTGATGGCGTTCATCAAGACACCGAGATCCACCTTGGAACCTTCAAGGCTCATTTCGTGCGTACCAGGCAGGTACACACGGGTGATGACATTTAGAAGCCAGAAAGCCTTTTCTTCCGAGTCCATGAACAGGAGCAGCAGACCTGCCAAGAAGTTGAGACTCTGGCAGTAGCCGATGCGGGGGTTGTAAATGGCAAAGGCATGTAGCACTCGTCTGAGAGAAGAGATGATCTGAGGCTCGTCCTTCTCGTTATCCGTTGACTGGCCCTCTCGCGTAGGCTCCGTGTTGGGCTTCGATGCCATGTTTGCCGGCTTGAACTTTACATTATCGGGGAACGTCCGGTGAAGGTCCCGTTCGATGGCCTCGACATCAATGTCTTTGGCCTTCTTTGCCAACAATGTGTCGTAGAGACCCGCGTGCTTTGCCAATATGGCAGGGCCCCCTGCGTAGTAGAACCAGGCCGCCCCTCTCCACTCAGGGGGAATGCCTTTCCGGACAAACCGCTTGGCCTTCGCACTATGGGGAGGGAATCGTTCAGGATTGTTAGTGATGAGGTCATTCTCTCGCAAAAAGGCTGTCCACTTCTTCCGCCGCCGGTCGAGATATTCCGAGTATCCTTTGTCCCAAGCGTCGTACTGTTGTCTGGTGATATACTGGTTGGCCTTTTTGAAACCGTACCGGTCTCGCGTCCCTGGTTCTTCGATCTCAACAGACTCGGGCTCCACGGCCGTCTGAGTAGAGGAGGCCGAGGGACTGTCCATATGTGGCGATATGACTGTTGCATCGTTTTGAAGCGACTTTGCAGAGTTCCGCTTCTCCCTCTCGTCCGTCTCGTCCTTCGTATCCTCCTCGTCCTCCTCGGCGTCCTCCTCGTTGTCCTCCTCGTCTTCTTTCTGGTCGTGATCGAGCAGGCTGGCCTCTGCCGGCAAAGAGGCTGGGTGCCCAGAGACCTTGAACATGTCCGTTGAATTGCGGACAATCGTGCCGGAAACCGGGATGGTTAAAGAGTCGGCGTGCGCTGGTTGTGGTTCGCTCAGTGCCTCTAGCATTCTAGTGTTCCGCTTGGTGATCTCGGCGGCCGGGACCGGACGAACGTCTTCATTGTCTTCGGGGCTCGAGTCGTCTCGGAAACCCTTCTCGTACATACCCATGACGTCTTCGACACTAAGCTCCTCCCCGTTAGCGTACAGAGATGGGATTGAGCTATTCTTGGTGAGAACGCTGCTTCTTTCCGTCACGTACGTTCCCTGTGCACTCGACGCAGTCGTCTGAGATCGGTAACTCGACCTCGTCTCGTCTTCCCCGCTCATCCACGGTGCCTCGCGCGTGTATGCCGACAAGCCGGAACTCGAGCTGTCGACACGGCCGTACGCCAACGGGGGGCGGGCAAGGCCTGACGGAGGCGGTGCACTTCGCAAACGAGACGGTGCCCGGGGTTCGTAGTAGTCGCTCCCTGAGACCGGAAGCGATGCAAACGTCGAGGCCGACCTTGCAGAAGATCCGGACTGACCCCGTGGCCGCGGCCATGCATACTGATGCGAGTTGGGGTCAGAGCGCGGTTCTGAAGGAGACTGATTGGCTCGTGAGCGGTAAGAGTCCTGGAGGGGCTGCTTGATGCTAGGCCCTCTCGGACGGGAGAAATTGTCGACCTGCATGGTGTCTATCGCGGACGAGCGGTCGTCGTCGTAAGGAAACGGGGATTTTATCGAGCGAGCGCCGGTTCTGCTGGACCATTCGTCTGCACTCAATTCGTCTTCAGGGTCATGGCTCGGACTCGGAGCCAGCGAGCGGAACGTAGGGGAGGAGGGGTGGTGTCGGTCAGAATCATAGGCAGGACGTCGAGGAGAGAGCGGTTGCGCGTGGGGGCTGACGGAGTTTTGTTGCATTACAAAATTGCTCGACGTGTTGGCCAACGAGTCCCAGCGCAGAGGAGATGTGGGCAAGGGTTGCGGGTGGGGTGCTGCGAAGTCGGATTCGGGACGCTCTGGAACGTCGGAAGTTGGGATAGGTTTCGGATGGGGCCGCCTTGAAGCATAAATACCGAACTGGCGACGCTTCATGCTGCTCCGACGGTTGATGTCGGGGTCCTGGTCCACCATGGCTCCCGGGGTAATCTGGGCGTCAGGTTGGACAGAGTCCGCTGCCACGGCCATGAGGGTCATGTTGATTGCTACCCTCTGGCCGTTATATGGCAGCGGCAAACACTACTCGAGCAACGGTACTGACGCAGGATGCGTTAGGAATGGCAGGTGGGTTCTTCTTCTTCTTCTTGGCGGGTGTCTACCGGCAATTGCCAGTGGATATGTGACGGGTGTTGCAATAGCGTGTATTCAAGTGACGGTGGTGCAGGCAGATTGTAGCAGGGTATTCAAGGTCGTTCCTGACGATACCATTGCGGCCTATGCATGAACCTTGCAATGCGTCTAGAAGCAGCCCAGTTGCAGTCAGAGCGACGAACAGCGTATATGAGCCAGGCGGAGTGGGCTCAATGGCCGATTGTCAGCGAAAGCCGGGGTGCGGCAAGGTGAAGAAGGGAAGGCGACGAAGAAGAAAAGGGTGACAAGCAGGTTGCGTTCAGCCAGGAATGATGGGTTTCCAGCGTCACAGGGCGTGGGAGGTGGCACCCTGAGGACAGTTCATGCGCACGCGCATGCAACCTGGGGGTTGGATGTAAGGGGTGAAGCTGCAAGTGAAAGATCGGCCAACAGTTGAGTCAATGAGCGTCGTCTGAAATGGTTGGTGGGTTGCAACTTGCGAAACAAGAGACGGAGAGGAGTCGGAGACGGCCCAGACAGACAGGGTGCAGATACAAAAGAGGGTCAGGAGAAAAAAGGGAGCGGGATCCGGTCGGTGCGGCGTAGTATTGTGGCGGTAGTTTCCGGGACTCCAGCCTCCAATCGGCCAAAAGGTATTGGATTGGACGAACCAGAGTAGCGGTTGGTGGTTGATGGTTGGCGGATGGAGGGACCTGTTGTCGCAGATGAAGATACTAAAACTGAAGCGAGCGTTTGGACCCAGACGGGGGCGGCGTCGTCATTGGCTCAAGCTCAGGGCGTGTCAACTAGGCAAAAAACAGCAATCGGTACAGATCGTCGTCAGCCGGAAAGCTGAAGGACAGGCTTCGAAGCCTGTGACGGGATGTCTTCCTTGTTCTTTTGCTCTGGTGATCCGGAGCAGATATCAGGGCGGGTTGGGGGTATGCGGCGTTGGTCAAGTTTTCTGAAATGTTTCGGAGACGAATAGGCAGGTTGGTTGACTCGTGCGTCAGACTTTTGGAGGCCGCTGCCACGAGGCAGAAGTACCTAGGTAGGTAGGTATGGCTGCGGGCGGTTGTTGGGAAAGCCGGCTGATTGGCTGTGGCTGCGTTTTGACAGGCGGGTCGTTGCAGGACCGTGCAGTGCAAAGGAGCAGATTGTGGTTGAGTATGGCCAAGCGAAGGAGATGGACAAATGTCGGTTGTCGTTGTCGTTGCTGTTGTGGTTGTTGTGGTTGTTGTGGTTGTTGAGGTTGTTGTTGCTGTTTTTCTACAGGCGCCTTGTGGAGGAAGGAAAAGGCCGAGACGGATGAAGCAGGAGAAACGAAGGAAGATGAGGAAGGTGGAAGTGATATTATTCGGGCAAATTAGGTACGCCAACGAACAGGCGAAAGTTAGATTAATGGGAGGGGAGGGAAAGAGCCGCCGAAGATGACCGCGGGAGGCGGTAGGGAAAGAGGAAGGGGCGATAGATGGATGGATGGATGGTACAGCACCTCAGACGCGATGCAGGTTGCAGGCGCAGGGAACAGACAGATGCGGGCAGGTGCGAGCGAGTGAGCACAGCTGCGGGTTCCGCACACGGTTTGGGTTTGGCAGGCGCGGCAGGGAAATGTGCAGGACCACAAAGAAGGGCCCGAGAATACGTCAGGTAGCTGGGTAGGTAGGAGGTACCTAGGTAAGCAAGTACGTAGGTACTAAGATATATATGGGTAGGTGCGATGCAGATAAGGGTAGGGAAGTAAGTATGACGAGGAAGGAAGACAGACAAAGACGAAGACGAAGACGAAGGTCGAGGACGAGGACGAGAGCGAGGACTGGCTAAGATGAGTAGATGAGGAAGATTGGACACAGTCGGATCGTCCTTTGCCGTGCCCTTGCTCTTCTCGCTTGTCCTTCTCTCCTGAGGTGGCTGTAGTGTAAGGAGATGGAAATCCAATATCCCGAGATTCGAGATTCGCCCAAGACTTGTGAATGAAGCGGACGGGCCAACAGGCGACAAAGCGGTCAACAAATGGATCTGATAGTACGATACATATACCTCGAGGGTATATGTTTGGTATCCGCAATTCAGACCGCAAATCGCCATGGTTGTTTATTTATGAAGACGACCCAGCAGTCAGTCGCTCCTCTGCTCTAGAGGTAGTCCAACACTTACTCACTGCATGGATCCAAGGGTCCCCAAGACTGGGTAAGACCCAAGTCGACGAGACCACCACCAACCAACCTGAACCCGTTTCGAAAAGGAAGATGCGGCGATGAATTGATTAAAACGGTGAGAGTCAACGGTCACTTTTTCCCTCGGCTTCGTCGCTTCTCACACACACACACACACACACACACACACACACACACACGGATACTACAAAACAAAAGAAAGAAAACTCGTCAATCCGAATCGGCTCCGCTCCGTCCAGAGCATCGTTCAATTTCGCACAACGAGGACGGACCAGTGTGCTATCCTTCCCCGCAGGCGCTCATCAATTATCTCCCACTTCGGTCGAGTTGGTCAGCTCGTGTACGGACGGACACCTAGGCATTCGTAGGTACCTAGGTACCTAGGTATCCATCCGGTGGCCCACATCCCGGCCATACCCCCGTTTCTTCCTTCGAGAAGCAAATTCAACCAACTCAGGCAGAGTACCTGACCCCTTCAGCAATTTCGCACCGGTTTCCAGGTACCTGTATCCATACCTACCGAGTACCTACCCAAGGCACTCCATTGCATGTTTCCTCCAGCGGGCTTCCCGCCTCCCTTGCACCCAAGCCCAATAATACCTAGGTACTCCGCGCATTAATCGGTACCTCTTATACCACCTCTACTATAGAGCACTACCGGTGCTTCCAACGCGCCCTCGGCTTCTCTCCTTGCTTGGGCACGGCAAAGGCGTCCGGGACGCCCAACGAATGCGACTGACTGGCGGAACAGCCGGTGGCTTTGGCAGAGTACGTAGTATGCGTCCGTCACCCGTCGACGCATTGGATCTGCGGAAACGGCGAGTTTGGAGCACGAACCCCCTTGGTACCTACACTCGACATACTTGCGTATAAACTTCCAAAAGCCTCGCGGTCAGAGCATGGCAGGCAGAGAGCGTGGCACAGCAGCGTGGCAGAGCAGACAAGACAAGACAATACCTACTGCGGTGATGCCGAGGGCCAACCGCATCGTCCCAACGTCAAACGCAACCACTTGCAGGGGCACTCGCAGCAAAAGCCTTGATGACCTCTTAGCCGGCGGCCCCTCCTACGGGGACAGCTTCAGCCTTCAGGAGAAGGGGAGTACTCAGTGGTACCTGGTACGGATAGTGTACCTGGTGCCTGAAGCTATTCCCAAATAGGCCCCCCTCCCTCCTCCACTGCCCAATAAACTTTCAATTTCCCGGATCAAGCCCTGATTCCAGTCCTGACTGACCGAACCTCCCTTTTCGAGAACCGCCGTCGTCACTTTTTTTCTTCTACGAATACCTTTCCAATCCATCCTGCGGGAGACAACACTTTTTTTTTTGTCGCTGCCAGTTCCGGCTGTTGACCAGGGCACCCTTTATCGTCGTCATCATTGTTTTTTCCCTTTCTCCGCTTTTCTTCTTTTTTCTCCACCTTTCTTTCTTTCTTTTTTTTCTCGCCGTTGTTTCTTACTGATCTTTCCAATGACCTTAGGTATTCTGATTCACCGTTCTTCTCCGAATGCCGTTTGCTTTCGACGGCTGGCCGCGGGGATCACAATCCGCCAGTCTTGAATTTGCGCCTCTTCCGCCCACGACGGCTCCCTCCTTCCAAACTGGGCATCTCAAGGAATCGTATCACTTTCCCCTGCCGCGACCTTTGCGCTACAAACAAGTAGGTCCGAGATAAGACGCTCGAGAAGCTAACACGGGTTGGCGGATACCCGGTGGACAGTTATCGTGCAAATCGAAGCCAGCGGACATGCATTATCCCCGTCTTCGTCACCAGCCGTTCCGAAAAGCAGATCTCGATGATGGGCCCCAGTATAATATTCGCGGGAATGCATTCAAACCGTGACCCGTCGCCCGTTTTCAACACTTTGGTTTCGTCCGCCCAAATATGGCTCGTTTGCTCAATTGCGGTCGCAACTGTCCGGACTGGCAGATGATCAAAGACGATGACAAGATCAAAACTAGGTGTTTCTTCGCCCAGAACCACCGTCATCTCGACATCATCGACGCTCCACCAGCATGCCCTTTTGGTGACTCGTCTGATGGACAAGGCTAGCCTCCATATCCCCCTCTGTGTCCTCTGTATCCTCTTGTATCATCTGTGTTACGATTGTGCCAACCAACCTGGAGTAAGATGCCTCCTATTATTACCTTACGCTAGTCCGGTCAGCACCAAGTTCAGGTGCGAGCCCTAGTTCTCTAAACAGGATGAGTCGGGGAGCACAGAGCAGCAGAAGCAGATTTCTTCATCTCTCGGTCTGTCCCGGCCCCAGGCCTTATTTCTTCGCTCTTATGCTTGTGTCTTCTCCTTACTTCTTACCATCCAACATGTCAGCCTTTTCCGGCTTTTGGATCGGCGTTGTCTCACTCTCCCTCGGGCCCAAAGCAGCTGGGCTTGCAGCCCAACAACCACCAAGAAACAAATGGTTTCTTCTTCATAGTCCCCGGCCACCCGACCCGAGCGGCTAGCCTACAGCCAGGTGTCAGGGTCTTTGTGCGATGATTCCGCCAAACATGGGCAGCATGTCCAACACCGTTAGGGTTGCCGCCAAATTTCCAAGGACTCTGTGTGTCTGGAATGATATTTCCACTTTACGGGTCGCGTCAAACGCGGTACGGCATGGTTTTGTTCGTGTTCACCCTGGCACGAATCAGAGCCGCGGAGAATCAAATGGTTCCGTTCCCATTCTACTACATTCTAGTTCACATACATCTTACTACGTACATCCGGTTATACGAGGTAAGATTGGTTTGCAGAAGCTGGTCGAGGCACTCCGTCTTTTGTCTTCTTAGTGCACCTTCTGGTCGATGAAGTTGAGCTTTTCTGTTTCGTTTCGGCTCGTTTTCATGCTTGGCCCCTGTATGTCGATGGACGAGCTGGCTCCAGCCTCCAAGGGCATGTTGTTCAGTCCCTACCTATCTACCTAGGTAGGTAGGTAGGTAGGTATTAGGTAGGTACCTACCGTAAACAACTTACTGCGCAGGCTGCGAGTGCAGTTAGGTACCTCAGGCATGTAGCACAAGCAAGCCAATGCACAAACTGCTGGAGACGGGCCCCAACGGGAGCGCGACTCGTCAACTACCTCCTAAGCTCCTACATACTTACTCAGTATCCATACTCCGTACCTGCCTACCTCGAGCGACGGAAGAGCTTTAGCGCACGTGATGACGTTCACGGCGTCCCGTTCTGGCTAGGATCACGTCAGCAGCCAGTCGGTTGTCCTGTTTTCCTCCATCACACCAAGGGTGTGTTTGGAGCGGGAAAATGCTAGTGGGGGATGGTTGCCATTGGCTTCCTCAGCTCCTGCTCGGTCGCCAAAGCTTCGGAGCTCTCGATTTACACAGGGACACTGGGTTCACTATTAGGTAAGGTAGGTGCGTGCCTACCTTAGTAGTAGTAGGTAGCTTCAGTCAGTCAGTCACCGAGAGCAATGAGCACGAGTTGGAGGGGGGGCACCCGGCAGCGGCAGCAAAGCATCGGCCCTTGGAAGTTGGAGCTGCTGCTGCACGCAAAGGTCCGAACAGGGATGATGATGCTGCTTCTCTCCTCCCCAGAGAGGTCCGAGCTTCCTATCGCTCGGTGACCAACCACGTTCCGAGGGCGACCTTCGATCACAGACCAACTTGGTTTTCCCTGTTTGGATCTTCCATCAAACTCGTCTCTTGCGCTCACGCCCCCCCCCCCTCCTCCCTCATGTTTCCCCCCATCTTGTCCTCTTGTCTTCAGTCCAATCGCCGGAACCCCCAGTCATTCGAGTCGAAGCTCCCCCCAGCCACCCTCCACCATCTTGGGTGCTCCATCCTACTCCTCCTCAAGTCCTCGCCCAGCCAAGTTCTTGTCCCCGGGCCAGCTCCAGAGCCTGGTCTGATACTTGCTGCTCCTTCGGCTCTGGCTCTACCTCCTCTGACTGTGGCTCTGGCTCTGGCTCTGGCTTTGGATCTGCCTCTCACACGTTCCCTCGCAAACGGCATGGCAGAGCGCACACCACACAGCTGAGAGGGAGCTCCCTCCTTCTCCTCCTCCTCCTCCTCCCCACCCCCTCCCTCTCCCTCTCTCTCGTCCTCTCCCTCTCCCTCTGCCTGCCTGCGCACCGCACCGCACCGCACCACCGACGCGCACTCCCTTCTCCCACCCATTGCGCATCTCCTGTGTAGAGGTACCACCAATCGACACGCACCCACCCACCTCTAGGCTTGCCCCGTCCTCCCCTCCCCCCGAGTTTTCCTTACGCCGGCCTACCTACCTTTCGTCCTGGCCGCCCCCCAAATTTCTCTTTTTCTTTCTGCTTCTCCTACATCTCTTTCACTTTCCCTTCCATCTGCTACAAGTTTCCTACTGAAACCTCTCTCCAAAACGCCTTGTTCTACCCAATTGAACCCATCGAGGCCCTCTTACAACATGTCCACCCGCAAGAGAAAGCAAGAAGAGGAGGAGGAGCTTGTCTCCCTTCCTGATGACGACGGCGAGGAGGAAGAGGAGTAAGTGCCCCCGGTCTTTGCTTCGCGCCCAATGCCCTTGAAGAGCGCCGAGTGTCTAAGTCATGTTCATCGAGATGCTCTGAGCTGGCTTGCGCATGCATGGATGGTTTAGCTATACCTGGCGGCCTGACGCTGTTGCGACTATGCGCCCAGCTTAGGACGCGTGCCAGTGGCTATGGCTCCTGATGGAGAACTCCCCGTGGTCCTTTTCGAATAGAATGGCTCTGACATGACTTGTGCTCTAGGTACGAGTCTGAGGAAGACGGAGAGGAGGGAGATGACGATGTAGAAGAAGAAGAGGAGGAGGAGGAGGAGGAGGAGGGCGATGCCGACGAAGATGCGGAAGCCAATGGCTTAGACGGTAAGCCATGCTACCACGGTTTGATGGCGCACACGCTTTCGAACCTTCTTGACGGCCATACTAACTTGTTGACGCTGCAGAGAAAGCTCCTCCGTCGAAGAAGCGCAAGACCGAGACCGAGGCCACGGACGACGCGGCCGACGGCGAGGAGGCCGCCGAGGAGGCCGCCGAGGAGGAAGAAGAAGCCGAAGAGGCCGCAGGAGGAGAGGCCGCGGGCGAACAGGAGGAGCCCGAGGCCGACGAGGAGGATACTGCCAACGGCGTCGAGGATGCTGCTGTCAAGGGCGATGTTAAGGCCGCCGACACACCCGCCGCCACCAACGGCGACGCCGCCAAATCTGTCACTGCTGGCGGCGACGCCGAGGAGTGAAGGCGCCTCTCTTCCGTCCTTCTCTTTTACTAGCAATCTTGTCTTTTGTATCTCGCCGACACCAGTTCCGTCATATAACGCCTTCATTCATCGTCAGCTCTTAGAATCAATGATGAAATGAGCAATCTGCTACCAAACATTTTCTGTCTCTCCTTATCCGTATATCTTGGTAATTTCCCGACTTCGTACATCCTCCACCTCAAAAACAGATTCTCTGCAATTTCCGTTCAAGCTCCTTTTATGGGGGGGGTTCGTCGGACAAACATGTAGAAGGCAGTTAGACGGCGGGCGGCGGGCGGTATGCGACAGCCGCCATCGCAAACACACGCTGTCCATCTCGATCGTTGTGCACGGATGTGACGCGTTCCGTGATCTCCGGTACTGGCGCGCGTGGGGAAGAGAGAGAGAGAGAGAGAGAGAAAACAGACTTGGGAAATGCGGTGCGAGCAGGAGCGTTGATGAATGGGAGTGAGCAACCACATGTACTTGCGTCTCTGAACACTCGTCGGGCGTCAATATGCATCCGCGCAATCGCCCAACACAGTGCGTCCGTGTTCCCCCTCCTCACTCCTCACTCCTCCCCCCTTTCCTCTTCTTTTTCTCCCTCTCATTTTCGTCCGCAGCCACTCTATCCAATGGCTTATTGCTATTCGACCCGGTACCTGAACCAACCAAAGCACACACCCGCTCGCGCTGGTTGGTCGATTGCCGAGCGAGATGGATGGTCTGCTGGCCGCAGGAAATCGTGGCCACCCCGTCTCAATTGCCGGCTGGGCGCCGCCCGAGGGAGGTCGTCGAATGGAGGTACCTAATGAGAGATGGGTGGGTATCGAGGAACTTGGGGCCGGACGGGGGCCAGAATTTCATAATGTGGGACCCCGAGTCCGGCCGTTGAGGGTGTCGGCTAATGGACCCGCTCGCGATGGGAGGGACGGGGCCCGTGTATCGGAGGACGCGGCTGGCGGTCTGCTTCGGCGCTGGGGACGCGCGAATTGCCCGTAACACCTTTTATTCTTTCCATTTTTTCTGTCTTCAAGTGACTTGTTTTTGCCTCGAGGTTGTTACTTCGGTTTGCTGCCTCTCTAGGAAAGACCCGATGTGCTGTGTTTGTGGAGGCCGTTCTGAGAACCAAACTCCTTGTACGAAGAGGAAGGCGCATGCGCAACACGGCCCTGGATCCATCCTCGAGAGTATATGACGTCCTGCTTGAGAATGAAATCGATCTTGGGTGCTTTGACTAACACACCTACCTAGGTAGATAGTTGGTGATAAAGACTGGGCTAACCGGAGGGTTTGGTCCCGGACGCCGTTGTAATCGAGTTGGGGACTGCGCATTTTCTATCATTGTATAGCCAAAGACCTTTCGCTGGCCCAAATTCAGGCACAACCATGCTATTCCGACAACTCTGAGGATTGTTCGTGCCCGTATGCCCGCATGTTGAGCCAACGGCTGACGTGCCATCGCGCCGAGCTGCAACACATATGCGATGGCTAAACTAGACCCTACTCAACTCTTGCCCCCATGGCGCGATCGCATGTGGTAAGCGCAGTAGAACACATATGATAACCACAGTTTTCTTGTCGGTGGGCGACTTGGAAACCTAAGTGTGTGTCTGTACGAGTTTGCTACCGGCACCTAGACTGGTTCAGGTCGCTCACAACACCCGCATGGAATCTCAGAAACAGCCTTCGAAAACCGTCATAACCCTTTAGTACTATATTTCAAGTTGTTGTGGAGTCGGGCTTCAACATCAGAAGCAATCGATGGTGCTCTTTTCAACATATGAATGGTTGCATTGATGTGGCCTGAGCATTTGACTGCCGCTTTTCCAAAGGGTTGCCCGTAGTTGGGGATAAGGTGTGTCCGCCTTGTCGAACAGTAGTAACGGGTGTTTCAGTCAACCAAAAGTCGGAAGATGAGCGTCCCTAAGCCCCATTACCGGTTTTCGGAGTACGATGGCCGTGGTCCAATTCCCTTGTCTTTCCTCTTCCCGCCAAACGTATGCCAATGCTTGCTGCAATTGACATTCTATCTGAAGCCGTACTGGTCCCAAACGCACGAGTAGTCTCTGCGAGGAAGGTTTGATGCACCCTTCCAGACAAAGAAGGTTGAGGCTCTGGTAAGCCGAGGTTGCGGAATGCCAGTATCATCTTGTCCCAACGAACTTGCACGTGTATACTGCACGGCAGAGTTTACCAGAGTTCACCGGAACCGGATGGCTGACAAACCGACAGGAGCCACAGCTTCTAGCCGGGGCCAACGGCAAGCTCGTGGCATGTGTATCGCCTCGAATGCGACATGGAACCCGGTAGATGCGTCTTTTACAAGGGTTTGTAAACGGACACAACTTCTAGGGCTGTAGCAGTAGCCCAAAAGGAACTGATAGCCTTGGATAATATATTGGCGTTTCTCTTGCACGGGGTTTTCGGGCCTGCACTTGGTGTTCAGCCAGCGCATCATCAGCTCCAAGGCCCCGTAAGATGCAGATGGCACGCAATGTATCAAGACACGGAAAGAAAAGAATTACAAAGATGCGAACGGGCCCTGTTCGTAAAGTTCGAGACGTCCCCATGGTCAGCCCTCCCGCTGAGCCAGGACTCTTTGACCATCACACCTCTAGGTATTGGCTAGTAGGGCGGTAGGCTCAGAACAGCGGAGAAAATGGTACGGCTTGCTGCGGCGGGCCCGAGTTGCGGGGGTCTGCTGCGACCTTGAGGCGCTTTTGTCGACGACATCATATCTGTGTTGTCCAATCAGTTTCCCTGACGTATTGCAACCATTGTGCTATTCACCGGGCCATGATGATGGGTGATGGTAGCCTTGAATAAGGATCACTGGGCTCAATTCATGTCAAACCTCCCATCCAGTGGGAGCAGGAAAAGGCGTACCGTAAGAGAGTAATTGTTGGGGGTCATTCCTACATTGCGTCTTATTAGATGGTTGTGTGTGAAGAAACTCTACCAGGGCGACAGGTTCTGGGACACAGTTCTCATGCGGTATTTGTTGAGTATTAAAGGCTTTGTGGACGTCTAAAATCAGTTAGGCACAACTCAAACGTCTATACTTCAGCTATCAGTTCGGTATTGTCATGGCTGCAGGTTTTTTTTTTCTTCTTAAAAAGAAAAAAAAAATCCAAGACGACGATGACAAGAAAAGGCCCATAGTTGCAGAGACAGGTAGCACATATAAGAAAAACACACCCAGCCAGCGACCTAGTACATTATTTGATAAACCAAATGTTCCGTATCCTCTTGACTGGCTTCTGAGAAGCCCTCTTTCTTTCGACAGAGAAGAATTTACCAGGCAGGGCCAGTGTCCACAAGACCTAAAGTCGTGATAATGTGGGGGATGTCGACGGCGCCCTCTTCCTGGCAAGGCATTCGCGCGGCTGCGCGAGAAACATGCGCTAGGTCCCGCCGACCCGAGTTCTAGATGGCGGGTTCTAGATGGCGTAGTGTACGAGATACACAACGGCGGCAGCATATGCAGGATGCGCCACCTATCGTGGGCCAGCCAAGGGCCCGTGGCAAGCCAGGATGTGTTACCGCGACATTATGATGTCCTGTTAGTCGCGCGTCGTCGGGGCACATTGGCCCGTTTCAACGACGCGGACTGGGACGGGCAACAAGCGCTGCCAATCAAGCGCATCTAGGAAGACTAAGGCCGAGTCAGGGACCGGCTCCGTTCACGCGCAGAGAGAGCCACAGATAACAAGCGCAATGACGGCCCCCGTTGAACTGCTCTCTGCTTACTGTCCAGGTTGATATCAAATGCTCTGTGGGGAGTTGTTGAACGAAGACGCACAAGTGGGTTGGCTGTACTCGATGTATAGGTAAGTACCTACTACGTAGGGAGGTAGGTATGTAAGGATGAGATGACTGGAAACACAGATTGCCATGCATGTTGCGACCAAAGGAAAGAACTCAAAGCGCAAAGAAGGCCGGCAGCCGTTGGAGGAGGGGGGGGGGGGGGGGGGGGGGGGCGGGGCATTATTAGTTTACATATTGCGTCACACCAGGTGAGGGGGTGGTTGACCGGGGACGTGGGACGCCTGGGGACCACTGCGCGACAAACTCATAGGTTGGACCTTCCCTTCCTCACTGTCGCCTCCACTGTGGTTCTCACACTTGCGCATTCGGAGGAGGGAAGGTAGGGGGTGTTATCTCCTGCAGACGTAAAATAACGTACCTACCTAGGTAGGTACTATATCCGTACAATGACGATAGATAGTAACAAACGCAAGGTAGGTACCTACCTACCTACCTGGAGTATGTACTTACGGATATAGATCGGATCAAGGAGACATGAGACGAGGTGGAATGGATGCCGAGCGCACCTCTCTTCTCTTGCTCGGTCTTGGGCCCCATCCCCGCCCTCCTCTTGACTGCTGCTGCCCTTTTGTTGTCTTGGCTTCCCCGTGCATACAAAAGAATCATCCCCGTCTGCTCAGGCGCATCCTCATAATTCCTCGTTACTCTTCTCTATTTCTATTCTGACTCCTTCTCCCCCCTCTACGGTACCCCAGTCAGGCTTCGTTCAGGACAGACACGCGCACGCAAACCTCCAACTATGGCCGACGTTAAGCAGACCGCCCGTACCTTTACCCTCAATACGGGCGACAAGATCCCAGCCATCGGCCTGGGCACCTGGCAGTCCCAGCCGAACCAGGTCAAGCTCGCCGTCGAGTCGGCCCTCAAGAACGGCTACCGTCACATCGACACGGCCTTCGCATACGGCAACGAGAAGGAGGTCGGCGACGGCATCAAGGCCTCTGGCGTCCCCCGCGAGGACATCTGGCTCACCACCAAGCTCGATAACCCCTGGCACAAGCGCGTTCCCGAGGCCATCGCCAAGTCCCTCGAGAATCTTCAGACCGACTACGTCGACCTCTACCTCATGCACTGGCCCTCCAGCACCGACCCCGATGACTTGAGGAAGCACTATCCCGACTGGGACTACCTTGACACCTGGCGCGAGCTGCAGAAGCTCGTTGGCACCGGCAAGGTCAAGAACATTGGTGTCTCCAATTTTGGTATCACTCACCTCGAGCGCCTCCTCAACGACCCCCAAACCAAGGTGAGAGGGACCTCCCGGCCCATCGCCCTTGTCCACACGAGAACATGCCACTAACAAGAACCCCAGGTCGTCCCCGCCGTGAACCAGATCGAGCTTCACCCCTGCAACCCCTCGCCCAAGCTCCTCGACTACTGCAAGTCCAAGGGCATCCACGCCACTGCCTACTCGTGTCTCGGCAGCACCGACTCCCCCCTCTACACCAATCAGACCCTCCTGGACCTCGCAAAGGCCAAGGGCCGCACCCCCCAGCAGGTCCTTCTGCAGTGGGGCCTCGCCAGAGACGTCAGTGTCATCCCCAAGTCCGTCTCCGAGGGCCGCATCAAGGCCAACTTCGACCTCGATGGCTGGTCCCTGACGGGTGACGAGTTGAAGAAAATCTCGGCCATCCCTGACCGCTTCAAGGTCTGCGACGGCGCCTTCCTTCCCGATGGTGTCAAGGTCTTCTTCGGCGATGATGAGTAAATGCGTAGGGGCGGGTAGAAACGGCCATTGTGTTGGTGTTGGTGGTGAGCAGTTAGACTCACATAATGAGGAAAACAAGAGCAAAAGACAGCGCTACGGCGATCAAAGTTTGCCGCGATATAAGGCAGCTTGGGCCTCGAGGTCCATCCATATACGAAATGAACAAATAAACGTTGTGTAAAATGCTCCCGCGGTTAAAGCTTGGCTTTGTGCTTTTCTTCCCTCAGGATGTCGGCCACGTTCTCCCGCAGCTCCTTGGCGAAGTGCTCGGCGTCCTCCTCGTCCAGTTCCTCTCTGCGGCCGCGGCCAAACATAGTGAAGCTCTCGCTGTAGCGACCGCTCGCGCGGATCTCGGGGCGGGGGATGAGGTGGAAGTGCATGTGCATAACGACCTGGGCGGCGGCGGCGCCGTTGTTCTGCACGACATTCCAGTCCTCGACGCCCGTTGTGCGCGCGAGGGCGTCGGACAGGACACGCAGGTAGCGGCCCATATCGGCCGACTCGTTGGGCGAGGCGTCGGTGAGTTTCGGGCGGTGAATGCGCGGGCAGAGGAGGAGGTGACCGCGCGACAGCGGGAGGATGTCGAGAAATGCGATGAGGGTCGGGGTCGAGAGGACGACATAGGCGGGCGTCGGAAGACGGCTGGGGTCGAGGATTGCGTCGTCCTGAGGTGGCTGTGCAGGGTCGTAAGACGGGTATTCGGCTGCGATCATGCAGAAGGGGCACTCGGATTCAGGAGGCTCTACGCCGGCGTCGAACTCGGAGGTGGGTGTCATGATAGGCTAGCGAGTGTTGCCGTGGTGGTGGTGGTGGTGGTGGTTTGGGTTGCACCTAGGTATTTGATGATGGAAAGGCGAATTGAGTGTTTGTTATCGACAGTGTTGAATTTGCCGGCTATATACATTGCCGTATCGTCGCTCGCGAATGGGGGGTGAGGAACAAGTCGATGGAGTGGTTAATTCATGGACAAAGGTGACGCGAAGGGAGTTTGTTGATGTGTTGCTCGCTCACGGATTGTTTCTTCCGAGGTGGGATACAGTATACCTGACCTCGGGAAGTGGGCCACGGCGGAGATTCCGCAGCCCCATACCCGACCTTCCAGTGGACGGACCACAACGCCCGAGGCAACCCTTTTGCCTTTCTTTTTTTTCTTTTTCGCTCTTCTTTTCTGCCACCACTACGCGCCCTCACCGCCTAACAAATTGTCGTCCAGTTCACCTCTGCATTTCCAATCCGATCCGCGAAAGAAGAAAAAAATCGCCGCCTCAGCCTCAAACCGACGACCTCTGATTTCTCCCAAGGAAACCTCACCTCTCGTTAAAAGAAATAAAAAACAAAATGTCTCGCGAAGCCTACCAAGTCCCTACCGCCGGCGCGACCTCCGCCCCCAGCGCGGCTGCCTACTCATCCTACGGCACCGAGGGCCCTCAGATGCAGTACCTCTGCGGTGACTGCGGCCTCAAGTTCCAGCTGCGTCGCGCCGACCCTATCCGCTGCAAAGAGTGCGGTTGCCGTATCCTGTACAAGGAGCGTACCAAGAGGTGAGTCATCTATGCTTTCCTGGAGGCCTTAGGGACGAATGGTAGTGCTGACTCTGCTTTTTTCCCCTTTTGGCAGAATGGTTCAGTTCGAGGCGAGATGATGACCGTCCAAACGGGCAAAGAAAATTAGAAATCTGATTTATGGGCAATGCGGGGATGAAAGAGAGAGGTTGGGGTGTTGGGAATTTCTTTCGCGCAGGTTCGAGGATCGATAACGGATGAGACATCATGCGGTGGCCTAGCTGGTCCCTTGTGAAGAACCAGTGTTCCACTAGAGACATGTCAAAGAGGGAATGGATGTCTGAGAGCACGAGCGCACTTTCGCAGCCATGATGAGAACCGCATATTACTATGGACGCCGAGGCCTGCAGGAGTTACGGGATGGGGGGGTCAAAATCAATTCATAAGAGCAAGGCAACTTTCTGCACCTGTTCTTCCTTTTCGAGGTATCTCATGATAATGCAACAACCGTGTAAAACGCCGTCTTCGTGCCCAAGCTTCGCCCTATGTGCATGGATTTGTTCCGTTTCCCGCCGTCCCATCACGTCTGCCGCGTGTGCAGGTACTTGGCGAAGCTGCCATCAGCCATGATGGAATCGCCCTCGGCCTCCATGGCCGCCTCATAACGAGCCTGGAGCCCTTCCCGGTCGTCCTCGTCATCCGGCATATCGTCGTCGTCAACGTCGCTGGCAACGTCGATGCCATCGTCGTCTTCAACGGGCTTGACGACCATGGGCTTCTTGCCCGCGTCCACCGACATGCCCTTCATCATCTTGTCCAGCTCGTGCTCGCGGGCCTGGCGCTTCTTTTCTTCTCGCTCGCTTCTCCTACGCTGTAGCTCCGGGAGGTAGTCCTGCTTGAACTCCTCGGCCTTCTCTGCCACCGCCGCGAAGAACTCGTCCATGCCCGTGCCGAGGCGAGAGCTGACGGGGACGAAGCTGAGATGGGCGTAGAACTCCTCCAGCATCAGACTCATAGAGTTGAGAAGACTGCCCATGTAACCGGTGCCGCCGCTGCCGCCCTCTGATGTCTCGTAGCCGCCGATCACGTCGCTCATCTCATCGTGCTGGAGGGCCGCCTGGAAGGCCTCGAAGTCCGTCATCCACTCCTTTGCAAAGTTGGCGTCCTGCACATCAGTCTTGTTGAAGACAAGGATCATGGGGAGCTTGGTCTTGTAGAGAATACTGCAGGCGTACAGCATGTTGCTCATGAATGTGCTTGTGGACGTAGTTCTGGGTGTGTCGATGACATAGGCGATGACGGTAGGGAATGAAGAGGCGAGCGACTCGAGCAGAATGGTACCGCTGGCGGACCAGACAAAGACCTCGATCTGTCCGGCTGCGGTGCTGTTAGGCCATTGCTAAGGAGCAGATATGTAGCAAGGGACCTACGAGTGTCGACAAGAATGTTTCTGATGGGCTTCTTGGCGGGATTTTCTGGGTCTGGGGCCGCGCGCTTCTCGAGCAGGTTAACAATCTGATCGACCTTTGTGGCAAAGAGGTTCAGGGACGTCAAGATTCCGCCGTTCGGCCCCAAGTTGTACTGTTTCATGACCTCCTCGTAGTTGACCGAGTCGCGAATGTCGATATTGCTCTCGAAAGGAACATTGAGCACAGCCGGGTCCAAGTTAATCACATACGGAGGATCATTCTTTCCATGGAGGTACGAGTTGATCCGTCGCATGAAGGTTGTCTTGCCGGAGCCTGGGAGGTACGTTGTGTTGGTCAGCGGCATAGTCTCTACGGCGCATGACAGAAGGGATTAATCTTACCGGCCATGCCGACGACGACGATGGAGGTCGGCATCTCAGCGGGCGCCGTCTTCTGAGTAGACTGGTTCTCAGCGGGCGCAGCTGCGGAAGTTGAAGCCATTTTGGTAGAGGTGTCGAGTGGGAGTTGTATGCGGCTTTCACGATGTTGCTGTTGCGGCCGCTAGAAAAAAAAGTTCTGGAAGAGACGGAAGAGCTGCGTGCCCCGCGCGGGGCGTTAGAGTGGGCGAGACGCCCCCTGTAACTATTAATCAGAACCCCCTGGTCGGTTCCAAAATTTAGATGGCCCGTGCTGGCCAGTGACGTCCAGCTTGCATCGCCAATTCGTCCTGGAAAAAACATACCACTGAAGCTATCATTCAGCCCCAGTACCAGCAAACTTCGCGCCGCTTGCCCAAGCAGCCATGGACGGCCTAGACGAATTCGAAAAGGCCCTTGCCGCCGAGAAGGGAGAGAAGAAGCGCATTGAACGCGAGAAAGAAGAGCGCAGACAGAGGAAAAAACACCGACATCATCATCACCAGCGCGACAGGTCATCCGACAGACGGAGAGAACGCGATAGCCAGAGAGAAAGCCACAGAGACCGTGACCGTGATCCTGACCGGGAACGCGACCGCGACCGAGATCATGAAAGACATCGCCATCACAGGTCGCGACGGCATGATGGAGACGAGGAGGATGGGCACAGACACAAGCGATCTCGCCATTCCAAGGACGACGAAGAGCAGCGATCAACACACAGACAGAAGTATAGAGACGGTGGACACCACTCCGAAAGGCATGAGAAGACATCGGATTCCAAGGAAGACTTGCCGATACCCGACGAGGAAGCTACACCCCCTGGAGCGAAAGCTGCACCGTTGACCCGCGACAGCTGGATGACTGCCCCGTCAGCCCTCGAAATCGACTACGTTCAGCGCAAAAAGGAAGAGGCCAAGCCGCCACCCAAAGAAGAGCCGGCCAGAGTTATCCACGACAGGGAAATCAACAGGGACTTTGGCGACCTAAGCAATGTTGCGACTTTGGATGAAAAGCTCCCGCCGACAGAGAGAACCGTCAGCTACAAGTTTGGAGACAATGGCTCTCAGTGGCGTATGACCAAGCTCAAGGGCGTTTATTCAATGGCAGAGGAGTCCGGCCGATCGGTCGAAGATGTTGCCCTGGAGAGATATGGCGACTTGCAAGAATTCGACGACGCCAGAGAGGAGAAGATTGAACTGGAGCGACGCAAGGTGTACGGCGAAGGGTATGTGGGCAAGGAGAAACCGACCGGGGACTTGTATCGTGAGCGACTGGAAAAGCACCATGTCGATAGGCCTGCCGAACGAGACCGGGCCGAAGACTTCGAGCAGGGCACCGTCATTCCCGACGACGCCATGCAGCACACCCCCATGGACCAGACCGCACTGAACAGACTGCGAGCGCAGATGATGAAAGCCAAGTTGCGCAAGGCGCCTGATGCCGCCAAGCTGGAAGCCGAATACAACCAAGCGGCGGCCAGCTTTGCCACTAATGGCCCGCAATCGGTCGTTCTGGGTGTGATGGATAACAGGATGCTGGCAGGAACTCGTGGCGAAGTCAAAGCCATCGAGAACAAGCGCGGCCGAGAGCGAGGGAATGTGGAAGCGAACGAGGACATGTCAATAGAGGACATGGTTCGCGAGGAGCGCAGAACACGCGGTCAAGCCGGCGGCGAGGGCATGCGGCTAGCTGAGCGCATTGCCAAGGATGCCAAGTTTGACAACGACCTCGACTACATGGATGAGAACGCGGACAAGCTTGCGAAGCGGGTACACAAGTCCGAGGCCAACCTGAAGAACGTCGCCGTCAACGATTACCAGAGGGTGTCACGGATTCTGTCCAACTGTCCGTTGTGCCATCATGAGGATAAGGGCCAACCGCCTTTGGCACCGGTCATCTCCCTCGGCACCCGCGTCTTTCTGACACTGCCCACGGACCCGGAGGTCAGTGAAGGCGGCGCCGTCATCGTACCCATGGCGCACCACAAGAACCTCGTAGAGTGTGACGACGACGAGTGGGAAGAGATCCGGAACTTCATGAAATCCCTCACCAGGATGTATCACGAGAAGGGGCAGGAGGTCATCTTTTACGAAAACGCCGCAGCGCCGCAAAGGCATCTCCATGCCGCCATGATGGCCGTGCCGATCCCCTATGAAGAGGGCGCCACAGCCCCGGCCTACTTCAAGGAGGCATTCCTCACTACAGATGACGAGTGGTCGCAGCACCAAAAGATTATCGACACGGCTGCCAAGGCACGGGATGGCATGGGCAGGATGGCGTTCCGGCGGAGCATCGCCAAGGAGATGCCATACTTCCACGTGTGGTTCACACTCGACGGTGGCCTCGGTCACATCGTGGAAAACTCTGACCGCTGGCCAAGGGGTGACCTCTTCGCAAGGGAGATCATCGGGGGCATCTTGGATGTCGGTCCGGACGTGATAAAGAAACAGGGACGCTGGAACAAGGGCGACCGTCGAGTCGACGGGTTCAACAAGAAGTGGAGGAAGTTTGACTGGACCCGAGTCCTGGCCGATGGTTAAAATGAAGCAGGACTGGATATTGTGGCCATTGCTATATATTTTGTATAAATCAAATCAGACGCCGGCCTTTGAGGCATTGGGTTCCGGGTCCTGTCTTAGCCACTTTTTTCTCAGACATCCACCCACGCCCGCCAGCGAATCCAGGCAATTCAGACCCCTCGGAGGTTGGCACAAGAGCAGATGAGATGGCCAGACCACTGAATGTTGTAGCGGTTAGCTCGCCGGAGGTACATTGTCCGAAATTGCGGGAGGCGACAAGGGCAACTCATCCAGGCGCACCAATCGCCGGTCAGCCCGGAACGGGGGTCGCTCCTCCGGTAACTCCGCGGTGTGTCTCTATAGCGGGCCGCTTCCGTCAAGTCGTCACGTTGAGCCAAGAGAAAAGGCAAAATATTGCCAAGAACCCATAACAACTAGTTTGCGTTTATTTCTACCTTAGCTTGGCGGGCGGTCGGCACAATGATTCGATTTGCGCATGTGAATCCGGTGGTAATGGGACTCGGTAAATATCCATACAAGAGCAGTCTTGTCGGGAATTTTGCAGAATATCTTCCTTGCGGCATATGCCTTGATATCGCTTCATTACGATGGCAAGGCGAATTCTTTTCCTTCTTAGCCCTGTGGCTCTGGCAATGGCGGCCTCGGTTGCGGAGGGCACCACGTAAGTCATCCAGTCAGGCTCGCTCCACACCCGTGGTCTAACGGCAACTCAGCTCCGATACTGGTGGCGGAACGCCCTTCTTTTACAAGGGCCACGACCTGAGCTCCCTGAAGTTACTCGAGGATTCGCAAAACGTCTTCGTTGATACGGCACGGGGCAACCAGGAGCGACCGGCCGACGATATCCTCGCCGACGGCGGCATGAACGCCGTTCGTCTCCGCCTGTGGGTCGACCCGCCCGACGGAATCTACGGGCTCAACTACACCATCGGCCTCGCCAAGCGGTTTCGGGCCAAGGGCCAGCGCCTCTTCCTCGACTACCACTTCGCCGACAGCTGGGCGGACCCGCAGAAGCAGCCGGCGCCCGCCGCCTGGCCGACGGAGCTGGAGCCGCTGGCGGGCAGGCTGCGCAAGTACGTCTGCGAGACGCTCGTCGCGTTCAAGGACGCCGGCGTGACGCTGGATATTGTGTCGCTCGGCAACGAGATCCGACACGGCATGCTCTGGCCCCTAGGCCGCGCTTCGGTCGACGTGCAGCCGTGGCCAGCCACGGTGGCCAACTTTTCCAACCTTGCGACGCTGTACAAGGCGGCGCGGGCGGGCGTCAGGGACGCCACCTGCGCCGGCGTGCCCAAGCCCGAGGTCATGCTCCACCTCGACAACGGGTGGAATCTGACGCTGCAGGAGAGGTGGTACGGCGCGCTCGTCGACAACGGCGTGCTTCAGTCGGCGTGGGACAGCTTCGGGTTCAGCTTCTACCCGTTCTACGGCACCGCGGCGACGTTTGAGAACCTCCGCGCCGTCCTGCGCGCCATGGCGGACAAGTACGGCAAGCCCATGCAGGTCGTCGAGACGGACTACCCGGCCGTGTGCGACGGGCGGTGGAACCCTATCCCCGAGTCGTCTGAGCCGGGCATCCCGTACAGCGTCGCGGGCCAGGTCGAGTGGGTGGCCGAGGTCCTCCGCATCGTCAGGGCGGCCCCGAGGGGTCTGGGGCGCGGGCTGTGGTACTGGGAGCCCGCGTGGCTCGAGAACACGTCGCTGGGCAGCGCCTGCAACGACGCCATCCTGTTTGAGGCGGATTACTCGGGCTGGCCGAGGACGATGGGGTACTCGCGCGAGTCCGTGAATGTATTCCTGGATCAGGTGCGCCGTTAGGTCACTGCGGAGCGTACGGCAAGCGCGCGAAAGAGGGTGGTGTGGAAGTGATAAAATGACGTTGTTCTCAGGAGGCGGTTAAATCGACGTCAACCGAATCATACATGACTAGGGCCACGACCTTTGAAAACTACGAACAGCTGACGAGGGTTGTTGGCAAGAGAGGATACGATAACCTTGAATGGTGTAGCGAAGCTCAAATTGAATGACGTCCTGTTCAACCGTTGGCTCCCAATGTTCCCCCTGGTGTTGTTTCGCTGTTTCATGTGATTAATTCTCACGGGTATGTTTGTACAAATCTGACCTCGTTTGGAAGAAGGATCCGTGTCTCTGTAGTAAAGCCATCCCTTTCTGCTTCTAGAAAAACTAGATTATGGAGAACTATTTTGGGTATCTTGTACATTGTCACATCGATTCTTGAGGACACTTGCACCCTAGAACAACTGTACGGCACCAGAACCAGCGGGCGTTCAACACAGCCTCGAATGCTTCACGTTCAACGCTCGACTTCATTGTCGTCATGTCTTTTAGTCATGTTAGAGTTTGTATGTCGTTTCTACACAGCACGGAAAAAGTAAAACCGAACCTTGGAGCCTGCAACCGTCGGGTTCATCACTTCGCCGCATGTGGCCCGTCAAGCTGGCGGGAATAAGGTACTTCCCATGCCTAAAGTCAACCACGTTGAACAGCACCCAGGATGACGGGCTATGCACCACGAGTACTCATTCAGATAACTTCACTCATGTCCAGCAAGCTATAGTATGCATCAGTTATCTTCCTGAAAGAAGAAGGCAGGAGGACGTGCGGGATGACCGGAGTGCCGATGACACCGAGGTTAAAGAATGGAGAGCAGGTCGAATGGTTCGCCTTTGCGAGGCCGGTTACTAAAAATATATTACCAGGGCCCCAGCTCACGTCGCATATGGGTTGGATCCGTGATGCTCAGACCGAGCAATTGCACGAGCGCCGGTGAGCTGGGCTTGCCGCTGCAAGTACGCCGATCACGAAAGGTCAAGGGTTGCAGGTGGTCCCGACCTCAAATCTACTAGTAGACTGATTCATCCTGGATAGAGGCAAAACAAAGACGGGGGGTTCCTACCCAGGTACCCAGTGAGAGACGACGTTGGATCGAGGCCCTTCAACCCATGTCTCGGTCTTTATTCAATGTTGATCAGAGTACATGATAATCAAAGATGGCTATTGCATGTATGTATGCCTGGGCATATTCGATGACTGACGGGATGAGCCGTGTCTGAGGGATGTGAGCCCTATAATTCAAGTGAAGCTCCGTCCAGAGGAGCGACGCGAAGGGAAGGTGTTGAGAGGGAGGCGTACGTAAGTCGGCCAGCAGCATTGACAGTGCTCCGACGCGGGTATGAGTTTAATAGAGATGAATATTTTTCAAAACCTCGGTCGAGGCAGAGATTGGCCATGAGATGATAGGGAGAGAGACAGAGAGAGACAGAGAGAGAGAGAGAGAGAGAGAGAGAGCTAAGACATGGTGAGTATGGACGACGGATTAGAACCAAGCAAACCAAGATACGAGCCAAATAGTGCGACGACCACTACGTATCGGGACGTATGGCCAGGGTTCATACTGCCAAACTGCCTCGAGGACCCTTATAATAAATATGCCTATGCTTAAAAAAACAAAAAAGAAAGGTCGAGTCACCGCCGTTCCGCAACTCTATTCCCGTTCCGGGGCGGGGATCAGACGCGCTCGGGAAGCGTCGAGGCCCGGCAGCCAAGCTCCATCTCCCCATCTCGAGGTAGATAAAAGCTTCGGGTCCGGTACGTCATCGCCATGCGGCGGGAGGTAGAATTTGGGGGGGGGGGGGGGGGGGGCGGCCACCCCACGAAAATTGTACGCGTGTACCTATGAAACGGGAGCATTGATCGGGAGGGCAAGAGGAGTGTTTGGGGTTTCCGGCGCAGGGACGGGGCCAAACGGCGTCGTCGGTCGGTTTATCTGGGGGGGGGGGGGGGGGGGACGGACGAAAAACTGCCGGCAGGGGGACTGTCGCTATGCAAGAGATGATTTGCAACGTATGCTTTTTTGGCATCCAATGTACGAAACGACGACGACAGAATAGCAACCGGACGTACAGTACTATGTATACATGGACATGGACGGAGGGGCAAAGTTGGAGGCAACGAAGACGAGCCATGGCCGAGAAGACGGAGGGCGGGTCGAATGCACTGTGCAGCATTCTGCATTCGGAGCCGCCGGAGTCGCCCGAGGGAAGAGGGAGCGGATGGGAGAAGGCAAGGGGTGAAGGGGAGCGCTCTTAAACAGTTGGGTTCAGTCATCTGTCAATCGAGAATTCGGTGGCCGTCGAAAAATGGCGCTGATGAAAAAGGTGTTGGAACAGATTGACTTTAGACACAGTCATCCTCACGAATACATGCCTTACCTTACTACTACTATACTACATACTATCCGTACCTACCTACCTTCCTTACCTCATACTGAGGTAGGACGGTGTGTGTGAGTGTGAGTGTTGGTTGGCTGGTGTCATTGGGCAGAGACAACAGTGACACAGTGTGTTTATTCGCGTCCTCTTCTCTCCGCGCCCATTACATCAACCACACCACCCACCCATGAAGAAGATGACTGGTACTTTGGAATTCCATTTTTTTAAGGTTCCTCCCCTCATCGCACGCAAAGCAGACCCTGCATCTCCAGTCTTTTGGGCATTGGCAGATTGGCACTTGGAAGGTCACAGGTTTTCCATCTGCTCCATTTCTTTTTAGAATCCGTCCCTTCCCACCCTTCTTCTCCCCCCCTTTTTTTCTTCTGTATAGACACTCACACACATCACTCCTACGTTATCTCATTTCCGCCAGGGTTGGGCGATCTTCTTCTGTTGTTGCTCACTTTCTCTTTTCGCCTTGTCGTATCGTATTCTACCTACACTACCTAGGCGCCTGGGTAGTCTGGCTCTCCTCCTCCACCTGCCTACCTAGTGGCCCCTCAGCACACCGAGTAACGCACACTCGGGCCAATCATCCTTCCGCGCCACCAAAGAGCCCGTCATCCACACCCCCGAACTTCTTGTGCTACGGTGTCGTCATCGTACCCAGCCTTCGAAGCCTGCAGAAGCACCAGAGGAGCCCGTTCCATCAAGGGGGCATCTTTGTCAAACCCTCGTCCAGCTTTCCACCCCTTCGCTCCTCGTTGCCCGTCACCAGAGTCGATAGCGCGGCTACCCGTTATCTCGATCCCCAAGACGTTGAAACGAACCACCGCCGGTCGCTCCATCGCATACCCAACCCTCCCCCAGCTAAAAGAGAAACTTTCGCCCCGTCTCTCTCTCTCTCTCCTCCTAGTAGCCCATCATGTCGTGGGATCTTTCTCGCCGTCGCATCGTCCGAGCTGCCAACAGCAAATATCTTTACGGACGTCTTGTATGCCGCCACCTAGCCCCTCCCGTAGCGCCGTCTCCTCCTCCTTGCCCCTGTGCCCGACAAGACTTGACGCTTTTGTTGCACATCTCCCATCTGAATCACTCTTGTCTCTCTCTGTCTCGCTCCCAGTCTCTTAATACCCTATCTTGTCTTGAACTCTGCCCTGTTCTGCCCTGCTCTGCATCGTCTTCACCATCGCTCGATGCCACAAGTCACCGACCATTTCGACTTGCGCTGACTTTCCCTTTCCCGCTATAGCCACTGCTCCACGCAGTCATCGCCCTTATCGAAATGGCGCTCGTCGCCAGGTTGGTCTCCAAGTTCAACCAATACTACGATGAACGGCCACGTACGTTGCCCCGACTCTGCACCCACCCATGATGCGCCCCATGCTAACATCTACCCTCCCGGATAGTCCTCACCATGATGGTGACCAACGCCATCCTTGGAGGCATCGCCGACACGACGGCCCAGACCATCACGGCCCTCCGTCTCAAGGCCGTCCGCAAGCCCGGCGGCCTCAACAAGGACGACGGCGTCGCCATCGAGATCCATGAGCTCGATCGCAAGAACCCCTTCCACGAGAAGGATCTCATCCCCGACGCCAAGTACCTGCCCCCGCCCTTTGACTTTGAGCGCCTCACCCGCTTCATGGCCTACGGTTTCGCCATGGCGCCCTTGCAGTTCCGCTGGTTCAAGTTCTTGTCGAGCACCTTCCCCATCACCAAAACGAGCGCCTTCGTGCCCGCCATGAAGCGCGTCGCCTTTGACCAGCTCATCTTTGCGCCCTTTGGTCTGCTGTGCTTCTTCTCCGTCATGACCGTCGCCGAGGGTGGCGGCCGTCGCGCTGTCATGAATAAGCTGCGCGACATGTATGTCCCCACGCTCAAGGCCAACTTCCTTGTCTGGCCCGCCGTGCAGGTCATCAACTTCCGCCTGATGCCCGTTCAGTTCCAGCTGGTGAGTTGCCTCGGAACGGTACCCGCTGCAAACAAATATACAGACAGACAAACAAGCAAGCAAGCATACCAAAGACGTTGTGTTTTAGCTAACATGTTCTCGTTTTCCAGCCATTCGTCTCCACGGTCGGTATCGCCTGGACGGCCTACCTCTCGTTGGCCAACGCCTCGGAGGAGGTCGACAACCGTCCCGCCCGCGAGGAGGCCAACATCCGCCTCGCCTGATTTCATTTCGTACAAAGCATCCACCCGTGCTGGGTTTCCATTGATACTATGGCCTGTGGGTCGGCATGGGCTTGGGTCAGGTCGTACACCATTGCAGGCATTTCTAGAGGCGTTCTATATCCCGGTTCGACGCGGAGAGGGCTTTCATGACGAGTTTCTCTTCGGTCTCGTTCAATCGCTATGAAAAAGCACAGGGTGCTTCGGGTTGTGGGTTACAGGCGTTTGGTGTCTCTAAGGGAGGGACCCGAAAATCGATATGGGCGGCCCTTGTTATTCTCTTTGTAGGAAATCAGCAATAAACAGCAGTGGTACGAGGGGAAAGGTATTAGCTGTCAATTCGGTCCCTTTTGTGTACCACGCCCAAGGGGGAACGAGTGGTCTGAGTATGCTGTGACGTGTCTGATTTCGGTGCAAGGCTTTGCAAGATGGGCGGCGTATCTCTCGGTCATACCTGTTGAAGGAGACTGTTCCTGATGGCACAGACGCATGGGACGGCGGTCTAAAAGTAGGTTGGCAGTCCATTCCAATTATAGTGACGAAACGGGAAACGCGGTAGCCAAGACTCTGCTGGCTAGTCTGGCGACTTTTTGAAGCTGTCCCGTTGACGCCGGGTGGACGGACGGCCAAGACCGGGGGGGATGTTGAGGGAGAAGCGCAGTTTCTGTGAGGTATCAGACTACCATCACGTCACAGACAACGGCGGGGCACAACAGCTCCTGCGGCGGTGCTGGGCTTGAGCTCCCCACTTCTGGCCCCCCCCTGGCAAGGGAAGGAGGTAGAAGGCCCCGGTCAGCTAAGGACAATAGCACAACAGCTGCTGTCCATCCCATCCCACCCACTAAGACACTAAGGCAAGAGGGACCGAGTTCAACCCCGCCAACAAAACAGAAAAAAAAAAAGGCATGAAAAAAAAACCACTGAGAAGATGCCCCTCGATGCACACAACCTGGACGGGTAGGCAGTGGCAGTGGCAGTGGCAGTAGCAATTGCAGCCCACCCCCCACCATCCATCCATGGGTGAAGCCTCCTCCCAACATGTGTTGAACCACTTGACGTGACTCTGCTTGCTGCGTGGTTTTAGTGTGTCCTGTTCTGTCCCATGCCGTCCCATGCCATCCCGGCAGCTCCCCTCCTAGATATACCTCAGTCCGTCCATCGTCTCCCCTCGATTTCTTTTCCCTCCTCTTCCTCCCTCAACTGCACCTCTGTCCTACACCTCCTACAACACCAAATACCCCTCCAATTGCAAACATGTCTCTCGCGAACAAGCTCTCCATCACCGACGTCGACCTGAAGGGCAAGCGCGTCCTCATCCGCGTAAGTCACTCCACCCTGCGTTGCCGGGCGTTGGCTGCTCTGTGTTGCGCAGTTGGCAGTTAGCAGTTATTACCCCACCATGCCACCACCACCACCACCCCGCCGGATCCCGGGTGAGAGCTCACTGCTGTTCCGTATTCTGGCGATACGGGACGAGCCGCGGGTCTTGACCTCGGGACTCTTTGCCATGCCACGCTCGGCAATGGGAATCACCGCGTGCCTGTTCCGCTATTTTCGTCTCTGCCAGGTCATCCCCTCCCCCACTAACCGCCCCGCAGGTCGACTTCAATGTCCCCCTCGATGCCGACAAGAAGGTCACCAACAACCAGCGCATTGCCGGCGCCGTGCCCACCATCAAGTACGCCATCGACAATGGCGCCAAGGCCGTCGTCCTGATGTCCCACCTCGGCCGTCCCAACGGCCAGGAGAACCCCAAGTACAGCCTTGAGCCCGTCGTGCCCGAGCTCGAGAAGCTGCTCGGCGGCAAGAACGTCCAGTTCGCCAAGAACTGCGTCGGCAAGGACGTCGAGGACCTCGTCAACAAGGCCGACAACGGCCAGGTCATCCTGCTTGAGAACCTGCGCTTCCACATCGAGGAGGAGGGTTCCGCCAAGGACAAGGACGGCAACAAGATCAAGGCCGACAAGGCCAAGGTCGACGAGTTCCGCAAGGGCCTCACCGCCCTTGGCGATGTCTTCATCAGTGAGTCCTGCTCTCCGCAAGCGTGCTGTCCGCGGACACGGTTACTGACAAAGGCCAGACGATGCCTTCGGCACTGCCCACCGCGCCCACTCCTCCATGGTCGGCATTGACCTTCCCCAGAAGGCCTCCGGCTTCCTCATGAAGAAGGAGCTTGAGTACTTCGCCAAGGCCCTCGAGAGCCCTCAGCGCCCCTTCCTCGCCATCCTCGGTGGCGCCAAGGTCTCGGACAAGATCCAGCTCATTGACAACCTGCTGGACAAGGTCAACACCCTCATCGTCTGCGGTGGCATGGCCTTCACCTTCAAGAAGACGCTCGAGAACGTCAGCATCGGCGACTCCCTCTTTGACGAGGCCGGCGCCAAGACGGTCGGCAAGCTCGTTGAGAAGGCCAAGGCCAACAACGTCAAGCTCGTCCTGCCCGTCGACTACGTCACGGCCGACAAGTTCGACAAGGACGCCAACGTCGGCTCCGCCACCGACGAGACGGGCATCCCCGACGGCTGGATGGGTCTCGACTGCGGCCCCAAGTCGGTCGAGCTCTACAAGCAAGCCATCGACGAGGCCAAGACAATCCTCTGGAACGGCCCCGCCGGCGTCTTCGAGTTTGACAAGTTCGCCAACGGCACCAAGGCGACGCTCGACGCCGCCGTCGCTGCTGCCGAGAGCGGCAAGATCGTCATCATCGGCGGCGGTGACACGGCCACCGTCGCCGCCAAGTACGGCGTCGAGAGCAAGCTTAGCCACGTCTCCACCGGCGGTGGTGCCAGCTTGGAGCTCCTCGAGGGCAAGGAACTGCCCGGCGTCACTGCCCTGTCGAGTAAGTAAATCAGTCCTCGTCCGCCTGAGGATGCGCCCCGCTCTATGGACTCGGCCGGTCTGATGGATGATGGGCAAGGTCGGGCTGGCAAGGCCAGCTTGTAGGACTCTTGGACTCCTGGGGAGAAAAAGAGGGAGTTTTTTGGTCATGATGAACGTAATGCCCCCCGTGTCATGTCCTAAGTAAACGTAAAGAGTCACGACATGAAATAAAGAGTAAAAAACATAGTAGACACGTCGCGTCCCGAAACCGTGAAGAAGGTATAAAAAAAAGAAAGCAGAAGATGAACAAGAAACCTGTTGTTGTCCTTTTTATATGATTCCATTCCATTCCTGGTATGCCGCCAGTTCGTCTAGAGCTCATACAGAGGTAGTCTATGCCCCCTGGTTCCACCCCGTCTCAACGCGTCATTCCAGTTAGTTTTGTCCGCCCCCCTCAAAATAAAATACATCTCGTAGGGTGTGCGACATCATCGTCGCTTGGACGCCTCGACCTTCTTCAGCTCCTCCCTGGACACAAAGTTAGCACATGAGGGTTCCGGGGGAAGGGGGGATTCGTTCGTACTTCAGCTGCGCCGAGAAGTCGTCGCTCGTGTCGTCGTCGTCCCAGCTCTCCTCCCACAGGTGCTGCGTCGAGCCGCTTCCGCTGGCGGCCGCCTCGGTCTCCTCCTGGGGCCAGTCTGTTCGTCATGGTCGAGGTCAGCTAAGAGGTCACACCGAGGGGGGGGAGGGGGGGTTCAATCTGTCAGCCGGTGATCCCCTCCTCTCGTGCCCAAGACACCGACCCAAGCTCTCAACTGGGTGACGACAGTTGTCGACGGGAGGCGTCATCCGTGTCTCCAGGTCCAAAAACCAGAACGTGGAGATAATGAGGGGAGGGGGCCAGGGGGGAGAGACGACGGGGGGAGGGGCAGAGCGTACCGTCGACGGGGAAGTCCTCGAACTCGTCGTCCTCGCCGAGGGCGGGCTTCTTAGCGGCGGCCTGCTGCTGCGCCGTTGCCTCGTCGACCTTGGGATCGGCGGTCTTGTCTTGCACGGGCTTCGCGTCCGATGAGGCCATTGTGTGTGTGTGCGTGTGTGTGTGAGGTTGTCTGTCTTGGGGTTGGAAAGTGGTAGCGTTTGCCCGCTTCTTACTGCAGGATGTCCTCGCGCGGGTGTGGGTTCGTCGTCGGAGAAGGGAAGAGGATGGATCGGTCAAAGGGTCGCGAATTTCTGAAATGGAACGAGAGGGGTGACGGAGAGAGAACTCGGGTCGTGGGGGGGCAATGCGGGATTGCGTTTGGGGAGCCGTGGGATTGCGATGGGTGTTGGATCGGTAAGGTGGTGATGGTGGGAAAGCTACTGGGGTGCGTGAAGGTGCTGCTGGCGACGGCGGCGGCGGGTGGGAAGGTTGTAGACCGGGGGGCGGAAGTTGCCGCGTTCGCTGAGGGTGCTGGGTGCGGCTGGCAGGCGGCACTGGGAAGGCGTAATGTAATGCCTGGCCCTGGCACCGCTCCATCCATGGCCTAGGGGGGGTGGTTATAGTGCCGCACACCCCCGTAGCATGGCCGTCCCCACTTCCCATCAGGCTCGGTGAGGGGAGGGCTTGGACATTGGAAGGTAAGGCCTCTTCTGCTTCTTCTTTCTGGCATAGTCTCTGCGACTTGGATTTTGGAAATAGGTGTAGATTAGAGTAAAATGTGAATGCCAGGGCATGAAATGGGCCTATGCCTGCTGTTGAGACGGTCCTTTCACTCTGTCGAGGCCCTCTTGTTATCAGAGCCCGTCAGGCTCCGAGAGGAAGCAGTCGTGACTTGACATCATTCTACTACGTACTATCCGTACAAATATCACATATCACAGGGAGGAACACGCCATTGCGGGTTGGTGGATTGGGAAGAATCATGGGGAAATCTTGCTTGGTATTTCGACTGTATGTTTGTGATCTGTCTCAACCTCAATCATCATTTGCCCAGGAAGCCGACATTCGCTTGGACTCTCCTCGTTTGCCATAGCCCCTCCTCGAGCTGCGTGTGCTCTCGCCGCGCCCGATCCGGTCCGCCGCCGCCGCCTCCTTCAAGCGTACCTCGGGTAGCAAAGCCGCGCCGAGAGATCCTTCAGACACTCATCGCAATACCCGCCCTCCCACCAAGTCTCCATGCTCACGGTCACCCGACAGGCCCACCCGCGCTGCCTGGCCGCTTGGCACGTCTCCGTCCACCGCTCCGTCGTGTGGCGGCAGTCTTCCTTGGCCACTTGCCGGATAATGCACATCGTCGATGGTTGGTTATCTTCGGAATTCCCGAACAAGTTCAAGGGGGTTGGTTAGGTTCTTTGATGATTATGATGGTTCGACTGAAAGTGTGTGTAAATGTGAGGATGGATTCTTGTCTTGATTGATGCGACCACTAGACAGAGCCGTTTAATATATCAAATCTCCATGGCACCACTGAGTCTTACTGCCTCCCCCGCCAAAGCACCATGTGTGTTACACTGCAGATAACTTATAATAAGACTCATACGACTCATACTTATATACACAAACAATGCTCAGCCCTAGCGGATTTGGCTGTAGCACGCCAATCTCATACAATACCGGCTGTTCTGTACCGAGAACAACCAATTCCAACAAGCGGTCAATTCCTGTGCCCCCATGCCTTCCTAATGCTCGAGAGGACGAGAGTGCTACTCTTCCTCATCATCGTCAGCCGCGTCGCCCTCTTCCTGCTCCTCGTCTTCTTCCTGCTCCTCGTCGCCTTCTTCTTCGTCTTCGTCTTCGTCTTCGTCGTCTTCTTCTTCTTCTTCTTGTTCTTCGTCATCTTCCTGTTCTTCTCCATCCTCTTGCTCCTCTTCATCTTCTGCCAGCTCATCCTCTTCGCCTTCCCCTCCTTCCTCACCCTCATCCTCTTCTTCCTCGCCTCCCTCTTCCTCTTCGTTGCCCTCCCCTTCCTCGGCCTCGGCCTCGGCCTCTTCTTCTTCTTCTTCTTCTTCAACATCCTCTTCGACCCCCTCTTCGACTCCCTCTTCGACCCCCTCTTCGACCCCCTCTTCTTCTTCCTCTCCTTCACCGCCCTCTTCCTCTTCTTCCTCCTCCTCCTCCTCTTCTTCGCCATCCTCCTCCTCCTCCTCTTCTTCCTCCTCGTCGTCGCCGTCGCTAGATTCATTATTCTCACCCTCACGGGTAGAGTCAACGCTCTTCCTCAGGTTCGGGAACATGAGTGAAGGAGGTGGCTGCTCATCCCAGTCATCAGGAACGTCGCTAAGCTCACTTTCGTCATCAGCTGAGTCGTGGATGCTGCCCCGAGGACTGGAGCCTGCTGTGGCCTGCGCAGGCGCCTCTTCGCCCTGTTCGTCTTCCATCACTGTGTCGTCTTTCATCTCTGTGTCCTCGCCCTCCCCTTGGTCTTCGGCATCACTGCCTTCTCCAACATCCCCGGCAGGAGTGTGCGTCCCGTTCCTGCCGCTCGAGACCGATCCGACGCGGGACTTGGACGGGGCAACCGATGATTTTGGTGCCTCAATGAACCGAGCAAAAGCTTGCTCGGCTTTCCGGATGATGTCAGGTCTGCGGACACCTGCCCTACGCCTCGGCGCTGCCTCGGGTGCCGCTGTCTTATCACCTTCACCATTCGCCCCCGAGTCCTGCGCAGCAGACGGGTTAAGAAGATTACCAAGCGAGCTTGATGGCTTCAATTCAAGCCCACCATCGGCCTCTTCTCTAGCGCGGGCTCTAGCGCGTGCCTCGAGAACTTCGTGCGGTTCTGGACCTGGCAGCGTGGGGCCAATCTCCTGGTAGATGAGGGCGTAACAGTCGTTGATGAGGTCATCGATGGCTCCGGCTTTCATAAGGCCTCCATTGAGCTTCTTCAATTCGATCGTCTCCTTCAGGCAGTTGAATGCGGGGATGTCCGTCAATGGACCTCCAGCCCACTCGGTAATGCGATCTGCCATGATTTCTAGCTCTTCCAGTGACGTCGACTTGAATGGGTCATCCAACGTCTGAGGCACTTGAAATCCCTGCCGCAGCAGCCTCAGATAAGCCATGGAGCACATTTGCCACAAGTCGCTGAAATGGTAAAAGTCGGCGCCCTTCTTGCGTAGACGCCTGAGAACCATCTCCAGGTTCACCCTGTCGTTCATGACGACCAGGATTTTCACCATGAATCGGATGTACTGCGACGTGTAGACGTGATGCCGCCCGGGGCGTTCGGCGTCGCATTTCCAGACATTCATAACCATGGTTTTCGTAAACATGGATTCTCTGAGCACGTTGAAGGCGGCCTTGGCCTGGACAAGCTCGGGCGACTCTCCGTCTTCGTCGAAAAGGAGGCGGGCATGACGCATGATGATCCGGTGCTGCCAGTTGGACTTGTCCTTGTCCCGAAGATGGTGTAGGTTCCTAATGACGTATTCCTCCCAGTCCTCGTTGTCGTCGAGGGTGATGTCGTCACCTAGCTCCATGCCGAATGGTTGTCTCGACAGGATATCTGCTCCCTCTTGCGGCTTTAGGTCGCCACGGACAACAAGCTTGTAGATGATTGATACGATTTTGTAATGCGGCTCTAGAATGGGATCGCTGTGTCGCGACTTGGGCACTGCTGAAACAACCTCGACAGCATGCTCGAGGGCTGACACCAAGTACCCGACCGTTGGGCGGGTCTCGCGGTCCTTCTGGCTCAGCTCATCCAGGGGTTTCTGGTACATCTTCCAGAGGCACTTGGTGAGCATGTATGGGTTCCTGTGCCGGGTTAGTGATTGTCGACAAGCTAAAACGCAGATGCTCACCTCCAATCCTGCGGCTTGCGTCTCATGGCGCGCTTGAACAAGCCGGCCGCATATTTCCAAACCTTGTAGTCTTGCATCTGGTCGTGAAGCACCTTCTGAAAGGTTCCAGCGCCAGTAGGCTCGATGAAGAACCTTTCAAGGTCTGCATGCTGGAACGGCTCCATGGCAAGGGGCTCGCGACTGGATGCGTACAGGCGCATGGCGAAGTTGTGGTAGAGCTCATATAGCGGGTCCTCGTCCTCGTCATCGATGTCTGCTTCCCAGGAATTGGACAGCGCAAGGGTGTAGCAATGGATCGAGTTTCGTTGAAACTTGAGCAGTTCCCCGCGCTCCTTGTTCATCTTGTCGGCTGACCACAAGACGGCCTCGTCAAGCTCGTAGTCAAAGCACTCAGCAAGACGGAACCAGGCGTCCCACTTGTCTGGAGTGAACTGAAGCTGCAGTCGCAAGAATGTTGCCGCGAGTCGCAAGTCGTCAGTGGCGCCAGGAGTTTGTCTTTTGCTCAAATCAACCTGTTTGAACCTCGTCAGTGCGATCATACCCAACAAGAAGAACCACCCGTGCTTTGCCAGGGCGCTCTCCGGGGTGTTGACAGCGACAACATCCAGCTGGACACCGCCAGTGAGGGCCTGGTAAAGTCTGAGGGGGTGAATCGGCCGCTTGAGGTATTCCGTGAAGTTCCTAAGGTTGTGGATCATCTGAGGAGTCGACTTGGTTTGCCCAATAGCGCCCTGCATGTGCTCGATGGTAGCTTTGAGGTCCGACTTGAGCAGGTCCTTTCTAGGCATCCTCCTTGCCAGAACAGTGATCTTGTCGACCAACTGCATGGCGTTGCGCTTCTCGAGTTTCTCAGGGGGGCAGCCGTGGTCCTGGACCTCCCCAGCACCGACACCAAGTTTAAGACCATGAAGATCATACAACACCTGGCCGAGGTAGTCTTCCCAATTCTCAACCTCCTTGAACTTCAGCAGTTCCACACGCATCATCTTCAAGAAGATCTTATTCGAGGCTTTGCAGCATTTCCTCAATCCGACAACCTGATGAATGGCTGATAAAAAGTCTGCCAATTCCATCTCCGGGTTCGGGAATAAGGCGCGGTTTTGATTCACGCCGACCTTGATCACCGTGTACTGGAGACACCAGACGCGTACTTGGATCTCCCGGAGCTTGTTGAGGAACGGTTGGAACGAAGGACTACTTGGTGGCGGACGGGTCATGCCGATTCGAATCTCATCGTCATGCATTGCCGAGGCATGAAGCATGCAGCTAAGCTTGATGAGAGCCGTCGACGTCGACTTTAAATGATCGTCGTCGATAATATCATAAGCCGAGCTGTCGTTGAGAGCGAGCGAAAGCGCGGTGATTAGCAATTCGTCGAGCGACTTGAGCATCTTCAGCAGCAGCGGCGGTCTCGTTTCAGGAGCGTTCTTGAGATACCCGTCGCTTTCTAGGTCGGCCGTAAGCATTTCAATGGCCTTGAGATGGCAAGAGAACTGCTTTGTGGAATACTTGATACTGGCGTAAGCGTCGCTAAGCCTTGTCCAAAGGAATAGCCGCAATTCCGTACTCGTGCCCAGAAGGAACCTCCAAAGGTCTTGAAGACTTTGGCTTGCGCATTCTTTTATGGGCACTTTCTTGGTCTTGGACCGTCCGGACGAGGAACCCTCCCCATCCTTTGTCGTTTCGTCTGACGGGACCGGGACGTAAACGGATCCCGGGTTGAGGACGGGCTCAAGGTTATCAATGACTGCAACAGGATCGCTGACATTATCTTGGAAAAGGCCGAGGAAAAAGTCCATCGTCGTCAACTTGGAAATCTCCCTGTCAGCCGCTGCTTCAGAAACCTCTGGTATCACTGGGTTATTGGGGAGGTAGAGCTGATCAAAATGACCTTCCGAGAGGAAATCTCGCAGGCTCGTCCAGCACTGCAGTATATACTCTCTCGACGCATTCTCTGTCAGAGTCGTGGAAAAGATGGCAGCCCACAGGAAGCGGCCAGTCAGCTTCTCGTTGCCCTCTTGTGTAGCTTCTCGAAGCAACGCCGATGAAATATCCAACCATCGTCCCAAGCGACCCTTGGCCTCGACACGGATGCTGTAATCTACCACGCTGTTAGGGTTGGTGATGCGTTCATACACGTCGAGGTGGATCTCGAAGAGCATCTCCACGATACTTTTGATGAAGCCAAATTCTTTCTCGGCGTCGGCTGAATGCCTCGCGCGGTCCAAATCATAGTTGATAGACAGGAGGATGTCCTGGTCGAACCGACTAATGACCTGAACGACTGCTGTTTTCATGCCATCCGACCACTTGGTTTCAAGGTAGCTGGGGCAGATTATCTTGAGCCACTCATAGGCAACCTCTTGGGCCGTCATCCAAGAAGAGTTGACTCGCTTCACAAAAGCAGCAATCCCCTGAGTCTCCTTGAAAGGCGGAATAACCGATGTCTTTTGCGAGCCGCCCTTGGCATGCTCAAGAAAAGATGACAAGCTCAAAGATGTCTGAGCTTGCTTGTTGAGCAATATTTTGGCATTCTCTTCATTGAAGGAGACGATTGCGTTGCGGAGGTCCACGGTAGCCTGATTCTTGATGGATGCCGCCCGCTCTTCTGACGCCAGCGAATCTAGAAGCTGACTGATACGATCTAGGGTGGACTGGTCGGTGACGCCAATGTTCTCCAGCATGTTTTTGGTGGCCTGAAACAAGTTTTGATCGGCTGCTTGGTATGGTGCTAGCTGTGACGCGAGGACGGCGCTGGGGTCCGCAGCCTCTTCTGCAGCTGCGGTTTCTCGTCTTCGGATTCGTTTGCTCCTCTTTTCGACCAAGCTCTCCTCTTCTTGTCCTTCCGGAATACCCGCCGCGGACTGCGATCGCTTTCTGGTCGGCTGGGAGCCGCTTCGACCCTTGCGAGTGTTCTCGGGAGGTTTCGGGACCTCTTTTGACACAGCCTTTGAGCTCTCGGCCTTTTCGGTATCCCCAGGTTTGTCCTCCTTCGTGACGGTCTCATCCTTGTCTTTGGAATCGGAGCGGTTAGGTTGACTGTCCTGTTCTGGCTGGCTGTCCATGACGACATCTTCGTCGTCTTCCGTTTCGGGAAGTTCAATGACAATGGCGCGACTTGTCTGGCCCCTTTCAAGAACGAACTGCACCAAGGCCATACCCAGATCGGCCCAAGATGCAGTCGGGCATACCACAGTGAGGCGGGTCGCGCCTACGTCCTCTGCGGTAGTACGGGCGGATCCGAGCACTTTGGTTGAGTTCGGTAAGAAGGGTATGGGGTCTATGTGCCGTTTGATAAAGTCGGGCATGTCTCGCTTGACCCAAGGACCCATGATGGGGTGGGACAAGGCAATCTCGTCAGCCAAGACCTGGAGTTGGTCCTTCAACTGTTGGCCAGCGAATCCTTCCGCCAGAGATGGCGGTTCGACCTCAAGAACAGTCGGGTCATCGTCGAGTTCGATGGCAGCCTCAAGACAGTATCTGCTGATCCTCGTGCTCTTGAGCGAGGCGGCAACGCGAGCAGTACGGCGCCAGAGCTCGGCATCGGATGGGTCGCGATCAAGGGCGGCATTGAAGTCGGTGAGGGCATTGTACATGTTGTGGAGGGCCTCATCCTTTTCGAAGTAAGCGGGGGCATCATCACCCGCGCTTCGGGCTGCGTGACGAGTGCGGTCGAGGAGGAACTGGCCGCGGTTCTTGTGTGCTAAGAAGAAGGCTTGAGGAAGACTGCTGCCGACGGTGTCGACCTCGGCGACTTGAAGTTCCAGATCGGAGGCGAGAGCAGGGTCGGTGATCAAGTGCTCAGGCTGTCTCTCTGCTCTCTCGTATTCGGTAACGGCCTCGGGGTATTTGAAGATTTCGGACTTGAAGAGGTCATCGTAGGCATCGGCAGCTTCGTCGAAGAAGCGAGGACCTTGAGCGTGCAGCTTCAGGGCATTTTGGAAGCGCTTGAGAGCTTCGTCGACCTGATGGCGAGTTAGTGACGGCAGAACGGGGGCGTCTGTGCATCAACGCATCATACATGAAGCTCGCGAGTGGTATCGATCTCATCGTCAATGTTCTCCTCGGTCTCGACGTTGATGGCTTGGAAAGCCGGCTGCGCGTCGGTTAGTGGATGGTGTCAGTGACTTAAACCGGTGGCAGACATTTGACAAACCATTCTGACGGTGGACGGGCTCTTACGAGCAGAATCGCGGTAGCCGTGACGTTGTACGGATGCTGGTGTTGAATACGGTGTGAATGATGGAGATTCGCAATGTCGTCGTTCTCTGCGAATAGTAGACAGCTATAAAGTGATTGATTGCTTTACAGGTGGGAATTTCGGCTGCGCGTGGCTACTGGGATTGACGCGACCTGAATTGGAGAAACACTAAATTGGTTGCTTGCTTGGAGCTGTCCAAGTACGTACCGCGCTAGATACTCAGGTACCTAGGTACCTACCTAGGTACGGAGTACCTAGTAGCGTTTGAGGTGCCTGGTTGGTAGCTGGGTAGGAGGCAGGTACGACATGGAGCCAACGGTGCCATGACTTTCTCGTCAGCGTCCAGGGGGGCGGCAGCTTCCACTGCAATCCTCCCTCCCTGATGATGGCACTTGGAACCTGAGTATCCGTACGGAGTACCTACTTCGTACTTCTGTAGGTGGGTACGATGTAATTGGACGAATGAATGTACAGGGCCCGTGCGCGAGACTGTGATATGTCTTATGTAAGAAAACTGGCCAAGATGGCAGCACCTTGCATCTCAGGAACATGGTAACAAGCAGTCCCAGGCCCGAAAGTGCTCGTGTATCGTACACTACACTTTCCCGTCTTCCTGCCAATGACAGGCGCCATCAGCAACCAGGCACCTCTTCCTCTTCCCACACTCTCCCCCCTGTCGCACATTGCACAATACAAGCTCGATTAATATTGTTCCAAGCCGGCAGCAGCAGCAGCAGGTAGTGTGCTCCGTATTGGGTCCCCAATCTTGGCACAAACAACGTGGAGTCCAAGCTCAACCCCTTCACCACCCGTCAACGCTGCCTCTCGCCAATCTCACCACCGAACGATTCAAGGACTCTTTGCCTGCCCACTGATCCCCCACCCCATCCATCCATCTCGTTGACTTTGCGACACGGGGTTGGAGTCACGACAATACCCAACTCTCTTCCCCCATCGCCCACATGCATTCCACCTCTAGCTCATAACACCGTATCCGATCCTCGAGAGTACATATCCCTCTCTCGCTCCATCTTGCGCTTGCAGCAGCTTGACCACAAACCACCGCCGCAATGGTTGCGCCGGCTGTGCCCGAGTATGTTCACCACCATCCCATGCTGTAGCTACCCTCTCTCTTGCTGACTCTCTCCCCTCCTCCAAGGCTCACCGAGGAGATCCTCCAAGAATCAGTCGACGCTCGAACCGAATCCCTCATCTCCCTTCGCGAGCTTGGCCCTCCTGACCTTGTCCACCTCCTGAAGCATTCGACGAGAAACCCTGGCAAGCAGGTAGGAGTCAATTACGCCTCGTTAATCCCATGCCTTGTCGCTAACGCGCCTTTTCACCCCAGCTCGGAGTCTATCACCATGTCACTGGTGTTGATGCCTCCTCGTCCGCCAGTCTCGCCGCCTACATCAACACTCTGACCTACCGCGAGCATGGCCAGGCCGCGCAAACCAAGATCTCGGAGGGCTTGTACTGGTATGCCGATGCGACGCGCCTCTTACCCAAGCTCGTGGAGCTGACATGCAACCTAGCTGCTACAACGCCTTCTCCCGACTTGACATGCGAGTCCACGTAACGATACCCGGAACTGTCGAGAGCTACTGCGTCGACGAACGAGGCGATAAGCGCAAGGCGACAGATGATCTATGGCTGGAGACGTACCTCTGCAGTGTTCTGCGCGCCTACTCGTACGCAGATGATGGAAGCGGAGAGACCATTCGAAAGATCATGGGCGTGCGCAGATTCAACCCCGTTACAAACACCGAAACCGAACACCGTTTCCTCAATGCCGCCGAACAGCTGTTCTTCAGAGGTGTGTGTCTCAACTTTGGAAAAACCGTCACGTCGGTGATTTAACATGGTCTTATTAGGCTGGCAGCTCGGTTCCGACAGTGTCGTTCAGGTACCGAACAATGTCTCGAACCATCTGACCGCCGGCCTCCTCAAGTACTTCCAGACGACGGGACGCTACGCCTCCGGCATCAACCTCTTTGAGAAGCTCAGGGACCAAAACATTGAGGTTTCTTCCCTCCTTGCCAAGGTCTTGTTCATGGGCAACGAGGAGGTCGAGGGCGTCAGGGTGCTCCACCAGGCACTGAAAGAATCGCCCATGGACTATGTCATGCTGGATACACAGGCCGAGTTTCTTCTCAAGAAGGCGCAAACTGCCACGACGCCCGAGCAGAAGGAAGAGAGGCTTCGCCTAGCTCTCGGCTGCGCTGATCGCAGCACGATTGCCGCCCCCAGCGAATTCGGTACCTGGGCGAGGTTGGCGCAAGTCTACGTGGCAATGGAGGATTGGGAAAATGCCCTGACGATTCTCAACTCTTGCCCGATGTTCACGTACCAGGACAAAGATGCGCCACAGATGCCCGAGCCCAAGGATGTGCATCTGCCAACTCTTCCCGAGACCAGACTCGACGAGATCGACAGCGAACCCGAGTCCAGGTACTCGGAGCAGGTAGATGCGAGTCTCCTGAATCTGCGTGCTGCGGTCTACAAGGGAACCTTCAAGCAAGCGTATAGCATCCTGACGGAGATGACGTCCAAGATCGGGTGGGATCAGCTTCTCAAGATCCGAAGCACCGTGTTCGTGATGGAAGACGAGTACCGGTCCGAGAAGCAGGAAACCTCGCATGCTCAACGCAATCCAAGCACGGACGGTCTTCGCGGAACCCCAGACCCAACAACCAACGGCGACCAGTCAGACTCGGAGAAGGACGAGGATGAGGACGAGGAGAACAAATCCAAGCCGACAGACACCGAGTCTACCGCCGAGACGCTGGCGCCAAACGGGCAGAAGGAGGGTGAAGCCGTGGAGAAACCCACCCACGCGATAGACCCCGGTGAACTCAAGGGAGATGCGGAAAACGTAAGCACCACTTTTCCCATAGTGCAAGTTTCTTTTCAACTAACATTGTACCAGGGCGCACAGACCGATGACCACCTCTCCAAGCTTAACAACAAACGTCTTTGTGAGCGCTGGCTGGACAGCCTCTTCATGGTCCTGTACGAGGACCTTCGCGTCTACACAATTTGGCGTACACAGATGGCCCAGTACAGGGCGCAGTCGATGCAGTACAAGAAGTCGGCTGAGGAATGGGAGATACTTGGCTCTCTGGCGGAGAGACTTCAGCACGCAGACGAGGCGGTAGAGGCGTACAGAGCTTGTCTCGCGGCACGGTTCAGCCCAAGGCTTTGACGGGTATCCTTCGTGTTTTTGAACAGAACAAGAACACACGCGAAACGGTTGCGTCGGTCATTCGCCTCGTCACTTGGCAGTACAGGTGGTACTCGGAGTTCTCTCCAGAACTTCTCCACACTATTCGTACGCTTATTGAGGACGAGGGCGCGGTCAAGGTCAGGAGCATCATTCAAGCCACCAGCCTGCCTCAAGAAGTCCTCGATCTCACTCACCACTACGCCGCACTGTGCGCCACTTTCCGCAGCAGCGGTACTGATGGTTAGGTATAAGCCATGCTCGGTACAGAAAGCCTGGTCAATGGTCGTTGGGGAGGGGGAGGGAGGGGGGTTGATGTGCAGTTGATGAAACAGGGAAGACTCTGTAGTTTGGTACCATCGTCCTCTATGGAGACTCGGAGGAGCATTGCTTGGATGCTCATGTATTACACCGCCGCAGCGTGCATTTCGCAATGGCATCGGTGCGCTGTGTCCGGGTTCTTTCGTAAAAGCATGAGCCGTGACTTTTTGGGCATCAAGGCTGCAATGCAGAGTCAAATGATACCTTGTTAGTCACTTGAGCACAGGGGCCGGGTTGAAGACCAAGGTGATGCGATGCCTGTCAGTCAGCCAAGTCTACTTTGTCTTACGGGGACGCGGAAACGAACCAACATGTCTGACATATGTCGTGTACCCGTGTACCTAGGACGATTGATGGTTGACCGAACACACGGAGCATCCCGGGGCCGGTCCCCTGCCGCCCGATGGGAACTCAGGCGCCGCGCTGATTGGGGCGCCGTTTCGGGAAGGGGGGTAACTGATATCACCTCTACGTCAAAGTGGTCGAAATTCTGTCTCAACCACGGACGCATTGAGAGTCTCTGAGAGCCTTGTGGCGGCGCGATGGCATCAGGCCTCTTCGATCGCTCGATGAGATGTGTCGGTTCTCCACTCAGCACCACACTTTGGCGGGTGTGGTGATTTCATAATACAGTGGCCGGTGAGATCATCGAGATGACGTCGATCGCCCGAGCTGAGATGGCGAGGCTGGATGAGAGTCGACGACGACTACAAAAGTTGATGGTTCCGAGCGGCCCGTAACTGTCTTGCTGCAATATCAGCACCAAGCAGCAACACTCGAACAAGCACCTTTTCCAATTCAATCTAGACTCTTCCCAAGGGCTTCATCATTCTCACTTACACCACATACGCATCGCACCACAATTACACCGCACAAAATGGCACCCTCAAAGGAGCAGCTCATGGAGGCCGCCACCCAGGCCCAGCTCGACATGAACACTTACCAGGCCAAGACGGGCGCCGCCCGCCGCCAGGGCAACGACGACGCCGGCGTTGATACCGTCCAGACTGAGAAGCGCTTCCCCGGCGCCTCCGTGAAGGTGCAGGGCGACCACGCTTACAACGTCGCGTACACGCCCGAGCAGCCGCCCAAGGACCCGGCCTATGACGACGGCGACGTCGAACCGGCCGAGGACATCCCGCCGCGCGGCGAGCTAGAGCGCAAGAAAGACGTCTTGCTGCAGGGCGAGGCTGCCGTACGAAACAACGTTGGCGACGACCCTCCCGGTATCGGCGGTAACAACTTCCGCGGCTCAGACTACTACCTCCCCGAGGACGTACCGGACAGCATCTCTGCCGAAAGCAACGTTCCGCCCGACAGCGTGACGAAGTCTTCTGCCGAGGCGGAACACCCTGATAGGTTTTTGTGAATGGGAATGCTTTTGAGTACGGAAAGTGGAAAGGAGCGATACCATGGCCTTGTATTATTGTTGATTATCATGATGTACAATATCAAGACTGCCTGAAATAGGCAGCCAAACATGTATAATGTCCTCTCAGCGATGACTCCGAATTGTGATGTTGACAGCTGGTTTTAACCCTGTCATCGCCCTCCTAGACTCAGTGAATTTGACAACGTTTACAACGCCAGTTACGAAGAAGAATCGTACAAGTCAATACCATCACAGGCCAAATCCAGTCCAATGTGCAAACAAAGAGTGGTAGAATTCACTATATTGCACAACTCCATCGTCATGACGGCCGGGCTCAGCAGCTCCTAAACAACGACAATGTCCTCTAACGCCTCGCTTTCTAGAAAGTCCCATATACTGCCAGGTCTACAATCCCACACTAGAAGACGAGAAGGTGAGGGGAATATGAAACTATAAGAGACGTGATCAAGTCGCTGGCTGGTAAACATCCGCAATGAACCGATCACCCAACACTTCCCTAGCATCCCGCCCCAGTACCTCGCTCAGGTTCCTCAGGAAGTCGTCCACGGCCCTCGGTCGCGCGCACGCAAAGACAAGCGCGCCTTTCTCAATGTTCTTCGCGAGCTTCTCCCGCACACCCTCGTCGAGCATCGCGTCGTGTGCCCTCCTCTTCTCCTTGTTGCTGCCCACAAGCCTCAGAACGTCAAAGATGCCCGCCTCGTCGGCTTCTTGGACCGCCTCGCGCACGATTTCTTCGTCATAGGCCTTGAAGCCCGCGAAAAGGCTGATCGTGGGGCCCTTTTCGGACCCCCCGGCAGAGGAACGCAGCCGTCGGAGGCGGTTTTGCAACAGTCCGCGGACGGGCGCCATGCCGGACCCGGTCGTGAATATGATCATTGGCCTGTCTTTGTTTTCGGCCATGCTCTGTAAGTGCGAAGACAGGCGGATCTTGCAGCTTACTGCTCCAAAGGTCCCAAAGCAGTTGAGGTATCTGTCTGAGAACCTGCCTTTGGGATGGTGCTGGACAAGAAGATCCACAGTGTTCCCGTCTTTCTGTTCGGTTTGCGACCCATCAGAGGCGATTGAATATTCCCTCGGCTGGATCGTCGGCATGGCGTTGCAAAGGCTGTCGAGCGTCACCGCCCGCCTCCAGTCTGATGGTATCTGGTGAACCACGTCTTCGATGGCGCCCTTGGCCAGAGTCTCCGGTCGCGACAACGACAGTCCACTGGCCCATTCGGTAGACTTGAAAGGTCTCTCCAGATCAGCGAAGCGCTGGAAGAAATCACCAACGGTAGGCCTACCAGGGAGGTTCAGGCGCTCATCAGCATGCAGGCCGAGAGCCCCAAGAACGCGCGACACCTTGTTCTTTGAATTGGGTGGCAGGATCCAGACGCTGCCCATGGTAGGATACTCGCGATCACCCAGGTCAAGCGTGACCCTCTTCATGCTCTCCGCAGCCGTCCCCGAAACAGGCTGCCCGACAACTTTGGCCTGAAACCATGGCCTGGTGTCAAAAGGTCTGACCGGCCGGGAGGTCCACTGCGCATCTTCCGCGTCGCTCTCGGGTCCTTCCAAGCTCGATTTCTGCAGCGCGCCGAGGACCTGGTCAAAAAACTGACCGAGAACGGGCCAAGGAGGGTTCTCGGCGGCGGTGTCGGCTTCGCGCATACCAATGAGCCTCTGGGCCTGCCCTCTGCTCAGAAGCTCCTCAATGTCCATCGCGGCCTGGTTATACGTGTCGGGGTACTCCAGCGACCCGTTGGCAAAGATGGCGTAGCGACAGGCGATCGCCTTGGGGTTTCTCGCCAACGCGTCCGCAAAGGCCTTGCCGTTCTGCGGGACCTCGCCGCGGCCGGTCGTGCTGGCAACAATGACCAGCACGTCGCCGGGCTCGACCATGGAGATGGGGAGGGCGTTGAGCGTGCAGGGCACAACGACTGAGCCCAGCTTGGGGTTGACGTCGCACGCATGCTGCAGCTGCGCGCACAGCCTCTTGCAGAGCTTGATGGCGACGTTGCCCGAGCTGCAGAATCCGATGTAGATCCTGCGCCCGGGCCCGCGGGGCTCGACGGCGTCAGCGGCGTCGACGGCCTGGTTGTCTGAGAGGGTGGCCGGACGGGTAGGAAGGATGTCGAGGCGGTGCCGAAGGGGAGACTGGTGTGGCGGGCCGGGTGAGGGAGATGGACGGGACGAAGATGTTGAGCTTCGCGTTCAAGGAATCGGAGGTCAGCGCTGCACGTGTTTGCCGTTCGTGACGCCAGGCTTTGATGGGATCTCGGGCATGGCGGCAGATTAACGGCTTTGGCTGGTAGTTGGGAGAACCGCCACGGTGCCAGATGGGGATGATTGAGCCTTGGGGAGGGGCCAGCCAGTACGGATCCGAGGGGAGGCGGAAACCGTTGTTCATGAGGTGCTCGTCGTCGAACTGGGCAAATTGCTCCGCGGCACCGAGAGAGTCTGACATCCTGACGCCGGCCTGAGCGAAGGACCAGTACGTGGCATAGTTGAGCTCCAACTGGGCTCGGGACTACGGTATTGTCAACCAAGACGTTGAAAAGAGGGTGAGTGTTGGTAAAGCTTACCAGCACGGCGAGACGTTCATAGTCTGGTAGGTCGTCCACGTCCCCCTTGACCAAGCCAATGGCCTTGGCAACCTGCGGAAGCGCGTTATACCGGAATGAATCAGCCAAGTTGCGGACGCCAATCTCTGCATCCATGAACCTGCATTCAATCAGCAAAAGAGACCATACATAGGCGAAGGCTTCAAGCTCACCATCCGATAAAGGGTGTCGCGGTGTATTGAACGCCGCCAATGCTGAAGCCCAGACGGCTCAGCGCCGGGGCGGGAACCCAACGCAGACCGAGAGTCTCGAGCCCGGGGTGCTTGGGATGGCGGATTTTCACCAGCGGGAACGCGTCCTTGGGAAGCTCTGTGATGACGGGCTCTTCGCCCTCGGCCATTGTGACGAGGGCAGGAGGTCCCATTGGGAGCGGAAGCGCGGCGGCGTCCAGCCGAGCTCGATGATGGCGTTGGTCAGTTCGAGGTTGGCGGGGTCGCCAAGGATTTCGCCGTTGGATTGCTCGTACTTGGAAACATTAGTGTACGTAGAAAGATGGGTGACTGAGAGGAGGAACTTACAGCTGCGAAGGATAGCAATTGTGAGTTCCAGATCATGGGGCCGCGGCTATTGATGTCTCGTGGAGGGAAGACAAAGACTGCACTCGGGTTGTCAGGAAATGTCCTACAACCAGCAAATAACTCACATACCTGTGGGGTTAATTTCGCCAGAGTTGTAAGCTGTCCTCAGATTCTCAATCAAAGTCTGGGCCATCTTCTTGCTTGTCCGGACATGTCTCAAGTCGCACAGTCTGAAGTATATGGATTAGCAGTGTTTCGCTTCTATTGTGAACTTGTAATTACCTTAGGTTGCCGTATTCGGAGCGCATGATGCATTTGCGAGCATGTTTCCACGCCATACGCAGGCCAAACTCAAGCTCCTCGAACGTCTGCGTCCAGAGGCCACCGACGAGCCCAACAGCCGTCACCGGCCCCGTCTCCGGCCCGCACTCGGAGGATATGAACTTGCCCTCCGTCGAGTTCTTCTGAATCTCCTGGAGGACCTCATGTGCACGGCGGTGGAGCCTCTCAGTGTCGATAAGGCCATCTTTATGCATCTGCTGCAAGAAATCGAGCGCGTCTTCGCGGATCTGGGCATAGGACTGGTTCCGGCCCACCCGTTCTTCGTCCATGTGAGTCATCCGCCCGGACTGACAGAACCTCGCCGTGCAGCCCGTTGACGACAGGGATGGATATCGCGAACGAATGTTGGCAAACTCTTGCTCCACCGAGACTTGCCGCGGGGGCACCGCAAGGGTGCTCTGGAGGAATGGGCAGGCCATGGCCGCGTTGTGTGAGGTTGCCGGTGGTGTGTGTATGAGGAAGCTTGAAGAGAGACCAGCAGGGGCTATCATATATTACTACCCCCCCAGGCCTTTGAATGACTTCCTAAGTCCGAGGAACATGTATAATTGGACAATGGCCAATTGGCTCTGCACCAGATTGGAGAGTCCGACCGGCTGGAAGGGCGACCTAGATTGGATGGCTGTTAGAAAACGGTGATGGACGCGAACGGACTAAGTTTCCGCGATAATGGGGATTTCCAAACGATTCGAACAAGAAAAGAGAGGACGAAACCAACCTTATAAGAGAGAGAAGCCAGGAAGGTGAAATGGAGAATACGATTGCTTCCGGACCAAAAATCATAAGACGACGGCCTACCTACCTGCCGGTGCCCTGGTTGTTCCTACATCACCGTCTGATATCGGACACAGACATCCTTCCACTCTAAGCCACATGGGCAACCCCTGCCCCTTTCACCTTCTCGACCTGAGATACTGCCCATTAGCCAGCCTCATGCTCCAGGTTGACGGGCCGCTAATCATTTCGGAACTGAGGGTTGGGTGGCACACGCTGTCTCGGGCACCTGGTGCAACCTTGCTGCTGGAATATTGTCAGCCCCCAAAAAGGGGGTGGCCATTTAGCCACCGCCATGTCAATAATCACCATCACGAACCCTCTAGGAGGAGCAGCAACTTGGGCATGGACTATTGAAGTGACAGATGACGGCAGAACGTCCTAGCGCTGCCTCTTCAACCTAACACTATTGGAAGGCCGTCCCCTCGGGACCGATAATGGTGGGTGGCCGAACTGACGAGGCTGAGTTTGCTGCACTCACTTGTGATTGATGCAAGGCACGGCCATCCGCCCGGTTACCCTTCAAACAACGGTCTTCCTCGATGAAATAGGCTGGCTCACTGCACAACCTCGTTGTCATGTTTGGTTCTCTGCAGCCTGCTGCGTTGGTAGAAAACCCCATTTCTGAACCAGTGCGTTGAGAAAACACCAGCTGAACGCTATCCTCACCACCAGAAGATAGAAGGAATGAGAATGGCCTACAATGGCAACGCCATAAGCACAGTGACTCCTGCGATACGTTTAGTTGCCGAGAAGCGTTTGGAAGCATGGCTGCGAGGGCTGTGGAGAAGACAGTGTCATCCGGCCAACGAGATGCAACGGTGGCTGACTACATACGGTACAATATAGCTGCGTTTAGGAGTTGTTTGGAATAGACTTCGATTGGGTGGCACGAATGCGAGATACTGTATTCTCCGGACCACGTTCAAGTTCAGCTGCGTTTAGGTGAGGAACTCGTCGCCGTCTTACAGTAACTCGACGATAGACACGGATTCATCTAGGTCAATTCAGTCTCGCCCACTGGGGGGTAGGTCCTGGAACCGGAATGTAGCGTGAGCCGTTGCCAATAATCTTGTTGTACGCAACCCGCGTGGCTACAAACGCCATGGTCACCTTGGACAGGAAATGGCGGGTCTCGACCGCGGCACACTTGAGTTCCTGTGACGCCATTCCCAGTTGTGTCGTCGGACTAGTGATTCGGCGTGCGACGAGACGCTTCTCGGAATGTTCCATGGAACAGCCCGTGGCGGGTGCCTCTTGCTTCTAGTCATTCCGGGGAGGGAAGGGGGCGGCCACGAGGGAGGCAATTGGTACACAAAGAGCACAGAGGGCGTTGGTCTGGAAGGTCTTGCCGTGCGACGCGGAGCGCCGTTGCTGAAGAATGTCGACCGAATCGGTCGAAGAGTCGAAGAGTCCTAGTATCGAGGAAAGACATCGCGAGCGTTCCTTGACCTCCCTCCCCACCCGCACTCCGAGCCGGAGAGGCTGAGGGTAGGCTGGACGAAGCACGGCGGGCTTGAAGGACCGGCATTCGCCTCTACTTTGCGCAACGTCGTCGTATGAACCACTATGTCCAACGACCAAACTAGGGCGGACGTTTCGTAGAGAGACAGAGAGAAAGAGATAGAGAGGGGGGGGGGGGGCAGCTCGGTACGTGCCTGTCAGAAAATCCATATTGGGCCGCGAGTGTCATTTCCTTGTGTCTGACGTCAAAATGGAACGAAACTCTCTTTTAGCAAAGTGTCAAGGCGGTGGCACAGCGCAAAGACCAAGAGACTGGCCCGCCGCGCGGATGGGACATGTAGATCCCGAGCCGGGCACCAGGCAACGGCACACTTACATGGCGCTAAACACCGCAGCCCCCCCGCGCCATCTAAAGATGTTGCCCTCTCTCTGCGTGCGAATGAATGGCACCGGTTGCCTACCCAGGAGGTAGCTCCCGCGCGTTTCGGTTGATGAGAAAGGGGAGAAAGGGAGAGCCGCCTTCGGCCCCCCGTCGGCGGTGCAAGTTTGTACTCTCCTCTGCTGCATTGATGAGGGATCTTCCAGGCCCGATCGCGACGTCGCCAAGGCTGGAAGGACGTCTTTCCGGGATGGATTGACACTCCCCGAGTCATAGGTAGGCAGACCTTGCAGCGATAATGTACCGATATGACGATTGCGGGAGGATGGCGGCCCTCCCCACAGTGGCAGGCTACCTAGCGCACGGGAGAGTTAGCTGTCATCAACTTTCTCGGCTTGGGCCGGACATCTACGCATTCGGGTGTTGGCAGACAGGCCTGCTCCCTGTTGGCATTGCGCCGCGCGTGCCCATGAGATCGATAAGCCCGGTTCCTCGCATCACATTGAACGGCGCGGGAATAGTCTCATAAAAAACCGAGCTGGTGGAACTTGGGGCGCTGTGCTGTTTCTTGTTTAGTGCGATGAACGAGACCGATACCTATTGTGTATATCCTTCCGTTCCCGATTGAAGACGTAGTCTGATGGGGTTGTGTAACCGGGATATGCGCAAAAGGCAACATGAGAGATGAGGCGAACCTAATATTAGGTAGGTTTGAGAGATAGGTCCGCAAATTGTATGACTGGCGAGAAACCATTTCTATTCCACGGACATTCCCCAACAGGCCGCCTTGATTTTCCGCACCTCCCTGGATCGTTGTTGTTCGTTTCTCAATGCGGCTGCATGCTTTCTATGGTCTAACACACTCTATTCAAGCTCAATTGTTCCTGCAACAGCGATATTAGATTCGTGTTCCATGGGCACTTGAACACGCGGTCCGCCGATGGGGTCTGTAGAATAGGCTTACCGGGCGGCTTGCTGGTAATGTCGTACACGACACGTGACACACCCTCAACCTCGTTGACGATGCGTGTCGAGATCTTCTTCAAGAGGTTGAAGTCGAACTCGAAAGGCTGCGCGTGCTGTTAGTCCCCCCCCAACCCTTAATCTCGGTGTGAATGATGGCCTTACCTCGCAGCTCATAAAGTCTGCAGTCTGCACGGCGCGGAGAATGACAATGTAGCCATACACTCGGGCGTCACCCTGCACCCCAACGGCTGTAAAGGGCAGCAGTTAGTATAATACCTCAAAATAATCTCCGTACGTCTGCCCGGAACGGTGTTGGGACGGGCCGATTTCGAATCATGACATACCTCTGTTGGTGTCCAGGCCAGCATAGCTTCGGACGTTAGTTTAGAGGCATACTCAAATCCTAAAATAACAGTGACGCCATACCTTTGGGACATCTGTGGAATGGTTAGTCCGTTGTTCAAGAAACTTATTGTTGTTGTGCACACTTGCCTGGTCGTAGATGCCGGCCTCCTTGATCATCGAGATGAAGATGTTGTCAGCAGCTCGTGCGATTGCCACACGCTCTGGTGTGACCTCTCCAAGAATTCTGATGGCGATTCCGGGGCCCGGGAACGGGTGTCGCTTGCCGAGGTTGTTAGATAATGGACCAATCATCTTCAGAAGATTGTTTCATACCATGATGAGATCGTGGTGGATGCCAAGCTCCCTACCGAAACTTCGGACTTCATCCTTGCTAATAATACTGTTAGCTGAGTTCAGCGGCCATATGTAGCTGACGATTCAAATTCTGGCCCCGGGCGGAATCATGAAGCCAAGGGATTCGGCGCCGCCAACTGTTGTTTCTTGCTGGGGCAAATTGACCACCTCAACCACATGTTTGTGTAAGGGGGCAGCCGATTTTACTTACAAAAGTTCCCGCAACGGCTCAATGAGTTTCAACTGCAAACGGAATCAGCTACTTCCCTTCCAATCATTCCAAGTATGGCCGAGAGAAGGAGCCGCGGGCATATGCCTCCAGCAACATCTCCCTAAACCATACCATCACTCTCCAACGTACCTTGAGCGTGTCGGGGAGGCCTCCGACATTGTGATGGGCTGTTTCCAGAGTCAGCGGCTATTGATGCGATCTCAGGTTTTCCGACGAGGTCTTCGGATCAGGCGTGGGCCTCTTGGGGATATCGGCAGGTGGGAAGTCCTACTCTTGATGGTCGCGCTGGGGCCCTGTAAAAGTCAAAAGTAAGTACTCTGCAAAGTCCGAGGAAAGAAGAGGCGTATCCCGGGCCCTTGTTGGGTCAATGCATCGGTTTCACGCACCTTGAATGAGAGCGACTCGATACTAAACCATCGTTAGTTTTGGAGAGCGGTTTGTATACGGGTTAGACTTACACATCGGGGTAAAGCTACACACGTCAAGAGTCAGCATCGTCGCGATAGCCCATGTCTGGACCACAGTCACTCACAGTGCCCTGGAATGTAAGAGTCAGTTGAGAGTCAAGACTAAAGGGGGATGGATCACACGTACCTGAAGGAACCACTCGACCGCGCCGGCATTGGGAGTGTTCTCGGCCTCCTTCTCGATACGGAGTGCCTCCTTCTCGAAGAGGTCGATGACTGCTTTGCGTTAGAGCAATTGCATCCAGAGCCTCAAGAGACCCGCCAGCTACAGCGTCCAAGGGATGAACATACATGTTCCGCCAATGATCTTGCGCTTCTTCTCCGGCTCTGTGACACCCTTGAGACGACTGAGGAACAGTTCGGCCCCATCGACAACCGTTAGGTTGATGCCTAGATGCTTCTGGAGCGTCTCCTTCACCTGTTCGCACTCGTTGAGACGCATAACTCCTACACGTAGCGTATCAATATTTCTCCTCTTGCCTAACTACGCTAGGGGGGGTAAATTGCTAACCGTTGTCGACTAGGATCGCATGGAAGCGATCCCCAATTGCTTCTTTCATAAGCTTAGCAGCGACGGTCTGTTTACCAAGTTAGCTCTAATTTCTAATCTTAATTATGATCTAATGGAGTTAGATAACTTACGGAATCAACTCCTCCGCTTACAGCGCCGATGACCTGGGCACGATCGCCAACGAGGTGTCTAATGCGGACAATCTCCTTCTTGATGAAATCGCTCATGACCCAGTTAGGTTGCGCTCCGCAAATGTCGACGCTAAAGTTGCGAAGGATCTCGCTGCCTTTCGGCGTCTATAGTAACGTCAGTATTAGTCCAGCCAGAGCCAGAATCCCACTCACGTGTTCGAGCTCAGGGTGGAACTGGACGCCTATAATGAACCTGCAATTAGTATATGTAGTCTTTCATAACATCGTTTTAATAAAAGACAAGACGTCGGAGCAAGTAGCTTCAGCATTTAAATATAGGAGACATACCGTAAATCGGCTTAGTTTGATGGGCGATTGCAGCATACTCGCTGTTCTTGGTGCTTGCAACAACCGCAAAGCCTTCGGGCAGCTTTACAAGCTTATCAAAGTGGGACATGTAAGCATGCATAGTCTCCCCCAGGCCGGCAAAGAGGCGATCTGTGTGAGAGTTGCCTGAGTTGTGGATGGTAACATCGGCGTGACCGTACTCTACACAGTCGAATAGTCAGATGGCGAGCCACTTCCCTGCAGGTTTCTCCTGGTTTACGAACCTCTAGCTGCGCCACGAGCGACGTTCTCGGAGTTGATTCTCCAAGCAAGCTCCTGTATTACAGTCAATCCGTGTTTTGATGAGGGATTTTCAACAGGTCACTGGGGTAACCGCCTCCTACTATTGCAAGGCTCACTGAATGCAGAGGGGCATTACCTGGCAACCGTAGCTAGAAACTCAGGAGATTAGCATATGTCCGCTGCTGAGAGCAAAGACAACCGTACCAAATGCCCAGAATCGGGACACCGAGATCAAAGACGGCAGGATCAACGTCTTGTGACATTTCAGTACAAATTCCTTGTCGTGTACAAGAGAGATATCTTACGGGGTGCGCCCTGATCGTAAACTGACGAGGGTCCTGTTTATTGTCAGTAAGCTAGGAATATGGTATCGGCGCCGTATCAAAACACAAAAAAGCCCCAAGGAGCCGCGATGAAAGACAAGAAGCATACCTCCGGAGAGCACAATACCCTTCGGCTTGAAGGGCAGATCCGCCAGCTTCGTGGTGCATGGCAGCATCTCAGCGTACACCTTGAGTGCGCGCAAGCGTCTCAGGATGAGATGGCTCGTCTGCGAACCAAAGTCGAGAACGAGAATAGTCTGCGGCATTCAATGTCAGTAAAAAAAAAAGAGTTTAATCCTTGACGACTGCCATTGCGCCGGTGTTCTCCGCCGGTTACTGCTTTGCCCGCTGCCGCTGGACCGCCTGTTGCTGCTGCCAGCTTGCCACTAACTGCCCAGGTTGAACCGTAGCTTTAAGTCGTAGAGAATGTTAAGCAATATCTTGTAGGACTTTTATTCAGTCGTAGGCCAACTACCAGGTATGCAACCAGAAGATACCGCGCATTGAAACTGTAAGTGTTGGGATGTGACCATAGCCAGACCGACGTCCGTTTCCCGGTGTTCCATGTGATAGTTGGCATTCAGTTCCTTATACGCTTATTGTTTTAATTCTTGGGGCTTGTCTATGTTTATGCGGATATCGTGGGCAGTTTCGGGGTGTGGGCTGGTCGTAGCATCGTGACGGTGGTTGGAGGCAGCGCAGCAAGAGATCGCGAACCCAAGAGGGCCATTCGGGATGGCTAGTTCCGGCAGGGGGTGTACATACGTCGAAGTTGTTATGGGGGCCTCTGCCTCCATTTCGGTAATGCTAGCCATGTTTTGTGCTTGATCAGGTGCGAATACGTGGGCGTGTCGGATCTCTCGAGTTTGCGCAAGGAGGAGGCAACCAGGAGAAAAGAAAAAAAAAGTTTGGTAAGAGTCAATCGCATCGCCGGTGCACCACCGCACAGTAAACTGAGACGCATGGCGGGGGCGGGGCATTCAAATTTCCTTATCTTATCTCCATTTGGTTATATAATCAGGGGTCCACCCTTGAATCCTTGGATTTTCAGCCACACCTACCTCTATCAGTACCTACCTACCTAGGTACCTACCAACTTACTGCACCACGTCACCGTCATGTCCATTTTCAATGGCTTCGGTTCGACACATTGATATTGACTTGACTCATAATGCCACAAGAGCGCCAAGGGTTGATTCTATAGTCGGGAATAGTAAGGAAAGCTTTTTTTTGGTTACTCTTGTCATGATCAATTGCAAGAAAGCGGAGCAGGCTCGCCGCCAAAACAGTCCCTGGACGTCCTCTCTCGATACAGTCAAAGATGATGTCATTCATTGCTTGAGTGACCTTGCCAAACCCGTAGCGTCCTGATATTCTTTCAAGATACATTGCTGGATTTCGAGGTACTGCTGGATGTGAAACTCAAGAACTCGGCATCATGTATGAGATCTACGCAGTAAGTCATCTGGGAGATATGTATTCGTCGACCGTCCCACAGGCATCGATGGCCTTCTCTTGCTTGACATGGGCGAATCAGGAGCCATCTGGCTGACAAGTCCAGGCTGGCGCTGCGGCAGCATTTACAGTAGACTGCCTAGTCTATCCTCTCGACACCCTCAAGACCCGGTACCAAAGCAGGGATTTCGTCCAAACCTATGCCTCTTCACCAGGCAGCAAGGCGCCGCTCTTCCGAGGCCTATACCAGGGCATCGGGAGTGTCGTCTTGTCTACGTTACCAGCAGGTGGGCACTCGCACCCGCAATTCAATCTTTCGCATGCTTATCATCCGAATATTGACATACTGACTGATTACGGGATTGGCCCACCAAAGCTGGCATCTTCTTCGCCACGTACGAGAGCATGAAGAAGACAATCTCCAACGCTGGCCCGGTCCCGCAACCCTTGGTGCACTCCCTGGCCTCGGCCATAGCCGAGATGGGCTCATGTCTGGTCCTCGCGCCAGCCGAGGTAATCAAGCAAAACGCGCAAATGCTGCGTCAAAAGGGGAGCAGCATCAGCGGATCAGGCGGCAGACGATCGACATCTCTCGAGGCATTGCGCCAAGTCACCGGCTCCGGGGCCCAGAGACGGCTGTTCTCCGGGTACACGGCGCTCGTCGCGCGCAACCTGCCCTTCACGGCGATCCAGTTCCCCATATTTGAACACGTGCGGAAGACGGTGTGGGACTCGAGGACGCGGGGGAGGGGCCGGGTGAGGAACAGGGGCTCGTCGAGACGGCGGCGGTGACGGGGACCAGCGCCGGGGCCGCGGGAGCGTTGGCCGCGTTCGTGACGACGCCGAGCGATGTTGTCAAGACGCGGATGATGCTGAGCGCGGGCGAGGCTAGTGTAGGAAATGGCAGTTCGTCTAGCAAGGCTGGAGATACGACGAAGCCTGAAAAGAAGCGAGGGAGCATGGCAGTGACGCGAGATGTCTACCGGCAGAACGGCGTTCGTGGGCTCTTCCGCGGGGGAGGGTTGCGCTCGGCGTGGACGGCGGTCGGCAGCGGGTTGTACTTGGGGACGTACGAGATGTCAAAGGTCTGGCTCACGCGCGGGAAGGACGATGCGCATGTCGTCGAGGGGTTGTGATAGGCTGGAGGGGGTGCATGAGTCGACGCAAAGGAGCGGTGATGGCGCGGCATGGCGTCGGCCGTTGTACTGTATACCTACTCTGCATAGTGTATATATATATTATCCATACTTGCTCGAAGGCGAAAAAAAAATCTGAAAGCAAGGTTTGCGATATATCTACCTACGCAGGTAGCTACCTAGATAAAGCGGTGTGTCTTATGGCTGCGGCAGAATCAAGTTTGAGTTGGATCTCACCGGGGCGTCGAGACCGAAACCGTACACTAGACCCTGTGGAGCCAAGCCAGATCTGTGGCACGGCCAAGGCCTAGGGGAACCCGGGGTAGGCCCGTCTGATAAAAAAAAAACCTCCCGTGAATGACCCTTGGCTCAACGGGATACACTCCGGCTACAAGTAAAGAGCATACATGTACAGTACTTGAGGTGCTTTCCATACACGGTCTGGGCAGATGGCATGAGACTCGACTTTTTACCTCGTCTGTTCACTTACATCTCCTCATCCTTGGACCCCTTGAACATCCGACTAAGAGACTTTGTTAGTCATGGCTCGGTGTAGCGTCGCTGAGGAATGCGGGGGTACCACGGTGCCCCGAGTCCCTTGCACTAGGTCGGCAGCTAGTAACAATGGCAAGTCCGTATACGCTTAGGTAGGTGTTTTGGGTAGTTTGGCCATCCATACTGTGTGTTGTAACAAGCCATGCTTTGTCGCTGAGAAGGTCATTTCTCTCTCTCTCTCTCTCTCTCTCTCTCTCTCTCTCTCTCTCTCTCTCTCTCTCTCTCTCTCTCTCTCTCTCTCTGCCATGATGCCATGTCAAACGCGATAGTCCTGTCCACGGTCCGTCTGTCTCCGTAGCGTAGAAGCCGTGGATGCAAAAGTCCAAAGCCAAAACCCGTGGCGGCGTGCATTGTCATCATGTCGAAATTGCGTCGCTGGCATCAGAACCGCGCCTGATTGCGCCATCCGCCGACTGCACAGTGGCTGTCTCATGCTTCTCCCTGCTACCTATGCACCATGGGAACATCCGGCAAGTCTTCTTTTAATGGGTCGATCCATGGATAGCCCGCCCACGTCGCTCGTTTCTTATGCGAAAAAGGGGTCTCTCAACACAGTTGAGGGACGAACACCACTCGTTTGACTGGCACACCGTATAATTTTCCTGTTCTTGACTCGTCTTGAGCTGCTGGACGGCGTAGTCTCCCGACCCACCTGGCTTGGGTTAGGCAATCCTGTGTCAAAAAGACGTTTCCTCGACGGCCCCTGTCGACACGTCCTAACTCTAGGCTTTTGGCCTGTTCTTATAATTCAATGTCATGCTCGTCTTCCCTTTCCAAGTAGTTTTGCTGCTTCCCATTCCTCAAGTTGATCCCAGTGTCCCACATCCCTCTCTCGTCTTCGCCATTGCTCTCTGAGATATACTCGCCTCTTACGCAGGCCAACACCACCTGCTTCGTCGAACAACACCAGTCAAACCATTGCCATTAGGCCACGGCGCTAGGCTTCGGGTTGCAACTCTCACAGTCTTCTTTGTTCGCACCTTCGGCCGGCCTCCAATCCATCCACTCGACGTCCCCTCACAAGAATCAGAAAGCTTTCACCCCAACCTCTCGCCATGGCAGCCATTGTAAGCACAGCGCCCTTGGAAGTTGTCGGCCCCTCGTCCAAAAGATCAAGGAGGGTGCAGCCGTCAATGTTGCCGAAGTCGACATCGACAGCACCGACAGATTCCTGGTTCACTCGCCGTACACGGACCCAGAGCACTTGCTAGATCTCGACACTCTCGACGACGAGAACACGCTCCTTGCGAGGGCGTTGTCTCGGATGCAGTGCCTCCGTGCCGACTACGCCACGGCCGACTATGTCGAGTCCTTCAATTGGGGGATGTCATGAGCGAACTGAAAAGTCTCATTCAATCCACGGGCAAAGCATTCAAGGAAACTTCCTTTTACATTGTGGCGTTCCGCTCAACAATCCCCCCGTCGACAGTGTACGAAGACCTCGGCATCCTGGACAAGGCCGCGCACGCCGAGGCCAACCAAGCTGGAGGGTTCCTGAAGTAAGAGAGACTAGGCGTTTCGCGCACCAACCAAAAGAACAAAATCTGACTGACCATGGACAGGTACTGGTTTGGAAGCCCTGATTCGGAAGGGAGGAACCTCGCAACTTGCGTTTGGAGGTCGAGGCCCGATGCCGTAAAGGCAGGCCACGGCCCTGCCCATCGTAGGGCAAGCCGTGCAACAGCGTCCATGTACTCGTTCTGGCGAATTGATCGGCACCGACTGGTCATCCGCGACGGCGCTGAGAGCTGGGAGATTGTCGATTGGGTTGACTAAGAGCGTCCGGAAGTCTTTGGCGGGCAGGCGAAAAAAAAGAAGGAAAAAAAGGCGATTGATGGCGTTTGAGGATTTGTTTGGAGCGCATGTCGCAATCGGCCTAGACAACGAGTAAGAGGAAGAAAGACACCGACAAAACAAGGCGTGCGGTGGACGGCATTCGCATCCGGGGTAGCATTGTACAGCCACGAGAACATGACTTGATTTCGCAATAGATAGCGTGACACATGGACGCATATGATAACTTTATCGGTTTCCCTTTGAATTCTGGAAGTTTGACTTGCGTGCTCTTGTTGTTGCAAGCCGGATTGTCGACATGCCGCGGTCAGGTCAGAAACCAAGGCCGACGAAGGTTTGTTACTCCCAGACAGGTCTGTAATGAGACAGCCATGTGCCGCAGCCGCTTTTGCAAGCATGTGCAACCCGCCGCAGGCATTGAATACCCCCCGAGTGATATCGCAAAATGATGCTCGAGAGTAGGCGAGTAGAATGGGCGAGGTTTCGAGAGAGAAAGAAGGATGAGAAAGGCGCAAGTCGGCGAGATGAGACGACGTTGAATTTAAACTCCATGTGAGTGCTTTCGGCGTGGGGGCATGAGTGGGATGCCCTCCCATTCAGGACGTGGCGTGTGGGATATGTTACGGATTCACCGTGTGCGAAAGACGGCGGCGGCGGCGGCAGCGGTCGTCGGCCGGGCGTGTGAATGCGACTAGGCGGAAGAGGGGCAGGGGGAGGGGTGAGCGCAAAACAGACAGCCGACTCTCTCTCTCTCGAGCGAAGTTCTGCCAGCCCCCACCGCCCGACAGCCCACAATCCCTCCCACACAATTCGTGGAGCGAAAAGTTCGATAATTCGCATCACGACGAGACGCCTCCCCTCGAAACCCGACCGCCGAACACGCGACACCATCGAACTCGCATCCGCAGACTCGACAAAGCAAGGAATTTTTGAACCTGCACGAATCTCTCTGCTCGTATCGCAATCATGGGTGACGCTATCAAGGAGGTGCCGCTCAAGGCGGTTCGCGTTGAGGCCCTTGTGAGTCCTGCCCCGAATCCTGCCCCGAATCCTGCCCCACCTCTCCTCCTTACTTGGGGCTTCTGTGCTACGTGGTGATGGACGGGCACATGGGATGGGATGGGATGGAGAGAAAGAAACTGTTGCTAACACTGCTGCGCTTCTCCAGGTGGTGATGAAAATCGTCAAGCATGGCTCCCAGACCTTTCCCACGACCGCGACCGGCTCCATCGTCGGCATGGACTCGGATGGCCTCCTCGAGATCACCAACACCTTCCAGTTCCCCACGGTCGACGTCGCAAACACCGACAGCCACCAGAACAGTAGCAGCAGCAGCAACGACGCCTCGGCCATCGCCGCCGCCGCCCCCGCCAGAAGGCAAACATCGTCTACCAGAACGAGATGATCAAGCACTTGAAGGAGGTCAACGTCGACGCTAACAACGTCGGCTGGTACACGAGTGCCGCGATGGGCAACTTTGTCAACCTCAGCTTCATCGAGAACCAGTACCACTACCAGAGGGACAACGACCGGACAGTCGCTCTCGTGCACGACGTCAGCCGCAGCTCTCAGGGCTCCCTCAGCCTGCGCGCTTTCAAGCTTACCCCGTCCTTCATGGCCGCCTACAAGGAGGGCAAGTTCACGACCGAGAGGTACGTCATAAGCAATAGCAGCAGTCACGGAAATGTCTGGGTCGTCACAGCGCTAACGTAGTCATGTGCAGCCTGAAAGCCTCCAAGCTCACCTTCAAGGACATCCTTGCCGAGCTCCCCGTCGAGATTCACAACACCCACCTCTTGACCTCGTTCCTTCACCAGCTCCCCGGTCTCCCCCAGCAGGACAAGATCGAGCCTCCCAACTCTCTGTCGGATCTTCGCGAAGACCCCATCAAGCAGCAGCTGCACCCCTCGGTCGAGAACCTCGACCTCTCGATAGACCCCTTCCTCGAGAAGACGTGCGACCTCCTGCTCGAGAGCATCGAGTCACACTACACGGACCTCAACAACTTCCAGTTCTACCAGCGCCAGCTCGGCCGTGAGCAGGCCAAGATCACGCAGTGGCAGACTAAGCGCAAGGCGGAGAACGCGGCGCGCGCGGCGGCCAAGCAGGCGCCGCTGCCCGAGGACGAGTGGCAGAGGCTGTTCAAGCTGCCCCAGGAGCCTAGCAGGCTCGAGGGCATGCTGAACGCGAAGCAGGTGGAGCAATACAGCAAGCAGGTGGACGGATTCACGGCCAACATCAGCGCCAAGATGTTCGCCGCCAGGGAGAACCTGCTGCCCAAGCGTGCCTAGACGGACGCGTAAAGCTGGGCTTGGGTCCTAATCCTTGCTGTTCGTCGGTCGGAAGCATGTTGGACGGACGATAAGAAGAATAGAGACGGAGGGCGAGGCGGGGAAGAAGAAGAAGAAGAAGGCGAGGGGCAGACACAAAACATGAGTGGAATTACCTTAGAGAACGGGTGTTCTGGGAATGATGAATGATCTGGGGAGCGGATCAAGCATTCGAAACGGCGTTTACGGTAATTAGTCCCAGGCAGTGTGTACTGAGTCGATATTCGATGTCTTTTCTTGCATACACCAGCACGACCGACCGGCTCCTTCATCCTGGGGGCGGCCGCTTTGGCGGTGGTCGCCTCGACGTTGACCAGACACGCCAGGGGTCACGTCAAGATGTAGTATGGTTTGTTGGGGAAGGGAGCCGAGGGGGGGGGTTGAAGGGCGAGGACGTTGCGGTCTGTGCGAGGGTATTTCGAGCACCAGGGCCATGATGCGAGCGAGGATTGTGATTATGCGTAACGGAGCTTCTTCTGCCACATGGGTGTACACTTGTTGCTACGCATACTTGTTGCCGCTGCGACGTCTCCCAGATCATCTATAGATCCATACCCGACTACCTAGTCTGTATATCGAGCATGGAGGAAGAACAAATCTCATTGACCACACACCAGGAGACTTTTGTGCGCCCGGATAACCCGGTCCCGGCAGCGTCGATGCTTGTCATGCCGGCGCCTCGGACCGGAGTTATCCCATCTATGGACTGCATGGGCTGCATGCATTTCTGAGCTTAAGCCTAGGTTTTGCCGGCTAGAGTTTGCCTACCTCCGTCGAGGAGCCCTGGGCGCAGATAGAGGCCAGTCGAAGGCGGGAAATTCGGATGTGACTGGGGTGGTGGTGGTGGGCGGTGGTGGAGGGGGACATGGGCAAAGAAGACTACGCTGGTGGGAGGTCAAATCCAAACCGCCGGCGGGGCAGGCAGGATCGAGGGGTTTCGCAGCGCTCACGGTCAAAAAGGGATTAGCGCCAAGGAACGGTAAAACAAGGGGAAACTAGAAAGCGATTGGCTTCTCAACGCACCTGCCGAAAGGCAAAAGAGAGAGAGAGAGAGAAAAAGAAAAAGAGGGCAGTGAGGGGCAGCTCCTCCCCTCATCAAGGTACATACTTGGGTACTTGGCCCCTCTTTGGATCTACGCTCGCGATAGCATAAGCACAGGCGGGACGCAATGTACCTTTTTTCCTTTTCTGCCGCCTTTTTCGGTACCCGACCTAACCTTACCTTACCTTGGGTAGCTTACCTACCTACCTAGGTGCTTAGGTACCTCCGAGCAGGTTGGCCCCGGCCAGAGGAGAGAAAGGATGCTCTGTGACAAGTATTCGTATACAGATGGTTTGGTAGTATCTCCCCAATCCATCAGCGAAGATGCGGCTGGAATTGACTGACTTGTTGGTGGCATGAGCTACCTACTGAGCCATCGACCTACCTACCTAGGTACACAGCTGATATCTCGAGCTACATTGAAGGGGTGCCCTGGGACGAAGCTGGGACAGCTCATTCTCGAGCTTTGCTCCCTTGGGTCTAGCTACCTAGTCGGTCCCCTCCCTTCTTACTCTACCTCCCATGTGCTGTGCCTGCCTACCTACCTACCGGGCGTTGAGCGAGGAGATGCACATTGCCAATTGAACGACGTTGGATGAGACAACCACGATCCAGAGCGTCTTGACGGTTGGGTTGAAGCCTCTACTCAAACCGCCCCCTCGCGTGCGTGAGTGAGACAGACAGACAGACATCGGAGTAGGCAAGGCAGCTAGTAGTAAGAGCCGGGGCGGACCCCCCTCCCCCCCCCTCCCCTTCACCGCAACGGGTTGCTGAAAGTAGCTCTTCCAACACGGACGAGAAGAGCAATATACATCTCGCCTTCGTGTCAGTTTGCAAAGTCTCGCGGAGCAACGACCAGTAGAGTGAGCGGCTCCCCTCCAACATCCCCACCTGGCCTGCCACACCATTAGTCCTCGTCTGCAGCGTCTGTCACCTCGTTGAACTTTTTTGTGCCCCGCCTCTATGCTCCCAAGTCTCCGTGTCGCCCCTCCCCTCCCTTCCCCCATCCACTCCCACCCCTCCCCTCCTCGCCCAATCGCCCGCTCTTCGCCGACCAAGTACCTCTCTCTCTCTCTGGTGGTGGTGACCCGACTGACTAGGTAGACAGGATTTCTCGCATCGAAAAGCGAAAAGGCAGGCAGGAGCAGAGATTTCCCCCACTCCCTCGAGTGTCAGGACAACAGAGCGCGCGTATCCGTACTCACACACACACACACACACCGCCCTGCCCGTTCCTGTCGTCCTTTCCAACCGTGCCGTGTGCCTGAACCCCTCCATACCTACCTCCATGTATGTGTGCGGTACAGTGTATCCGTACTGCTTTGCTCCAAGGTCCCTGTTTTATTTTTATTTTATTTTTTGCACCTTCTGCCTCCCTTCCCCCTTCCCCTCCGTAGACCTTTAAATCCTCCTTCTCCTTCTCCGTCCCCCTTCTCGCTCTTCCTCTCTTTCCAATCTCTCTCATCCTTCCTCCCCCTCCATCCCTCCTTTCCCAAGCAGAACCAACCACCACCTACCAACAAACCCCACTTCACAATGGCTGCTCCCGCCACCAAGTTCAAGGTCGCCGACCTCTCTCTTGCTGCCTTCGGCCGCAAGGAGATCGAGCTCGCCGAGAACGAGATGCCCGGTCTCATGCAGACCCGTGCCAAGTACGCCGCCGACCAGCCCCTCAAGGGCGCCCGTATTGCCGGTTGCTTGCACATGACCATCCAGACTGCCGTCCTCATCGAGACCCTCACTGCTCTCGGTGCCGAGGTCACCTGGACTTCCTGCAACATCTTCTCCACCCAGGACCACGCCGCTGCTGCCATTGCCGCCGCCGGCGTCCCCGTCTTTGCCTGGAAGGGCGAGACCGAGGAGGAGTACAACTGGTGCCTCGAGCAGCAGCTGACTGCCTTCAAGGACGGCCAGAAGCTCAACCTCATCCTCGACGACGGTGGTGACCTGACCCACCTCGTCCACACCAAGTACCCCGACATGCTCAAGGGCTGCTACGGTGTCTCGGAGGAGACCACCACCGGTGTCCACCACCTCTACAAGATGCTCAAGGACGGCAAGCTCCTTGTCCCCTCCATCAACGTCAACGACTCCGTCACAAAGTCAAAGTTCGACAACTTGTACGGCTGCCGCGAGTCCCTCATTGACGGTATCAAGCGTGCCACCGACGTCATGGTTGCCGGCAAGATCGCCGTCGTTGCTGGCTTCGGTGATGTCGGCAAGGGCTGCGCCCAGGCCCTGCACACCATGGGTGCCCGTGTCATCGTCACCGAGATCGACCCCATCAACGCCCTCCAGGCCGCCATGGCCGGCTACGAGGTCACCACCATGGAGAAGGCCGCTCCCCGCGGCCAGATCTTCGTCACCACCACCGGTTGCCGTGACATCCTGACCGGCGTCCACTTCGAGGCCATGCCCAACGACGCCATTGTCTGCAGTACGTACACCCCACCGCCACCATCACAGTCCCATGGGAGGCTTCCCGCGTCGCAGTTTGCACACCGTTTTTTGCTAACCATCTCTTTCCACAGACATTGGTCACTTTGACATCGAGATCGACGTTGCCTGGCTCAAGGCCAACGCCCAGAGCGTCCAGAACATCAAGCCCCAGGTCGACCGCTTCCTCATGAAGAACGGCCGCCACATCATCCTCCTCGCCGAGGGTCGCCTGGTCAACCTTGGCTGTGCCACTGGCCACTCTTCCTTCGTCATGTCCTGCTCCTTCACCAACCAGGTCCTTGCCCAGATCATGCTGTACAAGAACGGCGACGCCGCCTGGGGCCAGAAGTACGTCGAGTTCGCCAAGGCCGGCAAGCTCGATGTCGGCGTCTACGTCCTCCCCAAGGTCCTCGACGAGGAGGTCGCCAGGCTCCACCTGGCCCACTGCAACGTTGAGCTCACCCAGCTCACCAAGGTCCAGTCCGAGTACCTCAGCATCGCCGTTGAGGGTCCCTACAAGAGCGACATCTACCGCTACTAGGCCGTCTTTTTTTTTCTTCCTTCCTCCCCTTCTTGACATCCAGTTTTCCGACTGGGTTTTCAAAACATTTCGATTAATGACTTTCAACGAGCGTACACCACAACATTTTGGCAACGTGTGTTCTCAACAGCATGACTTGCATGACACATCTGGGAAAGGGAATCTCGGCTGGGGGCGGTTACGGGCTGGAAACTCTAAAAAGCTTGGGGGTTTGCCTGGCTGCGAGATTTTTCAACAAAAATTAGGCGTTGGCTTGTGAATAGTGATTCCCCAGACGATGGCATTTTGATATTTTGTTTTTCGTCGGCCCGGCTTTTGGGAGCGGGACAAAACAGGGACTCAACCCCCGGATATGGGAAATAGGGTTACAAGGGTAGATCGGCTTCGAGGACTGGGACCCGTCAACCGTGGTCCGCATAGACGAATATATGCGTCCTGTGAGCAAATACTTTTTGGTCTTTTCTGCTAGTGATGATGGATTGGATTGTGGGGGTGACTGTTAAAACGTTCCCTTGTGGTTGTTGATATGATTCCCGTATCCCATGCTTTCTAGTCTGCGTCGCCATCTTTGATTGTTGATCTGATAGTAAAACACTGACCGGTACCCTCCGCACAAGTGTGAACATCGTTTGCAGGCCTGTGCAGCGCTGTCTGTCTGCATTACTCAGTCCCGCCGGGCGCAGAGATAGTAGCTCCCGATCCGAGTAAAACCTTGCTCTCCAAAAAATGCTTATAAGTGGCCGGACTAGGTTCGGCGCATAGGTACCTTGCTCGCCGGCCCTGACGAGCTCTTCTTCCCCTCTCCCTCTCGCTCTCATTCTCTCCTTACCTGGCCCCCCGCCCCGCTTCAAGCCAGCCCCCTCTGCTCGACGACGACGCTGTTGAGGCGCCCTTGCTCGACGGCGCGCCGGGCGTTGCCGATGGCCCACTCCTCCATCTTGAGGCTCGTCTCGAGCGTCCAGGTGCCCATGTGCGGCACGAGCAGCACGTTGGGGTTGTCGAGCAGGCCCGGGTGGACCTCGGGCTCGTCCTCGAAGACGTCGAGGCCGGCGCTGGCGACGCGGCCCGAGGCGAGGGCGTCGACGAGGGCGGCCTCGTCCATGACGGCGCCGCGCGCCGTGTTGACGACGACGACGCCGGGCTTCATCTGGGCGAACTGCGCGTGTGAGATGGTGTGGCGGGTTTGGGCCTGGGTAATACTAGTTAGCCCTTTTCTTTTTTTTTCCCTTTTTTTTTCATGAAAAACATGTACACCCAGCGAGAGGGGGGGGGGGGGGGGGATAAAAAGGAAGATGGGTGACTCGCGTTCAGAGGTAGGTTGAGGGAGATGACGTCGCTCTCCCGCAGCAGCGTGTCAAAGTCGACGTAGGCGGCGGCGCACTCGGCCTCGAGGGCCGGGTCGAGGCGGGACCGGTTGAAGTAGCGCACGCGCATGCCGAAGGCGGCGGCCTTGCGGGCGACGTTGCGGCCGATGCCGCCCATGCCGAGGATGCCGAGGACCTTGCCCCGGGGGTCGCGGCCGAGGGGCGGGGGCGGGTCGCCGCGCCACCGGCGGGCGCGGAGGGAGAGGACGGAGGCATTGAGGTTGCGCAGGGCGCCGAGCATGAGCCAGACGGCCATGTCGCCCGTGGCGTCGTCGACGGCGGTCGGGGTGTTGGAGACGAGGATGCCGCGCGCGGTGCAGGCGGGGACGTCGATCTGGTCGTAACCGGCGCCTGAGGTGGTGCGTTGTTCAGCGTTTTGGCCCGCCGCCCCCCCCCCCCCCCCCGGACGAATCTAGTGGCGTGCGCGGGAGAGAGAGAGAGAGAGAGAGAGGTGAAAGAAAGGGGAAAGGGGCCTACCGTTGTGGCAGATGAAGCCTACGCTCTCGGGCAGCGCGGCGAGCAGCTCGGCGTCGATCCGCCCCGCGATCTTGACGCTATCGAACGTGCGGTAGATGGCCTTTACGCCGTCGAAGGCGCCCGACCTGCACTCGTCGAGGAACTCGGCGCGGCCGGTCGCCTCGGGCTTGATGATGTCCGCGGTGGAGCCCAGTCCGGACCAGGCTTCGTGGGCACTACGGGAGAGGAGGTTTAGCTCGGCCGCTGGAGAGACGAAGGCAAGACGAGAAACAAGGGGGGGGGGGGGGGGGGGGGGGGGGGGGGGCGACGACGAGGTTGATGAACTTACTGCTCTATCTCGCCCAGCTGGAGGACCTTGGGCCTCGACATGGTTGCGGGACGGTCTGACGGGAGGGGGGTGGGGGGATGGGTTGTCTTTTTGCGAATGAACAGTCGGGAGCCTCGAACTCTACGAAGTCTATCGCGAGCGTGGTCAGCAATGGGATCGTTTCTGCTATGGGCATGCCGTCCGATGCCGGCGTGGGTTCCCTCGAAGAAGCCAAAAGGTGGGCGGGCATATTTACGTGCGGTGCGGTGCGTACTACTGGCTCAATTATTTAATTGCCTTGCGCCCGTTGACCAAACGCCCGCTACCGAACCCAAGCGAAATTGAGGATTGAGACTCGAGAGGTTTTGCTGTACTTTCTTTTCTTTTTTTCTTATAAAAAAAGACAAAACAAAAACAATGAAACACCGGGTTATCGCGAAAGCCGGAGGGAACGAAGCGTCGTCGGGGGGGAAAAAAAGACAAATTCCCCTCCAGAAACCCTTGGCGCGGGGTGTGCCTATCTCGGCCCGTCGAGTCGGCTTGGAATGACGGTGGACGAAGGCGGGGGGAGGAGGGGGAGGGGGCGATGATCGGCGAGGAACCTAAACCCAATTGGAGCTCGGAGGTGCCGCCGCCTCGGCGGGATGTCGACCCGTGGCGGGGGAGATTTACCTGCGAACAAGACGGAGGCAAGGTAGGTATAAGAGTAGCTGCCTATACACCCGGGCAAAACTAGGTTCGAGGCTTTTTGTGGGAGAAGATGCGAAACTCGCGGGCAACCCCCTCCACCAAAAAAGACAACAACGAATTATAGAGAACTCTGTAATCCCCAGGCGTCAAGCGGGTGTTTCCACGACCCCCCTCCCCCCTTTCGCCGATTGCCTTCCGCGCGCCCCGGCCCCTCTGATCCGGTGTTAGCTCGAGCCGACGGGACCGAGGGAGCTGCATGTCGCCCGGAACAGGCAAGGCCGAGCCAGGCTCGGCCAAAGGTGCCCTGACTCTCGCCCGGTACCTTCCAATTCCACGATCCGACCCTGCACAGTGACGGGCTCTCTCTCTCTCTCTCTCTCTCTCTCTCTCTCTCTATAAACAACCGCCTGTTTGCCGTTAGAAAGTGGTGTGATCCAAACCAAGAACCAACTTGTTCCAAGCATGCGCAATTAACGCATCCCGTCACCATGGACTCCAAGCTCTCGCACCCCAAGGAGTCGCTGCAGCATCGCCCAGTCCGTCGAGACCGGTGGTACCCACCGGAATCCCGGGCCGCCGCAGCTCTCCTCTCCCTCAAAATCCCCTCGCTCGAACCTGCATCTGCAGACCTCCGCACACGGCCAGGTTTTGCTTCCAACGCACGAGGCCAAGTCGATTGTTGTAAAAGTATTTGTGTTTCTTGATTCCTATTGGGTTTCTATTCCTAGAACCCGGGTGAATCTGCTGTCTAGTATTGTACATTGAGCACGGGCTAGGCGTGCCCGGGACCTTATGACAACATGATGACCCCCACCTACAACCACTTCCCATCGCTTGACCACACCTGGAAACAAAACAAAAAACCCATTTGCTCTCCTCTGGACCGCCTGCCATGCCGGAATATGACTAGTTTTTAAGGGTGGGACTACTACTTATACAAGGATGCTGTCGCCTGTGAAAAAGTTATAGGACGAGCAGCACAGTGCCGGCTCGCATGCAACCGCCTGATATAACGAAATGGAAAAAATTGAATCGAAAGCCATGCTTTTCTTCCACTCCTGGTAACGCCTTTGATGAAAAAGATGAAGAGAAAAAAACTTTTTTTTTTGGTTCTCCCCCCGCCCCGCTGTCTCTGAGTCTGAAAAATACTGCAGAGTGTGAAATGCTGAATTAAGGAGATCCTAGCCGGAACGATCAAGATTGTTGTGCTGAAACAGTCTGACTGGAGTTTGCTGCAACGTTCACTCCAGGAGTGATGTAGGCTCGGATGGCAATCTCACTGAATCGCCGGACAATGTTAGTAGTCCCGCCAGTGACCTGTGCCTCATCCTGGATGAACTTGTTGGCAACCCATAGCCGGTTCTTGGGATCGGATTCGTCCAAATGTTTGGGAATGTTCCTTTCGAATCCGGGCTCGACGCGTGGAGAAAGCTCGCGCGAAATGGCAATGGAGTAAATGAGATCGCGGTTCTCTCGACCCCCTAGCTGGAGTCTCAGCCGGCCAAGGACCTCGTCGCGCTTGGCTGCATCGTGGTGGCACAGGTACTGGGCGAGGTTATGCCAGAACTCAAACTCCTGCTGGCGGTGAGGATTCGCATCAGGAACCGGAGGAGCGAGGATATTGGAGGTCAAGAAGTCACCGGAGAGGAGAGCCTCTAGCACCTTGACTCGGTTGGCAGCTTCCGTCAGGTCGTCGGGGTGCGGCAGGACCTTGGCCTCGGCGTTTGTCGAGGCAGGTGCGCTATGACACGGCAGGGTAGCCAGTGCCCAAATCAAACGAGTCTCGAGGACCCCGGAATGCGCCATCTGCGTGTGATCGTTGACCGGGACAGACTGGACAACCTTGAGGAAAGAGGCGAATTGGCTGAGGAGGGGCTGGCTATGCTCGAGAAAGAATTTGCCTTGCATGTCCTGCTTCTGGAACCAATTGGATTCGAAAAAGGCTTGCAGGCCAACGGCGTAGACTTCGCGGTAGATGTTGATGATTTCGGTGAGGAGCTCCGGGGTAAGGGCAATCTCCTGGGTGGGAGCGGCGGGGCCCAGGAGGCCGATGAGGTCATCGAACTTCATATTTTTGGCTGCGTGGTTCCAGTTAGTATAAAAGACTCGGGGGGAAGCAACTGCTGAAAGAGAACAAGGCATGTACAATGATTGCGGGAGCGTCGCACCTCTGAGATGGTTGTCGAAGCCTGCCCTTTGCTCGCCCGGGAACGAGTGAGCCTGAATGGAGGGTACGGTAGCCGGGGCGGGTAAGGTCTGCAGAGCAGGATCTATGGGCGCGGCGAAGTCGTAGGTCGTCTCGGTCTTGACGCTGGAGGCGGTCGAGGAGAGTGCCGGGTCGAGAGGCGAGTGTGACGAGGGTACGGGCGGGTTGTAAGAGCTGGGCAAGACGGCGGGTTGGGCACCATACGGGTTCGAAGAAGAAACCGGCACAGATACGGGAGGAGCGGCGGGCGTCGAGGGTACAGTCGGGACCGTTGGCGGGACGGACGAAGGCACGGACGAGATGGTCGGGGTCGGCACCCGTTGAGTATTTGGGGCGGGCTGGATGGCGGATGGGCCCGGCTGCTGCTTGAAAATGGGATCGTATCCCAAGCACTCGCGCTTCGACTTTTTGCAGTTGTTGCAAGTCGGGTGAGCTTCGTCGCACTGAGAGGGGGATGGGTTAGAAAAAAAGCCGGCTTCAATTAAGAAAGGGGGTGGTATCAGTCGACGATGGATCTTCTTGATGGCAAGAGATAATAATTAAAAAAAAGAAAAAAACCCGGTTTGGAGGAGGGAAGGCGGGCTTGGGTTCGGGTTCGGCTATGGCAGGAATTGATAGCAGGTGTTCCGTTGCTGGTGGAGGTGGAGGTGATTGCGAGTCAGGGATGACGATGATTTAAGGTAGGTAAGAAAGGTGAGATGAGGCGAGGTTAGTTGGGATGAAGTCCAGCAGCGGCTGGCGTCTCGGGCGAGGCTTAAGCTACCTAAGCTAGCCAAAGTCGGCGGTGTGGCTGGAGTTTTGGGGGGGGGGGGGGGGGGGGGGGGGAAGGTGCGAAGCGAGGAGAAGCGAGAGGCGTCCCGCTTGAGCGGACCGGCCGACAGATTGAGGCTTGGGCCTCTTCCCAGAAGAGAAGAGGGCAGGAGTACGGATAGGAGGGTAGGAGGGGAGGGGAGGGGAGGGGAGGGGCAGCGCTCAGCAGGCGGCGGCGGTCGGTTCTGCAGGAACGGAAGATTGCTCCTCCCTGCGGGCGCGGATGTATGCGCAGCCGCGGGCGCGGGCGCGATCCCGGAACGTGGTCCAAGGCATGGCTCCCGTCCTCGCTTCGCAGTAGCTCCAGCTCAAGCGAACGTCAAGCGACCGTTTATCACCCCCCCATCTCGCCTTGAGAGCCCGCGACTGGGTTCGCTTATCGAAAACTTTGTTTCTTTGCCATGGTCACATTCCCTCTTTCTCCAATAGTGTTGCACTCCTAGACAAACACTCTCCACTGCTTCAAAATCGTCCATTTTATCGGGACATTGCATCAAGGCTGAAAAGGGGTGGCGGGGGTGAGGAAAGGGGAACAAGGGCAAAGTAAAAATTAAAAAAATACGAAAAAATGAAGAAAATGACGCAGGGGGGAAGGGGGAGAGAGAGAGAAAGAGGGCAGAACACAAGACGAAAATGTCACTAACCTTGATGCGACGCTTGCGGCACGTCAGGCAGCCTGTCTTTGTCCGGCGCTTAATCTCCTATAATGGCCGTCAGCTTTTATCCAAACAAGCCGATGCTGCCGTAGCAGTCTTCCACTACCACCTCCTTCCGACTTACCTTTTTAGGGCCGCCGGGGCCACGCATCAGCCTGGGATCGTGGTGGGGGATCTGATATCTCAGGTGGTTCAGGTCCTGCGTCATGTACGGGTTGCCCTGCACTCCTGGCGGCAGGTAATACTGCATGCCCGGACTCGGGGCCATCTGCATCTGCATCGACATGGCTTGAGGACCCGGCGCTCCCTGTTGGTAGTGATGGTCGAGGCTCTTCATGCTCGGTAGAGATGGAACTGGTGGGCCGGGACTTGCTCTATATGGATCGGAAGAAAACCTGGCTCTGCTGCGGGTGGTACGAGTATTGGTTCGGGCCAAGGCGCCGGGCGAGGGGAAGTTGTTGGGGCTCGGGTAGCCTCTCTGAAGCTGGTGGTGGTGGGACATGGTCGGTGAGGATGACGCCCTCGCGTCGCCGTTCTGCTGACCGTTCTGCTGCGGGGGCGCAGGAGAAGGAGCAGGAGCAGGATCAGCAACGGGAGCAGCCGGAGCAGGTGCGGTCCCGGGACCAGCTGTGTGCGCTGGTGTCGTGGCAGGAACGGACGCGTTCGCAGTCGCGTTCGACGAGAATCTCGGCGGAGGAAGTCGGGGTCGAGATGGAGGTCGGGATCGAGGTCGAAGTCGAGCTCGTGGTCGGCGTCGCAGAGAGGGGCGCGTGAGCGTGAACGTGAGCGGGAGCGGGAGTAGGAGCAGGTGAGGGAGCAGGTGAGGGTGCGGGTGAGGGTACGGAACCAGGGATAGAGGCAGAAGGAGGAGGAGGAGGAGGAGGAGGAGGAGAGGTCGAAGTGGATGGGGGATGGACCGAATTAGTAGAGGTCGTCAAGGGCTCCGTACTGGCAGCAACAACGTCGTTGGCATCAGGTAGAGGCGCAGGCACGGGTACAGGCGCAGAGACAGGTACAGGCACGCTGGAGGAGCTGGTACTCGTACTTGTGTCGGTGCTGCTGATGCCGGTGCTTGTGGTGTCTTCTTGAGCCATTTCGATTTTAATTAGAAATTTTTATGGAGCCACGATTGGACTTCTTGAGGTCGACCAGGGGAAGGAAGAGGCGTGGATGCGCGACACCCTGGGGCGCAGATTGAGCGTGAGCTGTGCCCTTGTGAGTGAGTGTGGTCCCCTTGTGCAGGAGAGGCGCGACTGGGTGAGGTTTTTTTTTTGTCTGGTTTTTTTTTGTAGGTAGGTATGCTTTTGCTTGCCTGCTGCCGCACTCTATCCGTACACTGCTGGTCCTTGAGAGGAGGAGAAGCAGGAGAAGGGGGGGGGGGGGGGGGGGGGGGGGGGGGGGGGGGGGGGGGGGGGGGGGGGGGGGGGGGGGGGGGGGGGGGTGCGGAGCAGCAACAGCAGTAGGTAACAGACAGTGACGAGGAAAAAAGGTACGTGTAAGGGGGGTCCTTGAGGTGTGGGCGAAGGAAGTCTTGGGTGTGACCTTTTTTTTCGGGCCGGCGTCGTTAAGCAATAGCAGCAGCGCGGAAGGACTCGCCTCGTCGGGGAAAGAAAGGAGGAGCAAGCGTTGTGGGTGGTTCACCGTGTTCTGTTGCTGGACCCCTGTTGCTATATGCAATCCAACGTGCAGTGCAGCGCAGTGTGCAAACTCAATGTGTAAGCAAGCGACCAGGCAGGCTGACAGGCACTGGTCTCATTGTGTGTGGGCGCGCGCGCGCAAAGGATGAGCCAGGCAGAGATCGGGTGGTTGGGTTGTGTCGGCCGAGAAGATCCGGGTTGCACTAGGTACTGCGTAAGGAACGGAGTGCGGCGCAAAGGAGGAGGCGAGTCCAGGTCTGCACAATTTTCGCAACTTGGTTTTGCTGAAGCTGGTTACCACGCGTGCGCGCAGGGCGGAAGGGGAGGGGGGGGGTGCGCCAGGGTGTTGGCCGGGGTGTATCCGGACTCTCTCTCTCTGCTGAGCTTGATTTGGCGTGTGAGATTGTGGGAGAGAGAGAGAGAGAGGACGTGCTTTGCCGAACGCTCAATGTGTCGGTCGGTACCTCGGAGCGAGCAAAAAAGGTACGAGGGAGGTCGAGACTTTGCCTCCACCGTCTGTTATTGGTCAGGGAAGACGACGTATTGGTAGGTACCTGGTATAAGTATACTGTCTGTATAGGTAGGTGGGACCTATCAGCAAAAGGTGGAAGAGGAGGGCTGTCGATGTTAGGGGACGAGGCGAAGAGACAAAGCGGCGGTGGTTGTATCCGTAGTGTGTACGGAGGAGTACGGATAGTGGTGGTGGTAATGGTTGGTGCGATCCTTGAGACTTCGGAAAGTGGTGTGTGAGGGTGCTGGCTGACGGGCCGGCGAGGAGTGGGAAAACGGGGTTCGACGCGGTCTTGGCAAGTGGTCGATATCGTTTGCTGCCCTGTTCAGTGTTTGCTGTCCGATATCCAGGATGGTGGAGAGAGCGTTAAGGATGCCGACTGGGAGAGGAGACGCGTATCGGCTCACTGTCCAGGATTGGGCGATTGTGTCGGGATGTGCAGGGGAATGTTCGAGATCGAGTGGTCACCGCTGCCGCGAAGTGGGCAGGAAGGATGAGTTCAGGCAAAGGCGGCAAGAAGGGAAGGGGCGACGAAAGGGGGGGAGGGACGAAAAGAAAAGAAAAAAAAAAGAGAAAAAAAAGAGAGAAAAAAAGAGAGAAAAAAAAGAGAAAAAAAAAAGGAAGAAAAAAAAACCCCTCCAGTTCGGTGTGGGTGAGCTTGCCTGGAGGTAAGTAGTCTTATTGTCCTCTTGCTCTGTCCACCTACCTAGGTAAGGCAGACAGGTAGGTATAGGAAGGGCCTTACCTAGGAAGGTAGGTAGCTAGCTACTAGAAGGAAGGAAAGAACACTCGGGCAATACCTAAAAACAACCACTAGAGGGAAGAGGGAAACAAAACACTCGCAACCCAGAATCCGACATCACTTGTCGCAAAATTCATAACCGTACCAAGCTGAGGAGGGAAGGCGCGCACCTACCTTCCTACCTACCGACCCCTTCCCGTTCCACCCACGGGAGACGGGAGCGTTCCCCGTTAGCCTTTTTTTTTCTCTCCCCTTCCTTCCTTCGCAAGGAAGAGAAAAGAATTCGTCCCTAACTTTTCAGGCACCACAGTGAGTCTCTCTGATTGGCCCAAATTCACGACAAAAGATACGTATCGATTCGGAAACGCCACCCGAGTGCATTCAATCTAAGGTACGGATAGAGTGAGGTTTGAAAGGGCAGGGAAAATGGATGGGAATAATAAAAATAACGTTAATAATCTCCATCCATGATTGCACATACATCGTACCTCTGGCGTCTTCTTTGGCCCTCCGCATCACTAGGGAAGCTTTCTTATCGAGGTAGCTCAGTGGGACGGGACACTGAGGCAGGCGAGCCGCTAGACATCCCCGTCGACGGTCGTTATATCATGTCCGTACCAAGTACCTTGGCACCTTGGTGATGGATGAATAGGTAGGCAAGCGGGTGACAAAAAAAGCCGCACTCAGTAAAGTTGACTTAAGGTGAGTTACGCCTTAGGGATCTGCAATATGTTAGGGAGATGGATAACTAAAGACTACCTACATACCCCAAATTTTAGTGTATAGGTACTCAGGTTAAGCACTATAATTTGTGAGTGCGTGTTTTTTTGTCACCCGCCTGGTAGGTAGGTAGTGTAGAATGTCTACGCATACCTATGCAGTGCGAATACTTTGCACAGTACCCCAGCGTCGCCTCTCTGTCCGGTACATCCCTCTAGCTCTGAGGGGTTACATGTTTGGAGATGGTCCTGAACCTCCCGCGCGGTCTTCCCGTCGGTGAGGGGTTAAACTTGACACAACTCGGCCGTCACCCAGACCATGCTTCATCATCTCAGACTACGGATACCTACCCAGACTCTTGCTCTTTCTGCAACTGATACATAGGAGGTTCCCCGACTCCTACAGGCTACCAGCCCCGTGTCGCCACCCCCCCCCCCCCCCCCGTTGAGCGCGGGCCCGATTTCCGTGACTGGAAGGAGACCGCTATTGAGTGAGAATCATTCTCCGCCTGATAACGGTAGCTACCTACTTGGTGCGCCCCGTCGGCTCCGTGTTAGTCAGATGGATGCATCGTACCGTACACTGGGCGGGCACTGTTCGTTGCACAGCACAAGACCATTCATTCCGTCACCCATCCCCATGTACTCACCCTTTAGTAGGTGATACGGGAAGCCCGATTTTGAAGTCACGTCGACAAAGAGGAACGATGGACTTTTTTTTTTCTCCCCCTCCTTTCTTACTTGTCTTTGCTTTAGGCCCCCAAGTCGCAATGGCACGTTGAGCTCTCGTACCCCGTACCCCGTACCTCGTACATCGTACAATACACACGTATATCCATCGCTCTTATTATCATCCATATTAAGTGCGAGGCAGACTCTGCACACGGCCGGCTTGGTACGGAAACGAGACTTGCTGCAGTGGCTGTCAAAGGTTCCGAGGTACTTGCGTCCCAAGTCGCGGTGGGTCCCGTTTTAGCGCCGTCTCACGGCCGCGTTACGTAACCTGGTACCGCACCTGCATGTCCCACCAAGAGGTTTGGCCGAGTCTCGTCGAGGTACCCTTTGTACATGGCATCGTAGTAGACGTAGACTACCAAGTATCCGTACTTGCAGCTCCATCAAATTTCACCGCCACCGAATGCCCTCCTCCCCACCAATGCAACGAGTCGCCAACTCGTACCACGCTTCTTCGCATGAAGTAGCAATTCTACCAAAGCCACACTTTCAGTGGGCCATTGAGGCGCTACCTTGACTTGACCTCATTCTCCAATCTCACCTCCCCTCATCGACGTCCAACGCGCGGAATATTGGTTCGGCGTCGTCATCCTTGGCGCCCACGACATGGCCTTTCCAAGAAGCTCTGTACGAAGTATCCGTACGGACCGAGTACGGAATGTAGCACCCCTTTCCTTTCACGGCCGTCATCTTCTTGGCCTCAGTTACAACAAACGATGCTGCATGCTTGCTGCTTTCATCCTTCATCTGCCCTGTCTTGCTCGTGTCCCATACCTAGCCATGTTGATTTGCTCTCCTATCCCTATCGACAAGTCCCCTCTTCAGTATCTATCATGCCCCCCCCCCCCCCCCCCTTTTCCGCTCATCACCATCCTACATGCCCCTCCTCCCCTGATCCCTCTCATGCCCGTGCCCAAGCAAAGCTCCAAGGACAAGGTAACCAAGTCCGGCAACAGCCGTGGCCATACCGGGCCGCCTGTTCGGGAGAGCGCTGGATTCGTACATTGACATACGTATCCCAGAGGGCTAGGGGTCTCTCTTTTCTAGGCATTTGTACGGAGTATGTACATAACATACTTACCTACCTACCTAACTACCTACCTAGGTAGTAGGTAGTATGCCATCCTATAATTACCATTCGTCATAACTATGGTCGTAGGCGGCTGAGCACCATGTCATATGGGGAATGTAGAGCCCTACTACCCGCCAGAAAGACGCCGCCCAGCCTTCGGTTCTTAATCTTGTTCAGCCTGCTCCGTGAACCCTGCGTGGCCTGTCGTCCGAAGCCAACCGGCACTCGCAGGTACCATTTTTATTTTATTTCTTATTTCCCCGTCTCTAAATGAAGATGCCGCCTGGGAGATTATCCGTTCATCGATAACCGGCAACCCCTTCTCCTTGGGCCTGCTCATCAGCCCTCCTCCGTCGCCCCCCGAACGGCCACGGCGTGGCCAAAGTGGCTTTATTTTTTATTTTATTCTTCATTTTTTCCATCAGAAGAGTGGCTCGTCTCGTGAACCCACTGCCCCGGACCTTGCTGCTGCTCTTCAATCTTCAATCCAGCCCTGCAACCCCCATCCATCCATGCTCGCATCCACGCGACCAGCAACCTCCTTTTTTCAGCCTCCATCTCGAACCCATGGAGTTCCCATGCTCATCTCCAGCTCGTCTGTGCATCTTCATGCGTCCCTCCAAGGGTCTGCCACACTATTGATTCCCCAGCCACTCTTTTTTTTTTTATGTGCGAGAATCGGGCATCACCTCGATATTTCGTCAATCTCATTTTGCAATCTCTCGCCGTTGTCACCCAAATGTCATTCAGAGACACCCACGGTTATCGTCCCCATGGTGGCGTCGATGCCTACCTACCCAGAACACCCAGTCTGGCCTCGACACCTGGACCATGCATGTCAACGTCGCCTCGCCTCGTCAATCGGCCAGGTAAACAATCGTCTTTTCTGCCTTTTTCCTGTCCCTTCCCCCCAGCAGACCCCCCCCCCCCCCCCCTTCCCGGAGGCTTATGTCCATCGGAGGACCTGTCCGCGATCCGAACTGGGGTCGCTTTTGCACATGCGGCGTAGCCCTGTAGCTCCATACTAAAAACAAACGTGACCGCATTTTGCCCAAGTTCAGGTATTCCGTGATGCTTTGGGAATCGGTAATATCGGCAGTCGTCATGCAGAAAAGCGCCGCACCGTCCATTTGCGCAAGAGGAACCGGGGGGGGGGGGGGGGGGGGGGGGGGGGGTGTCTCGGTTGGTTTGGCGTCGCTTGTTCACCATTTCCAATCCCCGAACGCAATGTGGTTGACGCAAGAACGACTCCAAAGACAGAACTGTTGCCGCAACCGAGCCCGGCCCGCGGCTACTAATTATACATCGTACGTAGCCCCAACTTTCCTACCAGTACCCTGAAGATCTTTTTCCCTCTTGTACTTAGTCATATGCCGGGGGGGGCGTGTATGCCTTGCCCTTCTTCCTCCCATATCCCACCATCCACCAACGCTTCCTTGGCCAATACATTGCTCGCTGAAGTCAGCCAAGCGCGAAAAGGGCATTTGGCGAGTCGGTGCAACATCCAAGCTTCTTCATGTCCTCCACCGGGGTTTTGAGCTGTAGATCGCTTTTCCCCCTCGGGGTACGGCCCATGCCAGGATCCAACTCTGGGAAGAGTAGAGGTCGGCTTCGGGCACATTGTTCAGATGCAAGTCATTGGTAAAAGCCACTAGATGACAGTCTCGCTTCCGGAAACCCCCGATTCGCATATTTCTTTTTTTTCTTATTCTTAAACGTTATTTCCACCGCAACTAGTCCACGTTGATGGATGGACTGAGACGGCTTTTTACCACATATAGACTACTACGTAGAAGAAAGAAGCCTCCCTGATTCCTTCATCTCGACGGCTCATAGGCTGCTAGGAACAATACCTAGAAGAACCCCACAGGATGGGTTGTACTTTTGTCATTTTCCTGCTCGCGTGCATGTCACCGTCGTAGCTACCCAACCCGCCTTCATTTACCGTCATCTCGGCCCTAGTCGTCGTAACCCGGAGGGTTCCCGTCGTAGTAAACTTATTCGACCCTGGATTCCCGCTTTGAGTGCATCGTCACACGGACACGACCCTCCGCCGCCGGTGAAAAGGTCAAAACATGGTCCCTTCGAGGTTCGGGTATCCCGGCCTCGAGCCCGTCTGCGTACAGTCGAACTACCCCCCCCCCCCCCCCCCCCGCGCCACGTATAGCACGTCGGGTTGCCGCGCGAGCTTCCAAGGGAGTACTTACGAGGCGTGGCGCCAGCGGAAAGCTTCAGGTCTCGCCATCTTGGGCTCTCGCAAGGGGCCCTCCGGCTGACTATGAGAACCTTGAGTCCAGCCCCGTCGATGTCGCCAGCGACCTCGCCGGGAAGGCCGTGTTCATTAATAGACGCCTACTTTGCAAAGCGCGGCGGCTGTCGTATCACAACATCCAAGGGTGACGACGTTAAGGTTAAACGCGGACCCCGATGCGTTGCGCGCGCGCCCCCCTCACTAAAGCCCAGTAGCCAAGTTGAGGCGGACGTTCTTCGTATCAGTAGGGGTTGCGACGCCCGTCAACTAGACCGCCGGGGTCTGGTTAGCGCCGTTGTTGTAGATCAGGGGGGCTCGTCGGCGACTCTCACGGGCCCTCGCGTTTACTAGTGCTTGTGCCGCCGCCCTCGGTGAGGACGAGGCGAGTGAGCTTCTAGTCGGCCATGTCTTCGGACTTGCAAGTAGGAATGCCGGGGGCAGTAAGTGAAGGAGGAGACGGCAATGTAGTAGGTATTTCCAGACGGAGGATTGCCGGGTTTGGGATCTGTGAGCCGTTGGTGAAACGTCTAACCCAAGCATGACGAGAGTTGCAAACTCGCCCTGGAAATGATGACACAGCGAGACGAGAATGGGGATCATGCTGTCAAGCTTGGCTCAGAGAAGGGGTCTCCCCCCAAAAGAAGGCCGGCCGGCCACATGCGTAATCAATCAAGAAAGAGCTTCATCTAGCAATCAAGAAAGTCCATTCAAACAATAGGTACGGAACCGGTCCTGTCCTAACATATCTGCATTCTGCATGCCACAATTGCTCCGATAACTCTCTTGATCCGCCAAGTCAAAGCCTCGTCTACTTCAAAGTCTGGGTTTTGCGAAGTTCGTACTCTCTCTGCTTCTGAGCAGAAACCCGGCCAGCCCTATCAAGTGGTTGCATAGTGGCTCTCTGATATCCTATAGAATTTCCTTCTGGATGATAGATAGCCCCGATGACTTGCTGGGAGTTCTGGGGTGTGATGGCCCGCAACGGACCTGGGTCATTCAACGGTTTCTGGACAACCCTCTTGCGATCATTCTTGGGGATGGGTTGGGCGACTTGCTTCGCCGCAGCGGTCTTTTTGTTGTATTCAAACGTTTGCACTCCGGCGGGGGACACGGGCAATTCAGCGTACTTCGTGTTGCCAGCTCGACCGCCATGATATTCCCAATCTTGAAAGTTCTGGTACGCATTGTCCGCGGTACCCTCCTGGTTTCGGTGGTCTCTCGGATACCTCGATGTTGTTCGCGGATCCTTGGGTGGAGCTGAACAGACGACTCCTTGCGCTACTTTGAAAGGTATATTTCCCCTAGGGGTTTTGGATTGCTATACCGACACGGTCAAGTTACAGCTGCTGGAAAACCGTGTTTCTGATTGTGACAATTAGCGAATTGCTTAAACCAAAGTACCTCAAAGAAAGTCCTACCTTTTCAGTCGATGCCTACATATGCCGCAGATGAAAAGGGATGCATCAAGCAAGTTTGCGAACCCAATTTCCAATAATGAAACATACAGTTCGCATGTTACGTATCAGTCATTCTCAGCATAATAGATAGGTCTGTACTAGGAACTGTGGATGCGTGTCTTTGCCATGACAGTAATTTAGCATCACCTTCGTTGCAGACCACTTTGGCCATGGATATCCTATTCCAGGCGCCGAGTTTGCTATCCTTGCCGATGTAGGTCAACAATTGGCCGACGTCACGCCTAGTAACACATTTTGAGGCATTCCAACAATAACAAGGCCTGTTCGTGTAGCCCTTTGTTAGCACGTTTTCTCTTGGTTCTTGGTGTGCAATGGTCGCCAGCCGAACTATTGTTCGCTAATTCTTTTTTATATTTTTTCTAGGAAAAAATGCCTGGTGTATGCAAAGGAACCCATTTTTGGTTCTGTCATGGAGGACAACTGGAGCGGCAGTTATCGTAAGTCAAGCACGAATACTCTAATTCCATCGGGGTCTTGCTTAATCAAATTGTAGCAAGCGACATGTCTAGCTCCAATGACCCGGCCGTTGCGCAATCGTACAAGGAATGGGTAAACCTAACAGCGTTCCTTGCTCGATGCATCCAGCCTGGCCGGAACGACTGTTTCGAAAACTGGCCCAAGTAACCCAGGGTTGACATTCCAAAAGGGCTCGAGGAAAACCACGACGAAGGCCCCAGAAGCAATTGCCTTCAACTCGTAGCGGCGGAATATCTGCTTTTGGCGGGCGAGAAGTTGCATGGCAACATGATTGGTAGACACCCCGATGGCTCCGAGAAGCGGCAAAGAGGACTGGGACATTGGAAGCTATGGGCAGGAAAGCTTCAAGATATTGATAAAGGCCCAAAGTCGGACTCTGACTTGGGGCAGGCCGCGAAGAGGGCTCGGCGGGTGATGGTTTCCTTGGAGCCCGGCATCTCACCCCAGTTGCAGGAATCAAATAACTGATGTAGGACTTGTAGCCATGGTTCAGGTGGATACGAAGTTGAAAGGAGATGAACCAACCATACACATCATCGAGCTCATTGTGGAAGACGCATGTAGATCCCATAAACTCCCAAGCCAATACCAACTCAAGACTATCCAAAATGGGAACATCTTCTATACTTTTATTCCCAAGTGACCAAAATTTATGCTTTGGCGTTGTCCTTCATCGGCTTTGAAAGGGTTTAAAGGTTGGGAATACAGTGGCCAAGCGAAACAAACCAAAGCAGTCATTTCGTACACGTTTGAAGTTGTACACCCAAGAAGCGCACATCGTTTCCCGCTAAGCACAGGAACATCAAATCTATCAACGTACCAGAGACTCAAGGACGCTTCTTTGACCGACTAAGCTGTAATTCAAACAGACTAGTAGACAGGCGCGTCCAGTCAGCTAGAACGCAGCTCGATGCAACGCATTGGATTCGAAAACCACCTTTCAACACATCAAAACGAAGCTCCCGGGATGGCTGCGACAAGACACGGCGCGGAACAGCAAAAAAGTACTGACCATGACCGTGGCAGGGCTCGAACCTGCGACCTTCTCGGGATCAAGTGCACATACTTGTGAACGAGAAATCATAATCCACTAGAACACACAGCCGGGGAGAGTTGGTGGATGCGAGGCCGTTTCGGGCTTAAGCCATCTGGCTGCGGCCTGTCGTAGGCGCAGGTCCATCATTTCTACCCGTTGCAAGTCGTTGGCTCCCGCGTTCAAATTGCGACTCTCTGTCCCAATTTTGTTGTTCGAACGGGGGGACTGGTATATTTTGCTACACGCTTAGGGAAGGTATCCATAACTGCAATTCGGAATTGTTACTTCGCGCAGCTCAACCAGCCAACGTGGAAAGTGAAATCTAGCTTTACATGTCGTACAGCTATGAAGACTTTTCCACCTCCGAAAGAATGGCTTGCTGGACTGCAGGAGAGCGTGTGTCTCTTTGAGTCTGGGAGGCGGGACGAAAACTGATGAATGCACTGTCCGTGGTGGATGATTCCACGAACAGTTTACCTTTCTTCTAATGTTGTTCAAACTGTGCAACTAAAAAACCCTCATCATGCATTTGGGGTTGGCGGGAAAACAACCAAAGCAAGCGTCCTGCTCCGCGAGAACTAGATCGCTGAGCCTAGGCCTACAGGCTTGACAATCGAGATCTAGACTGCTCTGCAAGACTCATGTGCCGAGGATGGTACATCAGTAACCAGGGATGAGAGATGAAGATGAATATCGAACATTTTAGTTGAAATGAAATCAACACGAAGGTCAGCGGCGGTGGCAGAGTAACAAATGCATGCGCAGTTTGGATGCTTCGCATGAGAACGCCCCGGAAGGTTATGTTTCCATTTCCAAGGCTGAACAGCATGATTCTCTTATCGCGACGTAACGTTAGCCATAATCATTGGTTCCTCACCCTGGATTGTGGTGGCGAAGCCCTGCTCCAGCTTCTAGCTTCATGCGGGTTTCTCTCAACTGACCGCAGCGCTTACGATCAGTTCTTGTGTCCTCCCGCACCGTGGCGCACCCAGTACAAGCTGGCGCTACTCAGAGTACTTAACCAAAACCACCCGATCCGCACTCGAGATAGATTGTCTCTTGAAACCGAGGAACCATGCGTTACCCAGATACTGACCCGCGAACCCCACGAATATGAAAAGTCCCAAGCGGCGATGATACCAATGATTCGCATCTTGGGGTATCTCCTCCTCCTCCCGATCCTGGGATCCGCTGACGCTTCTTCCTCAACAGCCGGCTGGGTTTCCGAACCCAACGGGCGAGGCACCTTCGGCCTAGTCTGCTCCTGCGTCCTCACGCTGACGATATGCGTCTGGACGGCCCTGCATCTCAACGTTCCCGCCGTCCGCTCCACCCTGAAGAGCCGCGCGCTAGAAAGGACGAAATGGGTGCTCTACGGCATCTTCGCCCCGAGCTTGTCGTCGCGACGGCGGCGGCGCAATACATCGTTGCGCGATGGCTGAAGAGGGAGATTGAGAAGGACGTTGCTCACCGCCAGAATGCAGGCGAAGCAGCAGACAGAGCAGAGCAAAGGGGTGAGCCGAGGCTCTCGGGGCACACGTGGGACATGACGCAATGTTTTTACGCCGTCATGGGCGGCTTTGCCGTCGACTTGCCATCCGCCGACGACGAAGATGACGCGCCCAGGAGGGTCACCGTCACGCCCGAGGGCATAAGGCTTTTGTCGTTTCTCGGGAAGCTGCCCGGCATCCAAGGATCGCAGATCCATGACAAGAGCAAAGCGGACTGGATGGCCAAGTCTCTCGTCTGCACCCAGGCCGGATGGATGGTGACCCAAGTCATCGGACGTCTCATAAAGAAGCTCCCCGTGTCGCAGTTGGAGATCAACACATGCGGGCACGTCGCATGCGCCGTGCTCCTCTACCTGCTTTGGTGGAGCAAGCCCTTCGACGTTATGGATCCGACCGTGTTGGAGGGGGACATTGAGAGCCCTCTATCGTTGATGGCGGCCTGCTCGTCCATGGACGCCATCAATGGCGTAACAGAGATTCGGTGCTTCCTATATTTGCCAGAAGAAGAAGAAGAAGAAGAAGAAGAAGAAGAAGAGAGAGGTGAGAGGACTAAAGACCAGCGCGCTGCTAGGATCGCTCTCACGACGCACTTATCCATTGGGTCACCCGGCACCAGAGAGCCTTCCAGATTCCTTGGGTTTGATATAAGCGATATTCGACCGCAAGTGTCACCGGCAGCTGTCGAAACCCGGGCCCAGAGGGTGCCACGGAGCGTGTACATGTATCATATTGACCAGTCCAAGCCCACAGTTTCACCCGAGTGTTTACGGACGTACTTCGTGGCGCCATACACCAATCTCAGTTTACGCCATGGTAACCTCTACTGCCGACGGATCTTCGCCGACGTCCAGCATTACCAGAAGTCTCACAAGCACGTTCCCGTCAACCCGGTTCGCCTGGCGCAGGCAGGAACGGCCGCAGACGGCCTCTGGGCCCGGTGCGCCGCCCGCCCGGCGTACGCGCCGTACTACTTCACCTTCGTCCCGACCGTCGGCGTCTTCCTCGGGGAGACGGAATACGTCGTGCCCCACATCGCCAACCTGCCGTCAATCTCCAACCTCGGCCTCGGCCAGGTCAACGTCCACCGCGACGTGCTGCGCTCGGTCCTCGCCCTCACGGCGGCGGCGTACGGCGGGCTCCACCTTGCCGGCTGGTTCCACCACTTCCCGACGCAGGCCGAGCGGAGGATGTGGCTCGTCGCGTCCCTGGTGATCGCCTGCTCCGGGGTTGCCCTGTGGGTCTTTTTCCTCGCGCGGCAGGCCTGGCCGCGGTTCGACGTCTTCGTTTCCGGGGCGGCGCCGGGGGCGCGGTTGGCCGGCCCGCGCCACCAGAGGCCGTGGATGAAGAAGGCGAGAAACCTAGTTCTCGTTTCCATCCTCGTCGTGTTTGTGGTGGCAAGGGTCTTCCTGGTTGTCGAGGCTTTCCTCAGCCTGAGGGAAGCCCCCTCGGCGTTGTACGAAACCCCTGAGTGGTCTGACTTCTTCCCCCATTTTTAGCGGACGACACTTTTTGGTACAGATACAGACGACTCATAAGTTGCTTTCTTACTCTTCTCAATGGATTACGGAGTCAGATCGGGGGTTCGTGTTTTTGTATTGAGTCGTTCATGTAGTAGTTTATTTGGATGAGGAAAGTGCCTGTACTGGCTTGTGGTGGTTGTTACGTGCGTTGGATAAACGCTTGACTATATACTTCGGGTATCTCATGATGCCATGGTAGCTCCGTAAACAATGACAGGAAGGAAAATTGTAGGTGGAAAGCGGAGTTTTTAAGAGAGACGAGGACCATGGGCAGATCGTACGAACTACTGCCCCTCAGGGCTTGAATTTCCAGCCCTCGATTAGTCGAGCGAGCTTGATGTGGCCGTTTTGCCGCGCCAGGCCGGCGGGAGTACCCTGGCGATAAGAGGCCTTCTGCATGTAGTCATGGAGCGTCTCATAGACGGCGCTCGCGTGGGCCAATCTCGCGCCCCGCTGCAGCAGGAGCTTCACCGTCGCGGTGTGGCCATGTAGAGCTGCGTAATGGAGTGGTGTTGCGCCGTGGTGGTCGCGCTCGTGGATATCGAGACCGAGCTCTATGAGGAGCTTCATCATGGCGGGCTCGGCAGTGCCGTAAAACAGCAGGTTCGCGCCCGATCTCGACCGGACTCTCGGAAAAGCGCCGGCTCCTACGAGCAGGCGCACAGTAGAAAGGTGGCCGGCCCGGACGGCGGGGAAAAGCGGAGTGAAGCCAGGCCAGGTGCGGGCCTCCAGGTCAGCGCCCGCGCTGACCATGGCGGCGAGGACGTCGTTCTGCCCATAGTGGGCTGCGAGATGTAGCGGCGTCATGCTGGCGTTGCGTAGTAGCATGTAAGTGAAATCCGCGCCTGCCTGGACCAGAGCCACGGCGAGGCGCGTGTGCCCGGCTTTGAGCGCCTGGCATAGGATGCTGTCCGCTCCGGGTGGGGCGTAATCGACGTCCGCGCCGACTCCGATCAGGAACTGGGCGGCCTCGAAGCATCCCAATTCCGTCGCAATGGCGAGGGGCGTCTCGCCGCGTTCGGTGGCGGGGTCGATCAGGGATCCGGCCTTGAGCAGGAGCCGCAGCACCTCGACTCGGTTCTCGTGAGCTGCCATGTGCACGGGTAGAAACCCGCCAATCCCGACGGCCTCGTAGTTGGCTCCTCGGGAGAGCAGAAGCTTCGTGGTGCGTTGGTCTCCAGCCGCGGCCGCGGCTTGCAGCGGGAAGTTACCTTGTGAACCGGGCAAGTCGACATCGGCACCCGCCTCGATCAACACCTCGGCGATATCTGAGCACCCCGTGGCTATTGCGTATGTCAAGGCGGTGTGCTCCTTGACCCGCTGATCGAGGTAGGCACCCTGGTCTGAGAGAAACTCCGTCATGGGCCTACTCCTCATTGATATGGCGACATGGAGCGCCGTCTGGCCGTTTTCCAGACGGGCCTCTAGATCTGCGCCGTATTCGATCAGCTTCTCAATGGGTTTGAAACGGCATTTCTGGACCGCTGCTATCAAAGGCGTCCGGGTCCCGAAATCCCTGCTGCTGACGTCCGCTCCAGCATGCACAAGTACCGCGAGAGTGTCGTCTTCGTTGGCTGACATGGCAGCATGGTGGACGGCCGAGCATCCCAGATTGTCGACAGCGTTGATGTTTGCGCCAAGCTCGCACAAGAGGGCAATGATCTTATCAGAATACTCGTACCTGACGGCCGTGATTAGGATCGTCTCGCCTTGACCATCGCGGTCCTCGAGGTCGGCGCCGGCCATGACTAGAAAGGTCACGATGGATGGGCTCTGGCGGCCGAGAGCGCGGCGCAAAGGCGAAAGCTTCGAGCCAAGGCGAGGCACGTTTGGGTTGATTCGCTGAAGCAACAGCTTCACCACAGCAGCCTCATCCTCGCGGTCGATGGCGTCGTGCAGATCCTTGGTCGTTCGCACGCTTTGACGGTAAACCGTGCCCGGCGGCGGCTTCAGTCTTTTCAGGGCCGAGTGAATGCTAGACAGGTCGCTGACGGGGCAGACATCCGGCCGCGGGCGGGCACCAATGGTCGACAGCCGCAAGCGGCTGCCCTTGTTCAGCACAGCTGGGCTCATGGCGCAATGCCACGGGACTGAACGAGAAGAGTGCATGAATGTAGAGTGGTTTCTGCACGTGACATGTTCGCTGAGTGTGCGGTGTAAGTACGGGTTGGTCAAGCAGGGAGTCGGTGACTGACTGACCTTGGAACACAATTAAGAAGAAAGGCGAGAGATTGACGGCTGATTTTAGTTTGACGGATCATTTGTTTCAAATAGGCTTCGTTCCAGATGATGGTGATCTGACCCGAGGACATGTCGACATGACTGTCGCTCGTGGCAGGGCGGATGCGCGCGCTGTAGGCGTCGAGTAAGGACAAGTTGTGAGAAATGGAGTTCAGAGCGTCATGACAAGAGTCGTCGAGAAGTACAGGATCGAAAAGGCGTGTTTCCGGGCTGGCGTTGCGGAGGTACTTGAAGCGGCGCAGAGCATCGGTGACGGCACGGCATTCCTTGGCGACAGCAGCCAAGGTGACGGGTGCCGTGTTGAGGCTCTTGGCAACGAGATCGAATCGGTCAGCAAGGAGCTGAGAAGTGAGTATCAAATCGGCAAGGCCTGCGCCGGGCAGACGTCCCGGGGAGTCCATGGCCGGACAGATCAGAAGGCGAAGGCATCAGTGCAAGATGTCGTCGAGACCAGAGGGGGATGGGCCCAGCAAAGTTGGAGAGGACGCTTCGTCTTTTAGATTGTGTGGGAGGAAAAAGATGGGGAACGTTGGCGCGTTACCAAGGACTGGGGGAGGCCAAGGTGAGGAAGAGGCAGAGAGAGCGAGAGGTCCTCCTCACGGGCCAGAACAAAACGGCGCGGTCCCAATAAGGCAGCTGGGGCGATGCTAGGCAGGGGGAATATTGAGGGCGCGCAGTTTGGCGAGATGAGCCCATGAGGCAATGGGCCCAGCAGAGCGGGTACGCGGGCAAATTATGCTGGAGGCAGTGTGGGGGATAAGGCGAGAGATTCTGATATCTTTTGTACGGGAAGCGGGCGGTCCCGGGCTCTTGGTCCAAGAACAAAGGGAGAGAAGAAAGAAAACCCCGGGATAGAAAAGCCTACATCGTGTCTGTGCCGATTCTTCAAGCCTGCAGATTGAGATGAACGCGACATTATGGTTGGCTCACCGGGGTGAAACGAAACTCCATCCCCATAATAATGGTGGGGATGCGAAAGCAGGCCAGGCTGGAAGAGGGTAGCTTTTCAACCTGGGAACAGATCCTACGATAGTCATGTAATGTCGACGTCCGTGTGTCCAGGGGGGTGAGTGACCGAGGAAGGGGGGCTTGAGGTACACGTAGTTTACCAGGCACGTATCCGTACTCCTACATTGTATCCGTACTCTGTACGGATACATATAGAGTATCAAGGTGCACCGATGGTTGCGGCCTGACTAATAGAATTCGACATTTGACGCTTTTTATAGTGACGAGAGGACAATGCGAGGTTGGAGTCGAGCGATTAATTGGGTTCGGTTGTGGCCGCTGAAACCACCGGGGAAAATAAATAGATGACTGACAGGCCGCTAGGAACATTGAGCGCGTGGTCCGTCAAAGTCTCCAGTAGTAAGACAGACTAAAAAGGTTTGGTCAAAGCAGCAGCACGTGGGAGAGAAGAGATAAGAAGGAATGAAGAATTACGGATACATATCCGTACACACGAGAGGCTTGACTGACTCTGGTGATCCATGGAAATCCACTTGAGCACGGATCAACGGTGCTTGGCCACATCCGGCAGGCACCAGGTACAGCCGTACAGGCAGGCACTTACCGGGGCCACCGTGTTACGGTCCGATGGTATTCCGACAGAGACCCACCGTTCAGGCTTCTCTAGGAATTCCATTGGCTGATGAGTATACACCAATCACAGCTCGACATTCAACCCTAGCTGTACCTGGTAGGTCCCTAGGTACCTAGGTACATGACCTGAGCTCTCTGGGAGCTCCTCCAGCTCTCGGTCGACGTAATCCAACTTCGCAGTGATCATCGCCTCCTAGGAACATTTGGGATTCTCCCACATCTCGATGCTCCAGCCATCTCAGCATTTCGTTTCCGTATAATTCGGTATATGGGCAAAGGATTTGAACAACATCTGTAAATCTGGCGGGCTTACTCTGGAAGAAAGAGTCGTCATCCGTGGCGGCCGGCGCAAAACCCTCGAACCCTCCCCCGAGGACATCATGGCCCAACCGCCGCCTCAGCCGCACCTCACGCCACAGTTCTGTTTCTTAGCAGGCTCTTTGAGAGGTTTGTTGTTCAATCATCTCGATTGATCCCCCAGAGCATGGCATCTTTCTGACACGTCCCACCAGCTTTTCTTAGACTTTCCCGTGCCAGCATCGACGACTCGATAACTCAGAACCTCAACGCGCTACTAACACCCGCCCGCACCGGTTTCGACCCCACATCCACATCGCAACGGACGCCGCGCGCATTTCCACAACAGATAGACCCCCAGGCGTGCCAGCAGTTCAAGGATAAGGCACTGTTTCCGACATGGCACGCCCGCGCAGAGGTCCTGCACTATTGCGGAGTTGTTGCAACGAGTCCTGACCCCGATGACCCGAGGCTCTGCTGCGACAGATTGAGGACGCCAAGGACAAGGAGCGGGTTGTCGACGAGCGCCTGGACCCCTACTCAGCGAGGTACTTCCCACGGGAGCCCCGGACGGAGCAGCTCGCCATGCTCATACGGCAGGAGAAGGGCATCGAGAACATTGTGCGGACACGGACCTGGGATATGGTCAAGCAAAGGTGCGGCGAGTCTGCGGATACGTGGGAGCAAGCCCTGGAGAGTTGGCGACGGAGGACTGACGTGAAGGGAGATGTCCGATCAGGTCCAGCCTGATGGTACTAGGCACAGCTGCGAGGCACCCATATAATGATTGTACATTTTGTACCAATATTCAAACACACGGCCGGATAGACAATGATGGACTCGAGAGAATTCCGAATGCATCTCTCTCCGCTACAACAAAGTATACACATGCAGGTCTTGAGTGCTTTCTGGACAGGAACACGGGGCTTCAATTGGACCAAGGAGACGAAGGGGTAATATCGGAAAAAAACAAGTAGACTCTCGCATCTGCCGCACCACACCACACCATCCATGACGATACGATTTCCTGCAGTCACAAAAAACGTCACCCACCAAAAAACGGCTGAGAGTGGGTGGGACGTGCGCCTGCAGTGGAAAAGCGGCCATTCCAGTGACCTGGCCCCACCATCACCCGCCGCTAGACAGTGCGCTCAGGTTATGGGCGGTCCCCCCGCTGAAGGGAGCCCGCCACAGCACAGCCAGCCCAGCCCAGCCTTGGACCATCTGTGTGGCCGAAAGCACCAAGTTTCTCTCCAACCACAATCCCGTTCCGGTTGTGTGAACCTCTCTCGACCATCTTCCTTCTACCTTCACCAACATCCCACACCACCTCCCTTGAAAAGGCACGAGATCCGGTACCCGACACAACCGTCCTCTCCCTCTTTGCATCGCGCCCGTCGATCCCCACCCTCTTTTCTCGCCGAGTGGCCGTTCCCGTCAGACGACCGCAGCTACCCCTCCTCGAGGACCGACCCCTCCAGGCAAAAAAAGTCCTGCGATTCAGCATCCCAGAAGGACAGTCTGTATCTCTGGCCTCACCCAGACCGCAGTAGCCTCGTCTCTTTCTGCTCTTCCCCGACGAGCTCTACCTCTTTTTTTTCACACTAGTGCCGGTGGTTCCATCTCCGGGCAAATACCGATCCGATGCCGCAACCTCTCAATTCGAAAGAGGCTTCCCTCTTTCGAGCCGTCATCCGCGCCTATGAGGACAAGCAGTACAAGCGCGGCCTAAAGTCCGCCGATTTGATCCTCAAGAAGAACCCCAAGCATGGCGATACCATGGCCATGAAGGCCCTCATCATGAACGCGCAGGGCAAGACCGAGGAGGCCTTTGCGCTGGGCAAGGAGGCTCTGACGGTGGATATGAAGTCGCACATCTGCTGGCACGTTTACGGCCTTCTGTATCGCGCCAACAAAAACTTTGAGGAGGCCATCAAGGCCTACAAGTTTGCCTTGAAGCTTGAGCCCGAGTCGACCCAGATCCAGCGGGACCTGGCTATCCTCCAGGTGCAGATGCGCGATTATGCCGGATACATCCAGAGCCGCACAGCCATGCTGCAGGCGCGTCCCCAGCTGCGCCAGAGCTGGACTGCGCTGGCAATTGCCCACCACCTTGCCGGCGACTTATCCGCCGCCGAGAACGTCCTGACCACTTACGAGGGCACGCTCAAGTCCACGCCTTCCCGGGGAGACTACGAGAACTCCGAGGCCGTCATGTACAAGAACACCATCATCGCAGAGCAGGGCGACTATCAGAGAGCCCTCGACCACCTCGAGACCGCCGCCAAGCACAACCTCGACAGACTCGAATACCTGGAGCTGCGCGCCAAGTACTTGGTCAAGTTGGGCAAAAAGGAGGAGGCCGTTGCCGCATGGGAGGCTCTTGTTGAGCGCAACCCCGACCGCCCTGCCTACTTTGAGGGCCTGGAGAGCGCCCACGCTTTTGCCGACAGTGACATGGATGCCAGAAAGGCAATTTACGAAACATACGCCAACAAGTTCCCCCGTTCAGACGCCCCTCGTCGTATGCCCCTGAGCTTCTTGTCCGGTAGGGTCTCTCCCGTCTCGATTCGATTCTGTGTCTTGACTAACATCTCCAGGCGACTCTTTCCGCACTGCGGCTCGGGAGTACCTGACCCTCATGTTCAACAAGGGTGTTCCTTCAACATTCGCCAACCTGAAGCACCTCTACGCTGATTCCTCAAAGAAGGAGGCCCTAGAGGCTTTGGCTCAGGAATACCTAGAGTCCCAGGCTTCCAGCTCGGAATCGACCAATGGCGACCGCTCAAAGGGCGAGGCTGCGGCCCTCTACTTCCTCGCTCAACACTACAACTACCACCTGAGTCGCGATCTGGCCAAGGCGCACGAGTACGTCGACAAGGCTATCGAGAAGGTCCCCGACAGCGTCGACTTCACCATGACCAAGGCCAGGATATGGAAGCACCAGGGCAACCTTCAAAAGGCTTCCGAGACCATGGACAAGGCCCGCACCCTCGACACCAGGGACCGCTACATCAACACCAAGGCCGCCAAATACCAGCTGCGCAACAACGAAAACGACAAGGCGCTGAAGACCGTCGGCCTATTCACCAGGGCAGACACCGTTGGCGGGCCTCTCGCCGATCTCCTGGATATGCAGTGTGTCTGGTACCTGACAGAGGAGGGCGAGGCGTGCGCCAGGCAAGGCGACGACGCCCTGGCGCTCAAGCGGTTCCACACCGTCCACAGCATTTTCGATGTTTGGCAAGAAGACCAGTTCGACTTCCACAGCTTCTCTCTTAGGAAGGGCCAAATCCGAGCCTACGTCGACATGGTGCGATGGGAGGACCACCTTCGCGACCACCCCTTCTACTCGAGAGCTGCGTTGGACGCCGTGGCCATCTATCTCAGGCGCGCCGACGGTCCGTCGGCGAACGGCGTCAACGGGGATTCCAACGGCGACGACGCCTCTGAGAGGAAGAAGGCCGCCAAGAAGGCCAAGAAGGAGCAGCAGCGTCTGGAGCGCGAAGCCGCCGAGCGCGCATCCAAGCAGGACCCCAACAAGGGCAAGCCTAGCGAAGAGCCGAAGAAGAAGGACGAGGACCCTCTTGGCCTCAAGCTCCTGGACGCCGAGCCCCTTGGTGCCGCCATGCGTTTCGTCACCCCTCTGCTGCAATTCAGCCCTAAGAATATTCAGGCCCAGTTTGCCGGCTTCGACGTTTACTTGCGCCGGAGTAAGTCTTTCCACAAACGCTCATCATCTCAAAGGTGCTAACACAATTTTAGAAAAGTACGTTCTCGCGCTGCGTTGCCTCAACGCTGCCCGTGAACTGAACGAGGCTCACCCGGGAGTTCATGAGCGAGTCGTCGAGTTCGCTCACGTTGTCCGACCCGCCATCGAGAGCCTGCCCGCCAAGGTGCAAGAACTCATCAAGTCCGAGTTTACCCCCCTGCTGGCGACCTGAAGGAATACAACGAGGAGTTCTTGGCGAAGAACAAGTCCAAGCCATCGCACATTGTCGCCGCGCTCAAGACGCGCAAAGTTCTTGGCGAGGACCGATCCAAGGCCGAGGCTGACCTTGCCAACGTTGTCAAGGCGCCCGAAGCCACATTCGAGCTCGCCGCCGAAGTATACGACACTCTCAAGGCGTGGAGAAGCAGCGAGGCCGAGACCCTCAAGAAGGCGGCGCATGAGCGATGGCCCGAGGTAACCGTCTTTGCCTAGGAGGGAAGAGCCGCGTCTGTATCACCTTTGCGGAGGATCATGTACCGGCTTATGCTAGCTTGAGCCAAGCCAGGCCAGGCCAAGCTCAGTTTTGCGATATTTTTGCGATATTTTGCAACCCCCGATACCCGAACATTTGAGCCGTCCCAATTGGACATGGGTGGATATTTCCCCTGGCCAAGAGAGGGAAGCCAAGGCTGGTTGGAGGGGGGTGGGGGAAAGGTCGGGCGTGGGGCATGCGCGCGCTACTGCATTTGTACTGCATCTGCCCCCCGGATGAGGAATATAGGCATCAAAAAAGTTGTGATAGAAGAGGGCTACAAAAAAGCTTTTGGGACTCCAGATTTCCGTCGGAGCTGTCGCGCATGTCAAGGGCGCCCTAGCCTTTAGTGCTGCATCCATGCCAATGGCCGTGATATCCATTCCGACTCATTCCAGTGCCGGTGAACCGCCGCCTAATCCTGCTCCCTATCCTCCCCACTCCTTTATTTCATCGTGCAAATACGTCAAAAGCGGGCCTTGACGATGGCGTGATCCTTTTACTGGCCGAATCCGTTGGTGACGTCGACAAACGCCTTCCACTGCTTCCAGGCCTCGCCGCTCTTGATGGCCCAGCGCGCCCTCCTCACGCCCTCCTTCCATCTGCATCCGCCGGGCCCCCTCTCGGTGATGACGTGGCCGTCGTCGCCGGGGCCCATGCTGCTGGAGTCGGCCTCGCAGATGCCCGAGGCGACGAACAGGGTGGCGGCGTTCATGAGGACGAACTCGAGGATGGGGTCGTCGTCGGCCATCTCGCCCTCGAGTATCCTCCGGAGGATCTCTGCGTTCTCGGCGGGCTCCTTGCCGGGCGAGACGGTGTCGAGGGGGTGGGTGCGCAGGCCGAAGTCGCCGGGCTGGACGCGGAAGTGGTCGGTGGCGACGGAGGAGTCGGGGCCCTCGGACAGCCTCCAGACGAGGGTGGGGCCGGCGCAGCTGACCTCGTCGAGCTCCTCCTCGCCGCAGACGATCATGGCCTTGCGGGAGCCGCCGATGCGGAGGGCGTCGAGGAAGACGGGGCCGAGCTCCTTGCGGGCGACGCCGATGACGCGGGCCTCGAGGACATCCTCGACGGGGTTGGCGAGGGGGCCGAGGAGGTTGAAGATTGTGCGCCAGGGCAGCTCCTTGCGGATCGGGGCGACGTAGCGCATGCCCGGGTGGAAGACGGGGGCGTAGAGGAAGGCGTAATTTGTGGCGGAGTAGACGGCGGAGAGGGTGGCGGGGAGACGGCCGTGAGGACGGGGGCCGGGGCAGCATGTTGTTGACGAGGTCGGCGGAGCCGGACTTTGAGGTGCTGGCGCGGTTGCCGTGCTTGGCGACGAGGAGCAGGGAGGAGGCGAGGATGCTGGCGGTGGTGCTGATGTTGAAGGTGTTGTGGGCGTCGCCGCCGGTGCCGACGATGTCGCAGAGGCCGCCGGCGTAGGCGCCCTGGGCGAGGGGCTTGCGGCGGACGACGCGGGCGAGGTCGTCAAAGTCGACGGCGGCGGCGGCGCGGCGCATGACGTGGGCGCAGCGGGCCATGACGTCGGCGCGGCGGTCGAGGTTGGTGAAGTGCAGGGCGATGAGGAGGGAGGCGGCCTGGGCGTCGGAGACCTGGTGGGTGAAGAAGTGGGAGATGGCCTCGGCGATCTCGTCCGGGGTGACGTCGAGGCCGGCCTCGGGTACGGGCCAGAGCTTCTTGAGGAGGGGCTTGATGTCGATGAGCGGCAGGGCGGCGGCGGCGTCGTGGTCGCCGGACCCCGCGACCGGAGGTTGAGAGGCCATTGCGTGCTGGTCTCTCTCTCTCTCTCTCTCTCTCTCACTCACTCTCTCTGTGGGTGTGCGTTTGAAGAGATTTGATTATTTGGTTGCAATCGTGGTATAGGTTCACGATTTGTTTTGAGATTGGCTCACCGAGAACAAGGCGTTGTGAGTCAAACGGGTTTCCCGAATACTAAGAGAGAGAGAGAGGTTGTGAATGAGGACCTCCGTCCCGACATCCCCGCCTCCGATTTCTGGAGCGCCGGGGAAGGTACGTACTGACGTAGGTACTTGCCTAGTTCTCCTAGGTAGGCGGTACCTTCCTCGAGCAGCGGTTCGCTGCGGGCCACGACTGATTGGTCAATTGTTGCCTGATTAAGCACGCACGGGACAAGCCCATTGGCCGAGAGGATGATGCCGGAGCGTCGCCAGTTAGGGAATCTCCGCTCCCTTTTGTTTGTTTACCTTGGTGGCCTGTTAGGTATATATAATAAGTAGGTCGGTGGATTCGTAGAGGAGTAGGTAGGCAGTATGGATTTGCATCGTGTGCATTGAAAAGAGGATGGGAGATTGGATTTGGCAAAGAATGCGCCGGATGCCGTTCTTCTTCAGAAATACAGACAGGCAGGCCGACGTTGATGGGCTCCACGTGGACATGACGTTTTCGCCTTTCTCTTCTCTCCCTCCTCGATTTGACATTCTCTCCTGTTGTCGTAGGATGACAAAGGCATTGTCCTCTTACTTTCTCTCCGCCCGTCCGAGGGCGTCACGTACTCTTGTGTGCGTCTCATGCAATGCGCAGCGGCGGTCAGACCATGGGCGGCATGATTGCCAGCCTTTTGCCTGCTCATCGTTCCAAGGTTAGACTCTGCAAAGGCATTCCAGTCTCTCTCCTTCCTTGTGCCCCTTTCTCAGTATCTTGCCCGGACAACTTGAACGGCATGACATCAAAATGATTAGTGCTGGCCGGCGTAAAAAGTCTTTTCTTCGTTTGATCCCCCCCTCCCTCTTGTCTCCTGTCTATCTCGAATGTCGTTCCTGGTCCCTGAATAGTCTCTTGGGTACTCGGTGCTACGTATTCACACAACCGCCAAAGCACCTAAATCACTAACCAAGGACTAAGAATTGATATGTCCAGCAAGTCACCGCTTCAGGTTGCACTGCTGATGTCCGATTCCTACCCCAGCCGGCAACCCCTCCTTCCCAGATAAGGTATTCACCCGGACCTTGCCTGCATTTTGGTCGATGGGTCGGGCCCTTTGCCAATGGCTGGAGGCCTGCAGGCAGGCACGCAGGGTGTGTGCCGCGCCTCCATATTCTCTGGTCGTGGTCCTCTCGTCCCGCCTCACCCCCCTCCGGTATCTTTCTCTCATCGACCCAGCCTTCAAGCCAGTCTCATGGCACAGTCTAGTAACTCACTATTCCTGACCGTCCATCAAACTTGCGTCTAGACTAGCTGCGTCAGTCTTTCTCGGCATCTTGGACTCGACTCCTGGTCCATCACATCGCATCTCGTGGTCAGGCGGCAGGCCAAGGGTGTCCACCTCGGGCGCCCGCGGACCCCTCGCATTAGGAGGTGACAGTGTCAGTTGGACGGCCTGCAGCAGTGCAGCGCAGTGCAGTGCAGCGCGCCTCCGTGCTTGTTGTCCGGGCTTATCGCACCGCTGTTATCAGTGCCCGCAGTAGTGAGGTACATGGTTTCAACGCAGATATAAGAATAGAAGGCAGGTACCTCTCTATCTGTGCCTGGGGTTCAATCTCCGGTCCATCCGTGGGGCCGCTGACGGCCAGACGGGGTGTGTGAGGAGAGGTAGGTAGGCAGGTACACCGTGCCATCCAAGTCCACGCCTACAAACATCCCTGGCAATGTGTCTGTCTGACTTCCTCTTTCTGTTCTTCCTCCACCTCGCCCACTATTCCTATCCTATCCCGCTTTGCGCCTGTACCCTTCTTCCTTGTTTGGCTGGACGCGATAGCTCGGCCTGCTTCATTCTCCCTCCCTCTCTGTCTCTCCATCTCTCTCTCTCTCTCTCTCTCTCTCTCTCTCTCTCTTCTTCGCGACCCGAGGAAGAGAAAACCCGCCATTGCAAGGAAGACCCAACAACGTCCTCCCTTGCCCAATAAATAAATAAAGAATAGTCGACAAGTGACAAGATAATGTGTCGTCGCGCCTCCTGCTAACATCCACCCGTTCCGTTCCCTTCTCCTCCTCACCTCTCTTGCTTGCCCGACGAGTCTCCTACTGTTCAGACGGGTCGGTATTCGCCCTACTCTTCTTCTCTTCTCCTCTGGTGTTCGCCTGTCGTTTATCACATCGTCTTCTTGCATCCAGCTCTTGGACGAATGCGAGCTATCGGGTTCTCATAACTATCCGCATCTTTTATAAATTCGCCGCCAGAGAACCTCACTTTCCCACCCATCGCACACCCGTCCTAGTAGTATGTGAACTGCCTGACGCAGTCTCCTCGAGATACAACCCACCATGGCCAACATCCCCGCCGAGACCGACACGGCACCGCCCGTGACCGAGTCCATTTCCGAGTCCTCCCAGTTGTACGGCAAGCCTGCCTCGCAAACCGGCGCCCTCGACTCCATCAAGCTCGACGGCAACAAGTCCCTAACCCTGGCCGCCGAGAACCTCGTTCTGAATGGTGTGTTGCACCCCATGAGCTCCCTCGTGGGCGACGCGCCCAGGTGGCTGACCCTTCCAAGATCCTACGGGAAGAAACCCAACAGAACTTGCAGTTTTGCTGGCTTTGGCGCATCAGGTCCGTCTCCACGGCACCCGTGCCTGATCCCTGCCGCTTCGGCATGCTAACACTTTACGCGACAGCGGCGCCGGCCACGCGAACGATCCCCTTGTACAACGTCCTCTGGGCCGAACAAACCAACGAGACACTCGTCATCGACTACGCCAAGCAGGTTACCAAAAATAGGGTTCAGGCCGCCAAATGGACCTTTGGCATCACCGGCGCTGATACCGCCGACGTCCAAGCATGGGTCGATACCCTCTTGACGAAAGCCTACGGGCCCGCGAAGCGATGCAAGAGGGCCAAGGTTCTCGTCAACCCCCACGCCGGACCGGGAGGCGCCGAGAAGAAGTGGCGCGTCGACTGCGAGCCTCTCTTCAGGGCCGCGCGCATGCCCATGGACATCGGACTGACGACCTTTTCCGGAGAGGCCCTGGAGAAGGCGCGGGAGCTCGATATCGACGCCTTCGACACCATCGTCACCTGCTCGGGCGACGGCCTGGCCCACGAGGTGTTCAACGGCTTGGCCCAGCGGCCAGACGCGGGCCGGGCGCTCCGGAAGATTGCCGTGTCGCACATCCCCTGTGGCTCGGGCAACGCCATGAGCATCAACCTCTACGGCTCGTACCGGGCGTCCATCGCCGCCCTCGCCCTCATCAAGGGCGTCGAAACCCCGATGGATCTTGTCAGCATCACCCAAGGGGACAGGCGGACGCTCAGCTTCTTGAGCCAGGCGCTCGGTGTCGTGGCCGAGAGCGACCTGGGCACCGAGCACTTGCGGTGGATGGGCGGCGCGCGTTTCACGTGGGGATTCCTCGTGAGGATCTTCGAGAAAAAGTGCTATCCCTGCGACCTCGCCGTCAAGGTCGAGATCGGGGACAAGCCCGGCGTCAAGGAGCACTACAGACAGTACACACACAAAGCTTCGTCGACGAGCCTGAGCACGGCCGAGGCACCGAGGGCGGAGAACGCCGACGCCGTCTCAAATCAAGATGCGGACCGGCAAGGGCTCCCGCCATTAAGATACGGCACCATCAACGACGACCTGCCTGAGGGATGGGAGCTGATACCCCAAGATAAGATGGGCAACTTTTACTGCGGAAACGTAAGTTGCTCTTTTTTTCCTTTTTTTTTTTTTTTTTTTTGCAGACGGACAACGAGCTGACCGATGCTGCTGCAGATGGCGTTCATGGCCCCCGACGCCAACTTCTTCTCCGCGGCGCTCCCCAACGACGGCCTCATGGACCTCGTCTGCATCAACGGAGACATGTCGGTATCGTCCCAGCTGAACATGCTCCTGAGTGTCGAGAGCAACAAGCTGTTTGAGAATGCTCTGGTGTCATACCGCAAGATCTCGGCGTACCGCATCATCCCGCGAAACCAGAAGGACGGTTACATCAGCATTGACGGAGAAAAGGTGCCTTTCGAGCCGTTCCAGGCCGAGATCCACCACGGTCTCGGCCGAGTCATCTCCAAGAGGGGCAAGTACGAGGCCCCCGGTCCGACGGGCTGGGAAAAGGGCAGGATCGGGGCCTAGGTGGCGGCGGCCACGGTCGCCCTGGGCTGCTGTGTGCAGCTCCTGAGTGATGGGTAAAGAAGAACGGGCTGTGAAGAAGCGATTGTGGCGTTGGAGTAGCGTGTTGATTCATCCGAGAGCGAGAGAAAGAAGAAAAGTCGAGATACCCGGACGGACGCAAGATGGGAAGAGCGCAAACATCGTCGCCCGGCCGGTTGCAAGCGTGCAGCCGCGGCCTGGCACAAGACGAAGCCATTGGTCATTACTGTATATTATAGAATAGCGTCGCACACATAATACTTGCTTCATTTTGATTTTGATTTTGATTTTGATTGTCCAAGTGTCCCGAAAACTTTTTATGTGAAAGTGATAGCCTTCCCATTGTACCGAGGAAAAGGTGAATGAAGCATGCAAGCAAACAAGCCGAGCAGAGGTAAATAAACGCCGTGTTCACCGTCCCATGCAATGACACAAACAAACAAAAACAACCCAGCCCCCCCCCCCCCCCCCCCCCGCAAAAGAAAGCCGCCGCCGCTCTATTTTTCGTCGATGCCGCCCCACTCGTCGTCGTCGCCGCCGCCGCCACCCGCCGACGCCGTCGTCGCCTCGTCGGACTTGCCCCCGACCCACGGCAGCCTCTCGTCCTCGAGTGCCTCAGCGGCCTTTGCGCGCACCGTCTTGACGGGCGACTTCTTGAGCGGCTCGACGAGCTGGCTCAGCCTGCGGGCGAAGGCGACGGCCTTGTCGTCGTGTGCGTCCGCGTCCGCGTCCGCGCCGTCGCCGCCGAGCATGCCGAGGCGCTCGAGCTCGTCGACCCAGATGTCGAGGGCGTGCAGGCGCAGGCCGACGGGGACCTTGCGCAGGTCGCCCTCGAGCTCGAAGGGGAACTCTGCGCAGACGGCGAGGAGGGCGTCGGCGCGGGCGGGGGGTAGGCGCCGTCGGCGCGGGCCCAGCGCAGGCCGGAGGCGAAGGTGCGGCGGACGAGGAGGAGGAACTTCTCCATGCGGAGGACGTCGATGTCGGTCCACTGGCGGGCGACCGTCTCCCAAAAGGCCGAGAGCCAGGAGGGGACGTCGTCGTCGCGGAGGCAGGCGGTCAGCGAGGCGAGCTCGGCGGCGAGGTTCTGCTGGGGCACGGGGCGGTCGCACATCCACATTGCGTAGAAGAGGCCCTTCCAGAGCTTGAGGGCGTCGAGGCGGGAGAGGGCGCGGTGGGAGCCGAGGAAGGTCTGGAGGGAGGTCAGGGCCTGGGTCCTGATCTTGCGGTCTGGAAGGGGGGAGGGAAGGGGAAGTTAGCTCGGTTTGTTCTTCTTTTTCTTCTTCTTCTTCTTCTTTTTTTTTGGTAATTGGTCTGGGTTTGGGAGGAGGGGTCTGGGTCAGGGGGTTTGCGCTGCTTCTCTCGCATTCGCGCGCGCGCGCGAATGCGCGCGAAGAGGACGGGGGAGGACGAGGGGTGGGGGAGACGAACCGCTGGAGGCCAGGTTTTTGATGAATGGCATGTTTTGTTCTTGGGACGCCATTTTGACCGGAATTGGGGAGAGCAGAGTCGCTGCTCAATCGGTTTCCTTTTGTTTGTTGCGACAGAGGTATCTCCTGTGCGTGTGTGTGTGTTGTAAGGTCTCGCCGGGGGCCCGGCGGGATTGAGGCTGCTTGGGATAAAATTATTGCCCACCGAGAAAAGATTCTGCCGCCCCGCCGATCCTCGATGTGTGCGGGTCTCGATCGGGTGACCGCCTTTGAGAAACTGGGCCAGCCCGGCCTCCCCCAGCTGGGGGTCCCTGCAGGGGTACACATGTGGCTGTGCCGGGTCGGAGATGTGGCTGACTAGAGAGGGTTCGTGGCGTTCCGCTTCGGAGCCGGGCTGGCTGACTTCACGTAGCCGAGTATCATGTGTTGTCTGCCTAGATGATGGGCATTTTGTGGTGGTTCATGCTGAAATTTGGTTGTTTTGGTCTACACATATCGGAGGGGAAGGCTTCATTCAGGTGGATGCCATCATTGTCTTCATGGACAAGCAAGTGTCTCACCCCTGGGGCCCTGACCTTGACCGACGACACTACAGTCTATTCAGCACATCCACGTCATGCTGTGAGCAGCAGGCCCGCGAGGGGTTTGTAATTTTTGTACTAGAAAACCTTGGTATTAGTTTCCCAGTTTCATGTTTTTGTCCTACTGTATCCGTACTGATTCATCTAAGCGATGAACTACTGTCTTGAGCCAAACAGACATCCTCTTCTTCCTCGAGCCACCCCAAAGCCTTTGTGTTTGCCAGACCTCGGGTCTCAAAACCCGAACGCTAAACGCTGTAGACATGTGGGAAATCATTATATCCGCAAGGCGTTCAAGTAATGGTATCTTTTCTTGGGGGCAGTTATCTCGGCCTTCTCACTCGATTTCTCAGCCCCGCACTGCTCCTCGAGCTCGGCGATTACACCCTTGAGACGGGAAACCTCGTCACGATGATCGCTGTTCATCTTGGCAAGCTTACACTGAGCATCGATATTGGCCTCTGCGAGTCTCCCCTCGAGCCTGGCGATGATACCATTGAGATAGTAAACCTGCGTCCAACCGTCGCTGCTGATCTCGGCGGGCTTATCCACAGCGTTGTGCTTGGTCTCCGCGGGTTTCTCTTGAATCTTTGCGGTGATACGATTGAGACGGGAGAAATCCTGAAGATTGTCGCTGCGATTTTTGTCGACCTTGTCCTTGACCTCGCGTATGGCCACCACGGTCTTCTCTGCAAGCCTGCCGACGTGCCCCGCAGACTTGGCGATGCATTCATCGATACGGGAAACCTCGCGACGATGGTCCTCGTTGCTCTTGGCAAGCTCACTCTCGGTCTCGCGCTTGACCACCGCAAGCCGCTCCTCAAGATTGGCGATGACGCCATCGAGACGTAAAACATCCTGACGATGGTTGCTGTTGCTCTTGTCGACCTTGTCCTTGATCTCGCTCATGGCCAGCCCAAGCTGGCTCTCAAGCTTGGCGAGATCATTCGCAGCCTCCAGCTTGGCTTCTGAGATGGCTGCTGCTACAGCATTCTCCACGTCCTTGGAGCTGAAGAGCTCCCCAAGGTCAGCAAAGTCATCAGCCTCATCATTCTGCATTCTATAGTTAGTTTGTATCTCGCATAGCAGCTTTATCAAGTGAGGATGCTAAGAATAGTCTTTTGGGGGATACGGAAATCAACTCACCATATTGAGTTTGGTATGGTTACTGGCCATCTTGGCTCTTGAAGAAGAGTGTATTTTGTGCGGATGGGTTGATTTTCTCTGTTCTGTGCAGAAGGAGTCAGCAACATCCTCCCCAAGACATGAAGCAGCACTGAGAAAGCAGCTGTTATTGCGTAGGCCGAGTGACTACACCTCAGTGCCCTCATCAAGACTGCTTCGCAGCGGGAATTTTTGTCGACGGCTATCAGATCGGAGAAAAATGCAACGGTCTTACTGATCAGAGAGAAGCAAGGCATACAATGGCAAGTAGGTGTTGATGATGGCTTTGAGAATGCCGAGGATGGATTTGCTGAGATTTGACCCCGCGTTCGGTGTTGTCGGCGAAAAAATGGCGGGTAAGGTGTAAAAGAATTCTGTTAGGGTCAAGTGGACGATAGACCTCGAGACTAAGACCTTCCAGCCCTCAGGCAAACTCCCTTGCGCCCCAGAACTTGGGTGAGGGGACTTACTCAAGGAAGGAGCCGATTGCTTGGTTCTGGCCGCAAGACCTGGCGATGGCATCTCTTGACTATTCCGGGCTTTATGGTTATCTCGGCTCAAACAATATTCAGGGACCCAACTTGTCTTATACTATCAACTTTACGCCCTGGCCGAGTTATTTTCATGCTCTATCATACTCTGTCATCCATTTCCAGCCTTTCATATACCGGGAGCCGCAACATCATACCGCAAATTTTCCCAACGTTGTATGTCTTTTCACGATGGCCTTTCTCCAATTATGATTTCTCTTTACCAGACCACCTGTCTTAAACCTCTTGCTCTTTTGTTTCTTTGCTCGCCTCAACCCGCTTTTACAGCACAATCGCGGGAGCTGACACCTCAATACTTCACCTTCTACTCGATTTTACGCGATTTGGAAACACGTCAAAACAAAGAAACCAAACCGCGTGCTTTGAACGTCCCTGCCTTGTGTGGGCTTCAATCCGGCCCTTGAGTCAGTCTCTCACTCTCACCTTCACCTTCACTCGCGTTCTACCCTCACTTCCACTTGCAAGACTGCGTTTTGCTAGGTTTCCACTCCTCTACTCATCTTTCCCTATTTTTACCCATTCATAATCTTCTGCTCGAAGCGCCCTTTTTCCAAATTCTTTCTATCCTTCGTCAGTTTTCACAAACCATCAACTTTCACGCTCTTCCTCACTACACCTCACAACCCAGCTTCAATCACAAACGCCTCTCCAGTCCACCTCAATCCATTCATCTCCCTTATTCAATATTCTCTTCCTCGTCCATATTCTACGTTCCAACATATTTTTCAACAGGCCTTCTGTGACGACGAACCAACCCCCTCTCGCAGCCCTCGAAGATCCCGATTCTGGATTACATCACCAAGTCACCACATCCCAGGTAAGCACTACACTTTCATTCGTGTCCCAGCCTCGTTTTCTCGTGTTTCTCCCACCTGAATATCTTGCCGTTGCTGGGCCCTAAGCGGTCAAGAAGTCTTTCTTGATGAGATGTCGAGAGCCCGGAAGCCGGGGCATGCGTATATCGCCAGGGCCATTTGGATCGGCCGTCCAACCATCCTATGGGCTGGGGCATCACCCTTGGGCTTCCGGTTGTGCCTTTTGGTGGTACGGTCTCAACCACCTCAGACTTCACTTGTGAATGTCTCGGGTCGGTCCAGCTGGGTTCTTGCTGCCGCCGACTCGTTCTGCTGGGCAGCAGGGTAGCGAGCCTCACCCTACACTCTCGTTTCCGGGTATGCCCGTGTCATTGGTGGTACCCCCTTCGAAGACGATAGCGGAGGTTCGCCTTAGCGGGTTCATGGAGCCATTACCAGTCGGACTTCAGGACTAGTATCGAGACCTCTGTACCCTTCAGGGCCTCCTCATTCTTGACCTGTTATACTTCTGGGTGCTCAGCAGTCCTTCCTCACCTAGGTCCGCTGGGTAGCCGCAACGTCCGGCCGTCAAATGTTGGACCGCGCGGAAGCGTGGCCTAGCCAGTCGGGTGTTCCTCCATGAACATCATGTCTCAAGAAGTACCCCCTTATCGAGGTATCTGATTGGTTGCAGCAGCAAAGATGCAGAATATCAATGAAGAGGCACAATAAAGAATGACGAGTGCGGCTTACCAGTAAGGGTTTCCTTGCTGACTAGGTGAAGACAGGGACATAATCTGAGAAACTGGGGGGATGGAATCCAAGTGATTTGGTAAGTCACAGCGCCCGATCTTTGACACAGCATCCGCTTGGCTTCCACCCGAGTTTTGACGGTGCAGCTTGTCGCGGCGGACTGCTTTGAAGACTATGAGGTTCTTGGTATACTGCAAGGCGTCAGTTAAGATGTTTTTGCGGACAACAGAAACGTTATCAAGACGATAGTCGCGGAATGTAAAAGTAAACATCTAATAGAAGACTGCTGGTATACGCGCAGCAAGTCATATATCCTTCCCCGTAAGAAAACCTCCGAACCAGTGCAATTAAGAAACCAGACGCTAGCAATAGAGTGTACACGCCACCTGTTCAACTCTTCTTCTCACTGGAAAAGTCTGCTCCTGATTCTCCATCACGATCCCAGATGGCAGTCTCCATTGAGGGGTACACCAAGTCAGCATCCTCCTCCCTCCACTCTTCCAAGTCGACCAGGGCCCATTTCGCCCTCAGGAACCGGCTGCGAACCTTGTCTGACATGCCCACCATCCGGATCTGGACGCGCTTGCCAGAATGCGAATGAATCTCAGCCTTGAGCTCCTTCAACGCCGTCAGACCGGTTGTGTCGATGAATGGTACCATGGTAAAGTCCCAGACGACGATTGCAAGGGGCGTCTCCTTGAGCCGGATCTGCTTCTGTGCTCTAATCCTCTCGAGCCTCTTCTCTCCCGCGACGCTCCAGTGCCGCTCGCGGTCGTCCTGGCCCATGCTGGTCTCTACGCGGGGGTACACCAGCTTGATGGCCGTGAGCGCCGAGTTCTTTGCTCGCTCAGCGTTGGGGAAGAAGATGGCGTCATTGAAGTCGACGACGATGGTGTCACTAGGGATCGAGATGCCCGAGTTCTCGGTGCGGTTGTCGGTCGTCCGCCTACCGTCGTCGCTGACGATGCGGGTAATGGGCTGGGGGACGGTGTGAGCGGTTTCGTTGTTGGTGGAGTGAATGACAGGCTTGACAAAGGTCGATCGCAGCATGGTCCAGACGATGCTCCATCCTACCTGGGGCGGAAGTCAATAACACAAGCAAGCCAATGCGATTGTGAGAGAGGCGACATACTGCAGCGCCGATGCCGATTTCGGCGGAAACGAAAATGGTGACCCAGAAAGAGACCATGGAGGCGGCGAAGTCAGGGAACGAGATGCGCCAGAAACGGTAAAAGAGCGACAGTGGGCCAACGAGATGGACAACGGCCATGATCTGCGATACCGAACTGCGTCAGCAAGTCTTTTGCCATTGAAGCAATGTTGGATGCAGCCTACAATGATGGCAGACAAAGTGGCCGAGGGAAGCCAGTAGAGAGCAGGAGACAAGACATAGAGGGTCAACAGAATGAAGGCAGCAGTGAACAGGCCTGACAAGGGACTCTTGACACCGCACTCGGAGGCGACGGCTGTACGAGACATGGCGCCACCGACAGGCATGGTGCTGAAGAAGCTGTTGACAATGTTGACAACGCCAAGGTAGTTGAACTCTTGGTTCTTGTCGATTTGGTAGTTGTTCTTCATTCCAAAGGCTTTGCCGACGGCCAAATGTTCCAGGGTGCTGGCAACCAAGGGCGCAATGGCCCTCGTCGCAATCTTTTGGATCAGGTTTGAGGCCGGCACGACGGGTTGAGTAATGCCATGTGTGCTCACTTGGCTCACCTTCCAGGAGTAGTCGGACTTGTCGCGGCCGCGGTTTACCAGATAGCTGATGAGGGTGAAGATTATCAGCACGACAACCGCCCTCGAGTTGGCGAGGAGCTTGACGGCGAAGTGTCGCTTGCCCCATTTCTTGCCAATCTTCTCGAGGGCGACGAGGATGAGGAGCGTCCCGAAGCCGATGCCGCAGGTCGGGCCGTCCCACTTTGGAAGGCGGCGAAGGACGTCGCCGATGACGTTGAAAACGCCGGACGGCACGTTTGCGAGACCGACGAGGGACCCGACTTGGCCGAATGCGATGACGAGGGCGGCGGCCGAGATGAAGCCCGTCAAGACGGGAAAAGAGACGTAGTCGAGGATGAACCCCAAGCCGAAAAGGCCGATGACCAGGGAGTAGACGCCGACCATGAGGGCAACGGAAGAAGCTATCGCCGAGGCGTCAAAGCCTTGTTTGCTCAGATCGTGTACGATTTCGGCAGTGAGAAGCCCCAGGATCGAGGTTGGACCGGTCGAAAGGTCTTACACGGCAGACGCCAAGTCAGAACAAGACCGTCGCCAATTGATACACGTTGCGCTCGGCCAAGAAGACTCACCCTTTGACGTTCCCATGAATATTGCAAACGCGGCTGGCAGCCAGCTCGAGTAGAGGCCGTTGGCGATGGGAATCGTTGCAATCTTTGCGTAAGCCAGGGACTGGGGGATGAGCATGACGCCCACCGTCAGTCCGGCGATGAAGTCGGTGATGAGCCATTTTGGAGAGTACCGGGGCAGCCACTGGACGATGGGGACCTTTTCGAGGAGATAAACCCCGGCGGCGGACGGCAGTTTCGGAGCCCCCGAGACGGCAAAGTCGCGAACCCGAGCGAGGGTGGTGTCCGTCGTGATCTCGTCTCTCAGCTTTTCAACATTCCTGTTCATCTTGTCCATTCCGACGACGCGAGTTTTTTCCCCGCCCGTTTAGGAATGGAAGGACGAAAATAGAAAAAAAGGAAAAGGGGTGTTCGGGGCGTTCGGGGCGCCAACGAGATGGGAACAGACGGCGTTAGTTTCAGTAGTTGGGACGAGTTCTAGCCTGCTTGGAAATGGCGTAGATGGATACTCGAGTCAGAACTTGGTCCGACTTGGTGGTTTGTATTGTTTGATTTCCCAGAGACAAATGCCCCAGCTTCTCCTCGGCCGACCGAGGCGTTTCTTTATGTCTGCTGCAATCGCATCTGATCTGCGCACTGCAGCAGCAGCAGCAGCAGCCTCTTCTTGCGCAAGCCTCCCATCAACAGTACCGACCACACGCAACAGCCAACCTAAACCTCGGGCGGATGGCGAACCGTCCAGGAGGGCAGTGTAAACCATCCAACGAGAGGGGGAAGGCCTGGGCCGGGCAACATTGCTGTAGCATCACCATGTGCGGTTGTACCAGCAGTACACCACCTTCGGACTAGACTCGGTATCCCTATGCTCTCCTGCCAAAGACGGCGGGACTAATGCATTCCATCATCTTTCACTTGCGTGAAATGGCACAATCTCGCATCGGTTGATGGGGGGGGGAGGGCGGTTGGAATATATTGGCGTTGCGTCGAGGAAGCAAGAGCACCACCACCTCGGATGGCGCGAGTCGCTCCGCGAGAAAACCGGCCCTGGCTCAGACACGGGAAAGGCAAATACCGCAGCTCCAATTAGCCCGAGTACAGATGGCAGCTTTAGGCTCTTGCTCTAACTGCTAGTTAGTACAGACGTTCATCGGGGCTTGTTGGTGTGGAACTGTGCGATTACATTGCGGAGAATGAGCGAGAACAACAAACAGCGAAGCGCATATGACACGGCGTCGCAAAAGGAGGGGGTGGGCTTGAAGATGGATCATCATTGGGTTGCCACAACGGATGTATGGTTTAGGGGCAGGGGACATGCCGATTGTCATCTCGTAACAACGTGCGGAAGCTAGACAGCAGAGGTAATCGGGTCAAAGTCACGTCAGCCGAGATCATGCCCGCATAACTTGTGGTCCGACATGACCAAAGGCCCGAGACACCTTTTGATGCCGCATCCATCTCCACGGCCGCCCAAAGCCGGCGCGCCCATGAAGCACGTCCTTTCCAAGCTTCGGCTCCCGGGAGGCGCGATGCCAAGCTGGCCTGCCCGAGTCCACGCATCTTGGCTCCTCGTGGCCCTCAAGGATCGGCTGGGACGCCAAGAAAGCCTTGGGATGTGTGCATGAATCAGCGAGGCTGCAGCAGAATGCCGTCCGCCACTGTTTGGCCGAGCTACGGGTATGTAATAGCCGCAAACAAACACCGTCCGGCTGGCCAGATGTCAAGACGAGGGCCTACGTAGGACGGCTATGTAGGTATGCGGGGTGCCTAGTCTTGGCCATGCGAGCAGAAGGGCAGCCAAGCCACAGATGCAAAAAGCGTAAACAACGGTACCTAGGCAAGGAATGGCAACATGCTTTGGCAGACCTCCGAACCTGCTCCAGCAGGTTGCATAGTGGCACATGGGCATTGAACGTGTAGACAGTAGTAGGTCTTGAAGGCCAGCATAAACACTTTCCTGATTCAGATTGGCGAGGAACGATAACGCGCTCGCAATCTGAAGACGTGTGTGTATGTACACTCGACCTTGTCCAGTCCGATGTTTTTCGTCTGACCGGGTTGCATCATCTACAACCTATACGTGTTCGAGCAGCCCAGACTGATGACAGAGCCCCCCGTCTTGGTCTGCATGGAGGGGTCACTTCATCACATTCACAGACAAAAGAGGAAGCATGTTCGCGGCGCTACCCGTGTGCTTGCTTGCCGGCCGAGCCCATGCCACTTGTTCACTTCCAAGTCCCCCCCCTCCCCCACGGCGTACTATTACTCATGTACTGGGTAGACTACCTAGGCCAAGATGCGGGGTACATACCCGTCCAATAGCGCTCCCGTCGCTCCCCATCGGCTCTAATAGGGCTTATCTGGGTGGGCGAACACAATGCCTACCTGGGTGAGCCGGCTTGTTGTGTGCCGGCGCGTGGGCAAAACGGCCGACACCCTTGTATGGGGGCCTCGGTAGCGACGGGACAAGCTTTGATTTCCCCGGTAGATATGGATATGCCAAGCCCGCGAATCAGAAGCCGTGGTCCGGGAGATGCAGACCGGGGTGACATCCGGCCTTGGCTAGGGGGGCCAGTGACAAGCCAGAACGGACCAGGAGGACAATATGTGTCCACAGTGGGAACCCGGAGGAAAGGGACTCGGCGGGCGCCAAGCGGGTTGTGGGCCAGCGGGGATTTAACAAGGGCTATGGAGGCTGTTGATCATCTTGGATGTAGTTTACATATAATATAGTACCGAGTACGGATACCTGTTCCAAAGTCACATCACCGGTATCCGCACTGCGTCGACAATAAGGACCCCCCCGTCCGAGCTGGTGTAAGTCTGCCATATGTGCAACAAACCGGTTCACGTTGTTATTCGAATGAGATGATCGCCATGTCGACTCACACACACGGGCCGATAGCCCTTCTATCCTCGCTGAAATCCATCCCAGTCTCATCTTACCCCCCCCTTACATGCTACATGTACGCTGCTCGCGATTACCCCTCCTCGAGCCCCCCAACTTCCAGGAATAGGACTGTGTGTCATGACCCGCGCGTTTTCCCGTCGGAGGCCGCTGCTCGCGAGATATGACACAATCCCAGTGTTCCTACGTAGCACTTGTCCTATAGCCGCAAGAGATTGGACGATGCTGAGCCAGCCCCGGTCAGCGCTGCATCACTGCTGAAACGGATCTATTGGAAGGATCTGGTGGTGTCGTCGTTTCGTGCGGGGGTCCAACCTGCGCCCTTGTGTCCTCTCACTCACCCACCTTCTTGATGCATCGACCTTGCCCGCACGCTTCAATTCTTTCGTGACCATCGCTCCCGCTACCGGTCGTTACCCTGCGATAAGCCCGGGCTAGGCAAGGGGCAGCGGGAAAAGATGAGGTTTCCGACCTGGATGCACGTTGACGCGAGACACCCAAGCTGTCACACCTACCTCTTGGATGGTGTGAACAAGGGGCCAGCCACTGGCCAGCCTATTGCAGTCTTGTTGGACCGAGCCAAGGAAGTCATCACGTACATGAACCCCCCCCCCCCCCCCCCTTCCCCCCCTCCCCCTTGATAAATGTATTCAAGGCACGACATCTGCTTACGCCGCCTTTATCACGGACTTGCTTCGGAGACCTGTCGGCAAGAGAATCCGGGAGAAAGGTGCGAAGAGTGTCTGCAAGGAGGCGTCGTGTCGTGTCCACGCGTAACGATCCCGGTTCAAGAGAGAGAGAGAGAGAGAGAGAGAGAGAGAGAGAGGAATGGCCATCTATGCAGTGGGCTGACTAAATGGAAATCCCGAAATGGCGATGCAAAACCTTGGTACCGGAAACTCAGCAACCCGTGGGGCTTGGGCCAAAGTCTGAGAAAAAAGGGCCGCATGGATGCCCTTTCGAGCCCGGCTTGTCAGCAAATTTAGCCAACCGGTTCATCGGTTCCAGACTGCCGTCTGTCTGTGTCTTGTTCGCCGACGGTGAACTTGGGTTTCGTCTACTTGGCAACGGTTACGAGAGTAAAAAGAGTCGGGGAATCATCATGATGCACGTGGTGGGATTTCATTGAACCCAGTTGGGGAATTCCAGCCATTCGCTTAAGCAACTAACAATATCCGTAAACATTTGACAACTACCGTCGTATTATTGCCGCAGACGTTTCACCCGCCACGAAACAAACATCGCACGCATAGACGCCAAGCCAAGGCTGGGTCTGCCAAGCCGTCATTATCGTTGCCTCCCGCTAGAGCTCTTCGGGCTTAATTTGGACTTGCTCCAAGACGTCTGGTTTCGTAATCTCGTCCTTCTCGGCGCTGCGGACCTTGTCCCAGAACTTGTCGCCGGCTTCGGGGTCGTTGGCGAACAGGTGGTCGACCACCAGCTTCTTGGGGGTCTCCCCCATCCACTGGAACAGCGAAAAGTCCCTGAACTCGTCGGCGCGGAATATCTCGAGCATCTCGACGGGCTCGTCGCCAATGTTCTCGACAAAGTGGCCCATGTTCTTGGGCACGATGCCCACGTCGCCCGGGACGTAGTCAAAGGTCCGGGCGTTGCCTTCCGAGGCGAAGATGGTGACCCTGGCGCGCCCCCTGATGAAGAAGGACCACTCGTCGGCGTTGGGGTGCCAGTGCATCTCCCGGAGGGCGCCGGGCTCGATGACGGCGTGGGCGGCCGCGATGGTCTTGGAGATTGGGAAGTTTTTCGAGTCGGCGACCCTGACCTCGCCGCCAGACGTCTTTTTCGGTTCCTGGTCCAGCATCTTGTGCGTGAACTGGTGCTTCGACTTCTTGACCCCTTTGCCGGTGGGTGCCTCGTGTGCGATGGAGCCCGGCTTGGTGCCCTGGAAGATGTACTTCTCCCCTTCCGGGAGGTGGGCGAAGACCTCGGGGGCCAGGTGGAAGTTCTTCGCAATCACCGACTGTGGCGTGTGTGCTAAAACGGCGTTAGGGAACGTGGTCCTTTGGGGGGGACATGAAGCAAGCCCGTGGGAGAGCCATACCAAGCCAGTCCGTCAGAATAAACGTGGATTCTTCAGAGAAGTGTCCATCGTCGAAGATCAAGAGAAACTCTGTTCCGTTCTCGCCGAGGCCTTGCAAAGAATGAGGCACGCCCGATGGGAAATACCTGTGTAACCTTCTTTCAGCATCCGGATGGACAGACATGAGAGGACGGGGCCCGCCCAATTTTTGGTCCAGGCACGACATACCATAAATCTCCCTTTTTCAGGTCATCGAAGAAGTTGCCTCCCTCATAGTCGATGGCTGTGACACGGACACTTCCATCGAGGACATAGGCCCACTCGGCTTCCTTGTGCCAGTGTAGCTCGCGGATGACCCCTTCGTCGAGGCGCATGTTGACTCCAGCAAGTTCAATGCTGGTCGGCAGCTCGCGGATCGTCGTCTGTCGAGTCCATCCGCCCTCCTGCGTGTTCCCCCCCCCCTCTCCAGTTAGCCACCACACCTTTGGCGTTGCCGCTTCCAACTCCCAAAAAAACGGCAGACGTACCTCGATGCGAATGTGGGAGTCCGCGAAGCTCCATCGCATATTGGCGAGGTTTCCGTGGTCCGTACTCGGGGGCCGCACGAGATCCGGGTTCTGTCTCGAACGGGCATCGTTCCATGGCCCCAGGACGGAGGCTCCAAGACCATTGCGCCACGGCAGCGGATCGAGGTTGTCGCCGATAGAGTCAACCGGGCCGTCGTACTTGTCCTTGTGGCCGGGCGTGTAAGGCGGCGGTGCGGTGCGGTACTTTGTGGGCAGGCCTTTTCCGTCGAGAAGACGCTGGCGCGGACTGTCCTGCACGGGGACGGCGGCTACGGGGGAGGAGGAGAAGAAGCTCAAGAGGGCTCCGGAAAGAAGCAGCTTGGCAGCGAGATGGCCGCCTGCAAAGTTGGGGGGATACATGGTGCGCAAGATTTAATGACAAGAGGAGGTCTGGCGAACGAGGGGTTGTACTCTTTTGCCCCTCGTCTTGACGGACCGGACCGGGACCGCGGGCCTTTTATACATGTTCTCGGCCAGACACAATTATCTGTAAGATGAGAGAAGGATTTCAGGAGCTCAAGCTTTGGGCGGCTTTTCGATTGACCAATTGCCAGACGTCTCAGCCCTCCCCCTCCCCCCGGACAGCAGAAATCGACCATTCACACGGCTACCTTGCTTGCCCGTACAAACATCGACACCGAGTCAAGGCCGACGCATCTCCGTGATGGTAGACGAGCTGTTGCATGGGTTGAGCTCAACGGAGCTACGGATGCTGCGGGGTTCCGCTGCATTCGGCCCAGCCAAGCCCTTGTCCCCAAGCAACCGAGCTGCAATCCCTGTACATAAGCACGTAATAGTGACTGAGGAGCATGGGGAGCGCCATCACTTACTTCTGAAGAGACACCGGACAAGAGATTCAACCTCGGAGATTCAAATGAGTGACGTAGCGGCCGTTGACGCGTCACAGAGCAGCAGGTTCTCTCTTATTTGCTCATGATTGTGGGCTCGGTGCATATTTTGTTTACTATGGATGGCGACAACGGCCGAAAGCGTCCCCAGGCACTGGCTATGACTTGGAGGTATCAAAGACAGAATGGTCATCCATCATGAAAATCCAAGGACGCCAAGTCACCCAGGAGAGTCGTGGCGTCAATGTCACTATGCAATCTCCAATCTCAAACAGCTGGGTGGGAGCTCAAACAGACGTTTGTTTGTTTTGGACGTATTATTAAGTAATTATTCTATGGGTTACCATCCATCCTGCCACCTCAATGCCCATCCTTTGGTTCGGAACCCAAGGTCTGACTAACAAAGTGAATTTTGCGTCGAAGAGTGTACCGTCCAGGTAGACGGTATGTTGGCTGGTCGATACGTAGTCGACCAGGTAGCTCAGAGGTAAGCAAGGGCGCCAAGAGCAAGGGCGGCCGCGAGGCCGATGGGGCCCTGTACGGGAGCGCCGTTGACGGTGACGGGAACTTGTGTGGTGGTTGCAGTCGCAACGAAGGTGCGGGTGCCGTTGTAAAGGGTGGTGACGGTGCTGGTGACGACAGCAGTGCGGGTGACACCAGCACGAGCGGAGGATGTGATGGGGCTAGAGGCAGTTCCGGCCGCAGGCGACGCAGCAGCGGAGGCTCTGCTGGAGGCAGAGACTGCGGCGGAAGAGACGGCAGCGGAAGAGACGGCGGCGGAGGCGGCAGACGAAGCGGCGCTAACGGCCGAGGAGGCGACGCCACTCCCGGAGGTCTGGCAGATACGGGCAGCGGCGGGGAAGACCTGGTCTAGACGTAGGTTCAAGGTCAATGTGTGAATGCAAAACCCATCGAGCAGCTAGCTGCCCCGGCTTCCCGGATCCCACTTACCGACGGCGGCTTGGGCGCCGCAGGCCGCAGCGACACAGGGGGTGCCGGCGGCGAGAATGGCCTGGAAGTTGTTGCAGAGACAGGCCGTGTCGGTGAGGCCGCACTGGCTGCTGTCCCTGATGGCATTGAGCAAGCACGTCTGGGCGCATTGAGGGAGGTCGTTGACGGTCTGGGCGGCGGCAACGCCGGCGAGGGCAACAATGGCAGCAGAGTACTTCATCTTGACGTTGGACGGGGGATGGGTGTCGGAGGACTTGTGTTGAAGTGATCGAGTGGTACTGGTAGCTGGTGGTTGTGTGATAGCGATTGTCTTTCTTTGGGTAGAGAGGAGCGAGAGTTGAGTGAGTTGATGATGAAGGTCAGGGGCAGGACTTTGAGGGAAACCTTGGCCTCTCATATACTCCCGAGCCTGGTAGTTTGGCATCACCAAGACAACACCGGCGGGGCTGTGCTCTGAGAGCCCGGCTAGGTCCAACGGAGACCAATCTGATCCCGTCTCGAGGCCATTGTCTGGAATGTGGCTGTCGTCGTTTGCAGCTCGGCCACACGCATGCTCGTTCCCGTATCCGTTCCTGAGACACGGCGGCCTGCCAATCAGTGGTTCCCGTTCGCATCCTCTAGCTACCAGATCCCCATGGCGCCCAGACTAGAAAGGACGTCGCCTGCCGGGAGTGTGCCTGAACCCCCAGGCCGGATTCGGAAGCTTTCTGCAGCGCCGAGCGTGCGCCGGCGTAGTTCGTGCTGAACCGAACTCGTGCTGTCTCGGAAACTTTCTTCCCCATGCGTGCTAAGCCGATGCCGTTACGAACCCCCCCCCCCCGGTAACAGTTCCCGAGCGAGCAGGATGCCATGGATTAGGGCGTCATCGATGCGAATTTGGAAGGCCGACAGCAGAGGAATGGAAGACCGACCTCGGGGGCCCTTTGAGCTGGCTGCGCAACCGCGTTGTAAACGCCTTGATGCGGCCTAAAGCGTCAATTGCTCCCCTGCACCCAGAGACATTTTTATAGCTGGGAGAGGTGAGACAGAAAAGCTTCGCGCTTCAGGGGGCCCAGGAAGGGTGTAAACAGAGCCGGGGCAAGCCTTGCCTCATCAATCTCATATCATTGTAGCGGCAGGGACCGGTTGTTCAAAGGGGTTTGTAATGGAAAGGGCCCAGTAACCAGTTGTTCCTCTGAGGAAATGCCCCCTTGAAATATCGGCATCAGTTTGCAACTTGCCCGGGGATCGTGGCTAGGACCATCTCGGCGGCCAGAGCCGATGCACCGTCAGCGGCAGCAAGTCGGCTGACATGACCAAAGGGACAGAAGATCAGTTTGATAAGCCTTCTTCAACCGAGTGTCGAAACAGTCATGTCTTTGGGCGGGGAGGGGGTTTAGGCCACGGCTGAGGGCTCAGCAGGCCAAAAGCGAGAGCAGCAGGGAAACGTGGCGGCAGAAGGCCGAGTCCATGTTGATGAGAATAAGAAAACAGACACAAGACTTGACGCTATCTAATCCAGAACTCGAGTGCTAAACTACATGAAACAAAGTCTACATGACCGCATGTCTTTCGCGCCCTTGAGGGCACCCCATCTGTTAGAATCCGCCCATGCAATCCGTTACATGTTTTTCTAGACCGATCCGTCCCGTTCCATGTTCCCCGTTTCCCCGTTCCAACCTTACAATCTTACAAAGGAGATCCGGTGTCAAAGAAAAGAAAGAAACGCTGGCCGAGCTCGTACATGATATGTGCCCCGATAAACAACATGTGAAAACATACAAAGGAAATGTTGACTGGGCAGTCTAGCCCGCCTTCGCTCTATGCCTTTTTTTTTTTTTTGGCCCCTCGAGTCATACTTTAAAGCATACCCGTAAACCAAAACAAAAAAGTCTCACTGGCGATACATGTTTACTCGCTCTTCTCGCCCTCCGAGTGCGAGTGCTGAGACGAGGATCTCTTCACGCTGCGCAAGTCGCATCGTCGCATTATTTGGCTAGACAAACAATCAGCATTTGCTGCCGAGGCGAAGCGTTGGAAAGGGGCTGAGGGGGGGTCAACTTACATTCCACCTCGTTCATTAGGGTTGCGAACGACCACCAGCTGCTCCTTCTTCTTCTCGTTGTCCTTCTTGGTCTTTGTCGGCTGCTGCCGCGCGCGGGACGACTCCCTCGAGCGAGGCTGCAGCGACGGCGTATGCAGACGCCCGCGCAGCTGTCCGATCTGGTCCTTGAGACTGTTGGCCTCGGCGACGGAGGCGTCGTAGGAGGCGCGGAGGCCGTCGAGCTGCGTGTTGACGAGGGCCAGCTGCGACGTCAGGGCCGCGTTCTCCTGGCGCAGCTGCGGCGCCTGGCCGGCCTCGACCTCCAACCTGGCGACGCGCGTGGCCAGGTCGTCCCTCTCCGCCATGAGAGAGCCGAGCTTGAGGGTCTCGGACTGCAGCTGCTCGTTGCGGTCTTGCAGCTCGGCAACACGCTGGCTGAGCTCCTCCGTGACGGCCGACTCGGAGGGGGTGGCGGCGGTGGGTTCGGCAGACACGGACTCGGCCTTGTCGGCGGCGGCGGCGGCGGCATCATCCTCGACGGGTGCCGCCTCTGGCTCTGCCGCCTCGGGCTCGGGGACCGTCTCGGTAGGTGCCGCGGATTTGACACTGGCAGCATCGTCCTTGACCTCCTCAGCCGGCAGTACCTCCTCCTCGGCGGCGGCGGCGGGGGAGCCTCAACAGTCTCCTCTGCCGGGGCTTCAACAGCCGCCTCTACGGGAGGTGCAGGCGGCGCTTCTGTAGGAGGTGCAGGTGGCTCCTCTTCAGCCGCAGGTAGCGCTTCATCTTCACCCTTGACCGTGTCCGCGTCGCTGTCGTCGGTGGACCCGATGACGGACGGGGCCGCCGAGCCAATCGCCGAGGACGCAGCCGAGCCGGCGATGGAGCCCATGAGCGACTCGTTTTCGTCCTTGAGCGATGCGTTTTCAGAACGAAGGCCGTCGCGCTCCTCCGAGAGGCTGAGGATCTGGGAGCTCTTGTCGTCCTGGTCCTTGAGGAGCGAGTCGACCTGCGTCTCCAGCGTCGCGTTCTCGCCCTTGAGGGACTCGACGCTGGTCTTGAGCTCGTCGTACTGGACCTTGACGCCTTCGAGGTCCTTGACCCGGGTCTCGAGCTCGCCCTTGGCGGCCTCGAGGCCCTCGAAGCGACTCTGCACGTCGGTGTGCGTGGTCTCGAGCTGCGTGAGGCGTACCTCGACCTCTTGCTTCTCGACCTCGAGAGCGCCGAAGCGATCCTCCATGTCCTTCTTTTCGGCGTTGAGCTTTTCCACGTCGGCCTCGAGGCCCTTCTTCTCCGTCTCGAGCGCGTCGTAGCTGTCGAGCGCGCTCTTCTTCTCCGTCTCCAGCTTCTCGATGCTGGCTTCCAGGTCCTTCTTCTGCTGGTCGAGATCGTCGATACGGGCTTGCAGGCCCTTGTTGGCCTCGGCCAGGGCGCCGTTTTCCTTGTTGAGCTCGTCGACCTGGGGCCTGTACCTGTCGACATCCGAACGCAAGGAGTTGCGCTCGGCAGTAATGTCCCCGATTTCGGTTCCCTTGAGGATGAGCAGCTTTTCGAGCCCGGTAAGGCGCACCTGAAGACTCTCCTTTGTCAACTCGAGCGCGGCGATCCTCTCAATGAGGGCGCGCTCGGTCTCTTTGGTTACGTAGTGAGCGTCGCCGACGCTCCTCTCCAGGTCGCGGCACCGGGTCTCAAAGTGCTTCTTGATCTTTTCTTGCTCAACAATGCCCAGCTGCAGGACGATGTTCTTGTTGGCCTCCTCCTCCTTGGCCTCCCTCTCAAGAGCAATTTGCTTCTCGAGCTCGTTGGATTTGGCTTCCAGCTGTTGCTTGATGTCGTTGAGCTGGTCCCGTTCACGTGCAACGGCTTCAAGCCTCTTCTCATGTTCGCCGAGAGAGCTCCTGACGTCATCTAGGAGACGAGTCTGTTCCTCGAAATCGCGGGCGATCTTGTCCTTGAGGCTCTTTTCCTCGCGGCGCTTCTTCTCGGTCTTTTCCTTGTCGGCAGAGAGGAGAGAAAGCCTCTCGAGGGCGTCCTCGAGTCTCCTGTCGGTATCGGATTGCTTGTCGAGGAGGCCCTTGGTCTCGTGAAGCCTCTCGAGGGCGTCTTCGAGCCGCCTTTCGGTGTCGCGCTGCTTGCCGAGGAGACTCTTGGTCTCCTGAAGCCTCTGCAGGGCGTCTTCAAGTCTCTTGTCGGTATCGTACTGCTTGCCGAGGAGGCTCTTGGTCTCCTCCTTCATACGGGAGATCTCTTTGAGAAGCCCATCCTCAACCTTTTCACGTTCGCGGATCTCATGGGAAGTTATGTGCTGCAGCAGGGGAGGGGCCGGGGCTGCGGGCCCAACCTCAATATGTACGGTCTGTCTGCTGGGGGCGACAATGTCGACGCGGGCGCCCTTGAGCTTGGCAGGCTTGGCTGGGGAGGTGGGACAGTGTTTGTCTTTACGACCTGTTTCTCCTTCTCAGCAGTCGACGGCCGAGTCCGGAGTGCTGAGGTGAGAGTGGTGGGCTTGCTGGGGTACGTGTCAAAGTCGTCGACGCTGGTGGCGTTGGTGATGCTGGAGCGAGAGTCAAAACTGTACTTGGACTCAACATCAGAGTCATTGGTTTCGTCGGCCGAGGGATAGATGTTCTCGGTGGAACGTCTCCACGGGCGATTTAGCTCTGGGCGAGACTGGCGGTAGCGGAGGGCAGGGGGTTTGAACATGAGAGGAGGCTTTCCGCTGCTGTCCTTGCGTCTCCAGCCCCCAGATGAGCCGTCGCTCAAGTCTGATCTGTTGTCTGCCGAACGATCCATGGGAGCGAGTGAGATCTCGGAAACGTTGGCGTTTGACAAGTCGAGCGTCTCCAGGGGAGTGCTGTTTGGGATGGAGACTGATGGCCGCCTCAGTCTGAAGCGACTGAGACCCTTTGCGGGTGCAGAGTCACGAGTGGGAGCCATGGGGGTCGTTGATAAGATGATGATGGGTGGGTTTCGGTGAAGTTTCAAAGGCTCTGGGTAAAGTAAGGGAAGCTATTCTTCTTGGTGAGTGTTTCTCTCAATCTATGTGCCAAGCTGGACGTCTGATCTGGGGCTGATGAATCTTGCGAGTGACATTGAAAGTGTATTGGTAATTCGATGAGGGGTAATATTGCATAGCGGGTCTGTTCAGATCAACTATCAAATAATGATGAGATTGGAAAGACAAGTCTGGGTGTAGGAAGCAAGATGGTTTTGTTCAGAATATCCAGAGTGTACGTATGTATGTTGTTGTGGGAGGGAAGAAAGGGGAAAAGGGAGGCGGAATGATCATCATGCAACAACGGCCCAACCGGCAGAAAATGATATTAGACACTGCCCGCCTTCGTCCCGTGCCAGCCCCAGCGCGCTTACCCCCGTCCAATAGGGCACACACGTCGATCAACCTCGAGCAGTCCTCGAGCGGCGTCGAGACAGTCAAGCCGGTCCCCCCTCAGAGCGAGTGGCAGGGGGGATGGGGTGTGAGGCACTATGGGCGGGCCCGAAAGGCCGGCCTCCCACGCAACCGTTTGGTGGAAATCTGGAATTCTGCCGGAATACCTAGAAGAGGATACCTAGCGTCGAATACGTCGTCACCCTACGCCTCGTCACGTTGTGGTGATCGGGCTGATTGGAGGACCATTTTGCTATCAAGAGACACAAACCCGTGCAGCTTTCCACGGCCACCCCCCCCCCCCCCTGGTCAACGGCAGCCCCGTGGTTTCTTTGGGTCTCCCGTCCAGAATCCATTTTCGCATCCCGTTTGCCGGGGCCTAAAATGCGGGAGACCAGGGGGGTGGTACACCCTACCCGTGGCTTTGGGCAAACGGGCATTGACTGTGACGACAACTGGGCGCAGGATTACCAGCATGCCAACAATCCCAAGGCTGCGGAAGAGAACATGTGTAAGTCTCCCGTTGCTGGACGGGCCCCCAACACCCGGCGCAGTATTTTGCCCTTTGACGTATTTTGCTTCGTATCCGCGCCAGAACAGTCTCGCCAACATCACCCGCCGGCGCTTTGTTCGTCCTCTTCTTGCTTTAGCTTGCTCTGTTGGGGAGGGGGGGGGGGGGGGTCAAACACGGTCAAAAGCCCTACCTTTGCAGGGGGTCGAACGGGGGACACCGACATAGGGAACAAGAAAACGAATCGGACGGGCTGCTGTGAGCTGAGATGAGTCAGGAATGCCGGGAGACATGGGCATTCCAGCCAGTCGTTTAGACAGGGCAAGCAAGCGGAACCGGGTTCGACTGGCCTCCCTTTTTTTTTTTTGTCTTCCACCCTTCTATTTTCTCCCCCTTTTGTGCGCGTGTTGTTGTGGGTTGGGCATCGTTGTGCTTTACTTGGGCTAGCTCGCGAGGGAATTGGGACGCAAACCGGCTGCACGTTCCGGGAGGATGACCAGGGGTCGTCCTGGACGTGGTGTTGTTTGATTCGCCCGCTCTGCCTGCCGAGCGAGCTACACTCTGTCATTGAGGCCAGACCCCCTTGGCCGGCCTCACGACGACCGACGTCTTGCCTCGAGTTTCCGCCGTATTTCGAATCTTTGTGTTGGGTCTTTGGGGCCTGGTGCGGAGGAGAATTTGCTCACCTTGCCTATCGGCGACATTTGCTCCTCCAGAACCAGCCCGCGAGCCTGGGCTGCGCCGAAGCTGACGTCTCGAGTTGGCCCTGGCCGGAACCTGGTGGCCGGATCATCACGCCGAGGGGGGTCGGCGGGCCACGATAAACTCACCTCCCGTGCTTGGAATTCGGGGGCTGGAACCCACAACCACCACTCCATTGGCCTGGCATTGCTTTCAATTAGCCACCTGTCCTTTGCTTGTCCAACAAGTAGAGGTCAGGTGGACGAGTTACTGTTCACTGGGGTGTTGGTAACCCTGGCCTGGGGAAACCCGTCCGTGACCCCTCCCCAGGTTTCCGGTGGAGTCCATCGCTGTTTGCATACCATCATTTCCCGTGGGTAAAGCCACGATGACTTCTGGGGTTGATAATAAGGCCTTTTGCGAATGCCAACCAAGGCCTGATCTAGAGAACATCTACGAGCTTGCCGTCGTTTCTTGTCAACATTGTCATGTGGCCCGATTGAGTAGGTTGAGCCGAGAGGCATCAAGCAATGGAGGCTGGTGCATTCACGAAATGGGATAGGCTTCAGGTGCCATACACCGAGCCTTGTTTATTCCATCGTCCATACCTGAAATAGCTACAAAAGTAGCTACAACACGACCAATGGCTGCATGCCTCCCCTCATCCGGTACTTCAAAGTAAGGTCCATGTTGGCACAGCTGGGTAAGCAGGGCGGTCGCGGTTGGGGGAAGCGCAAGTCTGCGGCATGCCTCTGGCCGTCCATGCGAGTGAGGCTGTTGAGTGATGGTTGCTGCGTGACAAGTCACAGGCTGCATGCATATGCTTGGTGACGCACCCTCTTAAACTCACCCCTTTCATTCTCTCGATATTACTTGATGATTGCCTCTCAACCACGACTCTCCAGTCGACCGTCTCTGCCCTGAATCCTGATTGTGTCCATGAGATTTGTACACCTTTGACAAGGTGACATTCAGGCGCCAGTCTTATGAACGTCGCCCCGTCGCAAGGAGAAAAGAAGAGTAACGGGAACATATCGTCAACTGAATGAAATTGATGCTCCGACCCCGTCTTCGTGCACTCACCAGTTTCGTGCTAGGACTCCCGGGTGACTATCGAACGTCAGGTTAGGGAGTGATATGGTTGACGGCTTGATTATATCCAGTCGACTAGGCACGGCTGTGTAGTTAACAGGGTATGCAAGACATTACATTGTTTACTTGGCGCCTTGGCACCCTAATGAATAGGTTCGAACTTTGTGAACTCATGCCATCAGGATAACTTGCTCCGGCTAGAGTGCTCCTAGTCATTCGCAACCCGGCGTCCACTGGGGTTATTGCCGTCTGGTTTAATATGGAGAACCAATAAACCCCACTGCTTGTGGGTCGTTTACGGAATCCTTGGACAAGCTGGCCCGTAACGACATTCCTAGGTTCTATTTTCCCGCCGAAAGCGAAGCAAACTGAGTTGCGGTTGCCAAGGAACTGTGCTCACTGCTGGTACTGACAAACCCAGGAGAGCTGCCCCGAACATGGTTTATAGAAAATAATTCTATGCCTGCATAGCTGCTGCAGGTGTGATTACGAGATATGCCGCCTTTGGAATGATGGACCCTGGATACAAGAAAACGCACGGCAGACCCCGGGGAAGTCTCATGTCAGCCGAGTGTCGGACATTGACCGTATTTTGAGATGTCAAAAGTTCCGTGTGATCTGGATTGAATAGTTGCAGTGTGTGGAGGGAAACCTAAATCGACCAACACGAGTCTATCCCGATGCGTTGCTTGTATCTCGGTTTCGGAACTACAGAAATATGCCTAAAGGACAAGCTTTTTGACCAGGGCGAGGTTATATTCGTTGCCGCATCGCACCCATAAAGTGTATGCGCAGTACAGCAACAAATGAACCTAATTCATAGTATATATCCGTCTAATAAGTCCTCGTGAGTCGTCAATTGCCGCCGGGCATTTTTCGTCCCATTCACATAAACCATTGACACGTTGTAAATATTGACGCCAGGGTTCAAAAGACGAGGGAGGGCCTGTAACCGCACCGTTCGAAGCACCCGAAGCAAAAACCCTTGACTCAAGCATTCGGCAGGCAAGCATACTTCGCAACAGTTACTAATGTAGATGTATCACGGGGTTCCATATGATGGTCCGTACTTGATGCGGTCCAAGTTGCGGCCTCGTAGGTATGAACCTAATTGATCATACCAAGTTGCAAAAGTACTATCATGCTCAACACTCAGCAATGCAGAGTTATATGCAAGACACTGGAGAGTGGAAGAAGTGCAGAAAGCAACACTGTAAGCGGAAATTCACCGGAGCATTCGGTTCTGAAAGACCAGAAAGTACATGTAGCCACGGATATATCATCGCTTGTTTTATCCATGCGTCCCAGAAGTGATATTGAATAGTGAGTGAGTAAGTAGTTGCTGTTTGTTTCTCTCGGGGCAGGCATCAAGTTTTATCAAACCGTTCCGCCATAGCTGGCCAAGGACACATGAGTTTCCTGTGTACGCCCGGTAATAACCGTCATCTCAACGATATGCCGCAACTCTCTCGTTAACAAGAGCCAGAAGCTCTGAAGATCACACCATTGACTTTTCAAAGGACTAACCCACACCTTAAATTGTATATTATTATACCGTCCTACGGAAGCAAAGTCGCCCGACTTCAATTCCAGTTGCTGGTACTAAAGGCATGCGAATCCAGCCTCCAGGATGTGCATTGGGTTAATGCAAGCTTGAAGTTTCCTTGGTTTGCCAGGATCTAAATTTTCAACTGACATCTCGACATCATTAACTCAGCCTATCGCGACGGCTGGCTAAAGCTTCACTGCCAGAGTTTGGTATCACACTGGAACCTAATCAGTGACTCGAGTCTGGATGATTAAGTAGGCATGATCCCCATCCCTGGCCGTCCTTCGGTCGATGACAAGGTTAGTCCAACACCCTTACTTGGGGAAAGATGAGGCGACTCGAAAAATATATATCGGGTCTTGGTCATTCGTGTAAAGAGTCGCGTGGTTAGACGCCGCGGGCCTATTCAATACAGTTAATGAAGGTTTCAATCCGGCATTTGCTTGAAGGGCGTTCTCTACCGCAAATTCCTCCGCGCCCAGTCACTTTTGAAGAACCAAAAAAAAACCTAGGAGGCATGTTCAAGGAGCTTTACTTTGCCCCTTTTCGTTACCCTTTGCCTGTCTAAAACAGAGTTTCTCGCACAAGGCCAGTCTTGCTGAAACTTTCAGATTGGTGTTGACGGGGCTTCGCCGGCCGTTTATTAGATCTACCGGTCCCGCCGAGCCCTTTCGCCTGCTTTCCATCGTTTGCAGGCACCTCGGAATCCGGAACGCAGCCGCAGTCATCCTCGATCTCTCAGAACGCATCCCAAGCTTCTGCGTTTACCGTGGAAAATAATAGATTATGACCGACTCGAAGCGCCCCGAGACAGCCGGCCACCAGTCGTGCCGATTGACCCGCACTGCCCGTTGATCCGACGCAACATGTCCGACCAGGACGCCGCAGCCCAGTCATCCGACAGCGCAATGCCCAGCCCACACAGGCCTGAAGATGTTTTACACAGTATCAACCTCGTATCTCAGATTCTGGCAGTGACTGTGGTCAGTTTGCTCATGGCCTTGCGTTTGTATGCCAAGACCTTTGTCGCGCCACCATTCCATACCGATGACTGTGAGTTCAACGACATGCCCCTCGAGTACATGCCGACGACGGAAATCTTAATTCTTGGCCCAGGGATGTCGTTGATAGCATGGGTAAGAAACCAGCCCATTGGGAGCGAACTCCAGACAGGCTCGGGAGGACTGAAGCGTAGGCAGATTGCTTCCCTAGGGTGGTACACTTCGGCAATCGTTTGTGAGTGACGATGGCGAGAGCAAGCTGCGAAAGTGTCACGATGCTGATCTCTTGTATGCAAGTGAGTCGGGTCGGCGGCGGGTTCCACATCTACGATGTCTCGAAGGAGGACTTGATGGGCTTCAAAAAGGTACCTATTGCTTCCCCAAGCCGTCAACGTCCAGCAGACTAAGGTCCTCTCTGGGGTCGTATGTTTCGACCCTCTTCTATACCCCCTCGTCTTTCTTCACAAAGATCGCCCTCCTCTCGACCACGTTACGAATCTTCAGACTGAACCGTAAAACGGTCATCGGAACGTACGCATTCATCATCTTCTTGACTATATATACCATTCCTGTTTTCATCATCAAGATGATAATATGCCGGCCGATCGCCGGCTTCTGGGATCCCGCAATCAAGGCGACCTGTTTTGTTCAGCGCGACATTTACGTGGCGGATACCACCATCAGCGCCGCCACCGACTTGGCCGTTCTATGCCTTCCCATACCTGTTGTCGTTTCCCTCCGGATGTCATGGAACAAACGACTCAAGGTGCTCGCCATGCTGAGTTCCGGGGGCGTCGCCACGGCCGCGAGCCTTGTCAGGCTGGTTGTGGTGGTCAAATTGGAGGAAACGCATGATGACACAATAAGCCTCGTCCGAGTGACTCTCCTGGGGTATGCGCATTCCAGGCCCTTTGCTCGCGTCTCATGGGACCGGCGACTAGTCTGCAGAAAACGACTGACCACACACATCCAGAACAGCGGAACTGGGCATCGGCCTGATGTGCACGTGTCTCCCTGCGATGAACATCCTCTTCCTCCGAGGCTGCAACTCCGGGCGGGACTCGGCCCAAAACACTGGCGGGAGCAGCAGGGCTTTCGAGCTCAAGTTCCTCAAAGGCAGCAAGCTCAGGACCCAGCACATAACGACGACGGAGGGCGGGCAGGAGGGCGCGACTCGCGCGGAGCCCCCGTCGCCAACCCACGCGGAACAAGGGAGAAGAAGCTGCATATTTCCCTTTGAGCGGACGCGCCGGCCCCCGTCGGCGCATTTGGAAATAGATAGCGAAAGAGCAGCGATGGAAGACGAGTGGTATTCCGGAGTGGTCGCCTCGCCGTTTTCAGAACCCGGGTCTCCGGACTGGAGTCGGAAAGGGGTCGGACCATGATGATGATCCAATCACATGGCCAAGAAACACGGGTGTTGTTTAGTGACGACGACGATGATGATATTGTTTTACGCCGGGGGATCCAATCTACTGGCAAAGGGCGTCCGCACGGCCTAGCTACACTTTTGTCTATATACTTGGGGTCTAGAGGTTCTCGTCAACAAGACGTGCCGCCTCTATACCCCTTCTCTACGACTTATAGAACAGTATAAATAGGTAATCTAAACTAGTACATCTTCAAAAAGATGTATATACATATATATATATGTATATTGCTGCCATGATATAGACTGTCAGGGTATATAGTTAGAAGATATATATAGTTGATAGAAGTTCTGCAAAGGTAAAAGTGTTAATGTTAGTAGGGCATTAAAGCTAGCTAAAGTGTTAGTCTACATACCTCTAAGGGTAATAACATTAATATAAGAAGGTAAGTGAGTGATGTTATGTGTACTTGCTGGTCCTACCTGGCTATCTAGCTAGGCAGGGGAGGCCAGGTACTCGCCTACTTGATCAGTGCTAGAGCAAATCAAGGGCCGCGTGTAGAGGTAGAAGGGGGGAGGTAGCTTTATCGAGGCAGCGAAGTAGCAAACTCTTGGCTGCACATGCATCACAACACACGCGCGATTGTGCCTATGGAGCGGACCTACGTGACAATGCCCATGGTGATGTGTGTTTGGCCCATGACGACCCGAAGATTATTGTGGAGACATTGACGAGAAATCCTCGGCCTCTGGTTGATATGCCTTCACCTACTATGATTTCGCAAGGCGCAAGGCGTCGAAAGGACCCCATGAACGCCATGTGAAGCTGCCAGCGGGCTAGGAGCGTGTAGGGTCGATGACGACGTATGCGACAAATGGGTCTCGCTGGCCTCGGGTTCAAGAATCAAACTGCCCTTGGTTGGTGATGAAGAATGCGACACATAAGAACCTTTCCATTTTTATTCAACAAAGGAGACCTGCATAAGGAAATCTAGACACATTATAAGGGTATTTGATCATAATGAATCATTCTTTGGGAGACATCATTGACAGATAAGACCATAATACGTGAACGTTTATCATGCGCAATCTTGCTGGGTAAAAATTGCAGACCTCGATTCTACTCGTCGTCGCTGTCGGAACTGGACTCGTCATCATCCTCATCGTCATCTAGTTTCGTGTTAGCGCGGCGTCCCCCCCCCCCTCATCGACCGGTATTATGCCGGAAAGATTCGGACCACCCAAGGGAAGACTCACCATCGGCCGGGGTTTTGTTCTCGACGGCGCCGTTGGTCTTGACGCGGACCTGCTTGTAGTGGACGGGGTCACCCTTCAGGTCGTCGCCCTCGACGGCGGCGGCGGCGGCGCCGTCCTGGAGGTAGTCCTTCAGGTCGGCGAAGAGCTCCTCGTCGAAGGCGCCCGACTTCTTGGCCCTGGTGATGAGCTGGGCGACGACGCCCGAGGCCATCTTGGCAGGGGTGTTGAGGATCTTGTCAATGACCTCGCGGTGGCCGAAGCCGCACTTGGCGTGGGGGTCCTCGACGGGCGAGGCCTCGGCGGTGCTGTCCCTGAAGCGCAGGCCGGGGATCTGGTAGCGGCGGATGCGGACCTCGGCGTAGGCGCGGGCGAGGTCGACGGCGCTGACCTTGATCTTGGCGGGCTCGGGGGGCGGCCAGAGCTTGACCTTTGTCAGGCCCATGATGGCGGACCCGAGCAGGAGCTGCTCGCAGTCCTCGGCGGTGCCGTCGTCGGTGCCGGCGTGGCAGTAGCTGATGTCCTCGCCGGGGTAGCAGGAGGGGTTGAGGAGGCGGTGGACGGGGCTGCTGACGGCCTTGATGATCCTCTCGACGGCGTCGGCGCGGGCGGCGGCCAGCATGCCGACGACCTCGTCCGAGACGGGCTGCTCGCTCCAGGGGCGGCCCCTGGAGTCGAGGAGCTTGCCGTCGGCGGCGACGCGCGACTTGTACGCCGCCTTGGCCAGCACGCGGCTGAACCAGCGGGCCTCGCCGAACACCCAGCTGAGGACGAGGGTCTTGTCCTCGTCGTTGCGGGCGCCGGCCATGAGGACGTGGCGGTTGAGGGCGACGACCCAGTCCTTCATGAAGGGGACGAGCAGGTGGGTGGCGGCGTACCTGTCGGCGGCCAGGGCGATGTCGTAGAGCTCGCCGACGTTGGGCATGGCGGGCAGCTCGTGGAACTTGTAGTGGGCGAGGGAGAAGAGGACGTCGAGCCCGTAGGCGGTGTCGGCGGCGGACTGCAGATCGAGGACGGTGACGGGGACGGGGGCGGCCGCGTTGGCGGCGAGCAGCTCCTTCCAGCCGCGGGAGGCGGAGGCGAGGGCGGCGGAGCGGACGGAGTAGACGGCGACGGCGCCGCTGGCCTCGCGGACCTTGACGTGGAGGTCGGCGTCCTCGTGGTAGGAGACCTTCCTGTCGGCCTCGGGGGTCGCGGGACGCGGGGGCAAGACGGCGACGCGAGTCGCGAGCTGGGCGGCGCCCTGGGCCTCGGCGGCGGCCTTGGGCCCCGTCTTTGCGTCGTCGTCCTCGTCGTCGTCCTCGGAAGACGACGAGTCGTCGGCGGCGTCGCCCTCGGCGGTCTGGGCAGTCTCTGCCACGGACACGGCCTTGGACTTGGCGTCCTCGGTGCCGTTTGCAACGGGAGCGTTGTCGGCCGTGGCCTTTGCGTTTTCCTCGGGGACGGGGTTAGCAGCAGCAGCAGCAGCGGCAGCAGCAGCGTCCTTGTTGTCGAGGAAGCCCGTCTCCCTCCCGGGCATGGCGGTGACGGGCCGTGTCGTGTCGGCATCGCCGCCGTTGTTTGACTGGACCAGCGAAGGGATGCTGCGGGCCGAGTCGGAGCGCTTCATGAAGTAGCCATCCTTGACGGGCCCAAAGGTGGGGGTGGGAGGCGTGGATGTGGCATTCTCGTTGGTGGTCTTGGTGGTAGGGGCTCTGCGAAGATGTTAGAACCGCAACTCTTTTTTTTTTTTTCCCAATGCTGGCAGCTGCAAATCATGACAATTTAGGCCTACTCAGGTTCCAGGCGAACGAGCTGAGGCAATAATGCAGAGGCATGGAGGATGAATCGAGGGTTATCATATAATAGCAGAGGAACGCTACCGAAGGGACGAGATTCGGGCAGGCACTGAAGGCGGCCTTGGGGTCAAGACTCTTTTAGGATGTCGCAAGATGGGCGATATGGAGCGGCGCCCTCCTTGAGGGTCCTCCTCGCGCATTGCATCCTCGCCCAACCAGTAGTGATGACGGTTGAAAGGCTCAGGCGCGTTACCCTCGGGTGGTGTTGGCGGACTACGAACACCCGTGTAAGAGAGGGACACGATGATGAATGGAGACGGGTTTTGGGTTTGGTTGGGTGTCGAAGATGCTTGGGGGGGGGGGGGGGCTTGTGTCAAGACACGTCAAGTATGCAGGCCGACGAACTCAAAGGCATGCGGCAGCGGACCGTTGGACAACGATGCATACTCTAGCAGGGGTCGTCGTCGAGGCCCCGGCCGGCCGCCGCCACTGCATCCGGCCCCTGGCTAGGCTGGGTCCAGGGTCGGGCATTAAACAAGGGGAAGCGACTCAAGCGAACAATGCTGCAGGGTTGGTGGTGGTGGTGGGGGGGGAGAGGGAGAGGGAGAGGGGTGATGAAGAGCGGTGAAGAAAGACGTTGTTGTTGTTGTTGTTGCGGCCGGGACAACTCGACAAGAGAGAAAACAAACAGACAAACAGACAGACAGACAGACAGACAGACAGACAAGAACATACCTCTTGAAACGGTTGTTGAGGAAAAGGAACCCGCTTCCGGATTTCCTCCGTTCGGGGTCTTGGCCAGAGGAGGCTCGCCGGGAGGTATCGAATATCGCAGGAGACATTGTGGCTTTTGGGTATCAACGGTCGTAATAGCAGGGACAAAGAGAATAAAAAGGGCGGAAACAAAACGGAAATCGTGGGACGCCCAGAGGAACGCGGACGCGGACGCAACAACAACTGCCTACCAGGTGGAAGAAGCAAGTTATGCAGGGTCTCGGATGTCGGGGCCAAACAGAGATGAGGAAACCAGAGAGAGAAGATGCAATGCAAAAAGCCAGGACCCGATGCTCGTCTATATATATATGCACGCTCTCGTCGGTACAGGCCGAGACAGATACTGAGATACAGAGATACACACGGCAAGTATCCGTATCCACCAAGATGAAATGACTGCCCGTCCGTACGATGTGCGGTAATACCTGGTATGGTAGTATGGACACACACTATCGAGGCGCCAACGGTCCTGGACGCGCCGAGGGACATAATAATACGGCCCACCAAAGTGGCTGGCCGACCGAAGCCGGACCAAGATTGAACGAATTGGAGGATGAGCATTGGGCACCAAGAAAAGGGCCAAAAGTCGCAAAACGGCCGCCTCGCGCGCGCGCGCCCTTTGCTCTTTTCCTTCACCGCTGGCATCGTTGCCGCCGGACGACGACCGCGTGCGTCCAGGGGGGGAAGATGGCAAGATGGGAAGATGGGAAGATTTTCTCGAGGACCCCCTTGCCTCTCCTGGGGAGGCTCTCCGAGCTAATGCAGAGTCTTCCGGTGACATGTTGGCTTGGACATCGGCCGTGCTACCCATTAGCAGATGGCGCAGATTGTTGCGGATGGCGCAGGATTACTACGGATGCCCATCCATGCATCTGCACCATCTGCTAGGGGGGGCACATTCGGCGATCGACTCCACCGCCGTGTGTGCGTTCGCGCCTTGGCTGCATGAAACATTGACGGCGACCGTTTCTACCGCTTTTTTGGCTTTGCTTTGTGACCTCTTCCCGTCAGTCCCCAAGGTGAGGCTACACGCTGCATTCATTCCCCATGACCACCTTGCTTTGCTGTCGTCGACCAAGGAAATGGAAGAGGGGTAAAGCCCAAAGCAAGGCGCGAAGAAGCCGGGGAGGGGGGGGAGGGCCGATGGCCTATGAAGGCGGAAAGCCTCTCGGGATCGTGAGGCTTCGTCGGATGGTTGGCTGGCTGGCTGGCTGGCTGGCTTGATATTGGGCTGGCGTCCGTCCTCTCTACGCCTTCGTGGTGCGAGACGAGAGGCTCTGCGATGGGGGATCCGCAGCGGGATAGAGAGAAAACCCAACCTCCTGCTGCAGGTCGAAGAGGGTTGTTGATTGGATGGACCCGAATGCATCTCGGTTTGGTCGGGACATGCAGCCAGCCGGCCAGCAAGCATGCCGCGGCGAACGAACCCTCTGAGACGAACGTCTTCCGGCCGCCGCACCTCACCACCTCGGCTGACTGTCATTGAACCCCGGGAGCATTTCACGGCATCGCATCACGAGAGGATAAAAGCACGGGGGGGGGGCGGCATGCTTGATGTATCTTATACTTGTACAACTTGTTTGTTCAAAACGCGCCGCCCCAATATTGTGCAACAGCATCCATGATGCGCCGTCAATGCCCAGCGGGACTCCCGAAACTCCTGCCAACAACGCATGATTCAAGAGTGCGGTTATCGGGACCGTAGACTTTCAATATTCGACGCCTCCAAAAAAAAGTCCAAAAAAAAAATCCAAAAAAAAAATCCCACACCGGCCGAGTCTTCGTCCCATCATCTCCGACTACCCGCTTCACTGCCCGACAACGACGCCCGGAGACAGCTCGAGGCCTACCGGCAAGCCCCTGACGAACCCGTGGGCGAATGGCGTTCCTTGCCGTTGGGCGATGACCTGCTCGATGTCCTTGTACATGTCGTAGCTGCAAGGCCGTTAGGGTTAGTCAATGGTTAGCGCATCTTGTACGGACGGCGCCCCCAAAATGCCGACATGCAGGGAGGGAGGGAGGGAGGGAGGGTGTAGGGGGGCACTGACGCGTTCATTTCCTCAATCGTTAGCTTCGCCTTCTCGTCCGCCACCTTGTAGGTGCTCGTCTTGGTGTTGTTTGAGAAGCCTGGGCGGGCATCAGCAAACTGTCTTTTTTTTTTCTTTTTTCCTTTTCCTTTTCTTCTTCTTCTTCTTCTTCTTCTTCTTCTTCATCATCTCCTTCTTCTACGCAACAGCACGAAAGGCCGGTGCTCACCGATGCGCTCGTTGATGTTGTATGCCGCCTTCGCAGCCGCGGCCTGCACACGCGTGGCGCGGGGCAGCCGGACGGCGTTGTAGACCTCGAGCGTCTCTGCGACGTCCCGTCAAAGTAGTCCGGGTGGAAGAGGATCCCGAGCGCCGCGGCGTCCTCGATGGCCATGCATGCGCCTTGGCTCTGGTGAGGCATCATCTGGCAGTCAGTCCCCCCCCCCCCCTCGAGTCAGTGGCGTTCCACATACATGGCAAGCAACAAGGAGCCCGTTTCCCAGGCGTTTCCACTTACAGGGTGTCCTGCATCGCCCAGCAGACAGACCATGCTCTTGTTGATGTAAGGGTATGGGTCGCTGCAACCGACCGGGCCGTCAGCACTCTCTCAGTCTCTCACAGACCGACAACGCCGCCCCGACGATGGCAACGTTCAACACGGATATTGTCAATGGCCAAGGACGACGGACGTACTGCATCCACAGGCGCCAGGGTTGGATATCCTTGCCGATGGCCAGGTGGGCGCGCACTCGCTCGTCCAGCTCGGGGAACGGCGCGAGCAGCTCCTCCACAGGGCGGTCCTCGACGCCCCAGGCCTGGTTCACGTAGTCCCCGACCTCCCTCGGGAAGAAGCAGTAGTACGACAGGAGCTTGCCGCCGTTGCAGGGCGACAGCACGATCTTGTCCCACTTGCCCTCCTGGCCGCCCCAGTACTCGAGCGCGCTGTCCTGGGAGTAGTCGACGAGGCCGGCCTCGACCGCCTCCTCGGCGAGCACGTTGGCGTGCAGGCAGCTGGACTCGGCCGGCCGCTTCTCCGGGCGAACGCCGATGAGGCCCCGCACCGCGCTGCCGATGCCGTCGGCGCCCACGATGAGATGGTGCGTCGCAGAGTGGCCGTTTTCAAACTCGACCCTCCCGGCGCCCAAGTCGACGCCTTTGCACTGCGCAAGACGTCAGCCGAAAAAGAAGACTAAAAATAAAAAAAAATAAAAAATAAAATAAAACCGTCCATGATACCTTGTGGTTGACGAGCAGCTTCGCCGGGGTCCCCTCGCCCCCGTCCTGCACGGCCGCGTCCTTGAGCATCGCGTGCATGTGCTGGCGGTGGAACATGTTGTAGACGTGGCCCCAGCGCTCCTCGTAGTCGTCGAGGCTGTAGACGCTGACGGGCTCCCCCGTCCTCCAGTCCCGGTTGATGAGGCTCTTGAGGACGACGGGGTCGCCCTTTGCGACGTCCACCCCCCACTCGTGCAGCCAGCGGGTGCCGTTGGCCGCGCACGAGACCGAGGCGCCCACCTCGCCCGCGAAGTCGTTGCGTTCGTAGACCGTCACCCTGTGGCCGGAGCGCCGGAGCGCGATTGCCGCGCTCATCCCGCCGATGCCGCCGCCGATGACGCCGACGCTGAGCTCCCTCCATCCCGCAGCCGGTATGGATCCCATGATATGGCGATGCCGGCTTGTTGGTGATGCAAAAAAAAAAAAAAAAAAAGGCTATGTATGATGTGTATCAAATACTAAACCAAACAAAATCCGAGGCCCGGCCGGATGAAAGCAACGATTGATTGAGCACGAGGACTTGAGGGGCTTGGGAACGCAACATGTACGAGCGGAGGACGGGCAGGCCGTCCTATGTATGTGTACCAAGATCCGTCTGTCATCAACACGGTAACCAGTCCACGTCCGCATCAAGCATCAACACACCATCCCATCCCTCTGCCCCCCCCCATCCGTGCGTCCGGCTTGTGACGGAGTTGTCGATAGCACACGGCTTCACGTCCTCCGAGACGCCTCGCCAGCTCCCGCGGGTAAAGGACTTGGCGGCGCAACCACCCCCCCCTCGATATCCGTACAACATCTTTATCGATAACCCTCCCCCCCCCCTCATCGCGATACCCTGAATCCCCCTGTTCGATGGAAGCACTCGATCCTGACCAATGGCGGCGCGGTTGGTAATCACCAAGACGGGTCTCGGCAAAGATCCGAGATCCTATCTGCCAAAATGCGCGGCCCGCAACTGGGCTTTGGGAACAGTAACCTGCAACCCGCAACCCGCAACCGCTCTTGGATGACTGACTTCCGTCGTTCCGCGCCACAGTGCATCCGAACAGTGTCTCTTGGGGGTCGTTGCTTCGTCGCACTGCACGGTTTCGGGATCGATCGACAGTCGTCAGCAGACTGGGCAAAGCCGCCAGAAGGCGACCACTGTTGGGGGGCTGTGAGTGGTCTTGACCATCTCATATGTGACACAAAACCCAACTTTGCCCAACCAATGCCCGCAAGAGGAGGAGGGGAAATTGGGGGGGGGGCGCCGGATTCGGACGAACACTGTATCCGCGTCCATGACTACTCGTCCGCTAGTCCAAGGTCATAACGGGTCTGGATTCGGGGACGGAAGAGTGCGGGTTGTATGGACCGGCTACCACCGGGGCGGCTCACGTACCAAGGCCGCGTTACTGTAAAGGCATCATGCCGTTTTGGGAACTGCGCCGGCACATAACCAATGCCAATGAGTTACCTGCGAGCGCCTGTTGATGCGGCACGAAGAATCAGGTATCGGTGTGATGCTTGGCGATTGTGTCCATCTGCACACGGTAATATTGGCATGACGGCTGAGTGCTGCATTCCTATACAACCTCCGTCATGCTCTATCGAGTCTGACATGTTTCAAATCCATCCCTGTCTCTCGTTGGCCATCTGCGGTTACCGGCTTCAGACGATGGGTGCGACTAGTACTCTCTTTATCGACCATGCATTTCCCGAGTCTATCAACTAAAAAGGGGCCTCTGGCCTTGTATCGCGTGTGTGTAGAGCCTCTGCCAACGACAATCTTCGCTTCGGCAGGCCGGCCGGCCAACGAAACCTCCCTCCGTCACGCAACTTCAAGTTGAGGGGTTTCAATTGCCCCATGGCTATCGAACGGCTTCCCCTCCTGCTACGCCCAGCACTCGAGAAAACAACCCCTTGTCCTTGGGCACGGGTGAACTGCACTAGACCCAGGGGCTTGGAGCAATGTCTACATCAATGAGCCAAAACGATGCTCTGTTCCAGAAGCTTTCAAAAGCATCAATGCCTCAGACGCTCAGGGCCGACAAGTCGGTTCAGATTTGACGCGAATGTGCTCACATGATCCTGTTCCTTCGAGGGCCAGATCGTAATTTATAGATACACTATCCAACACCTCTTACGTAAACAACCTCCCTTCCCATACACGCTATCCTGCCAAAATCCAAAATCCAAAACACCACGGCCATGCTTTGCGACTGTTCCAATCATCCAAAACCATCCTAGTCCTGGCCGAACTGAGGAGTGTTGAGAGACATGGCCATCAGCAGACCACCAACGAGACCGGCACAGGGCAGGGTAACGATCCATCCCGAGAAGATGAAGGCGACCTGGCGCCAGTTGACGGCACCAACGTCAAAGTTCATCAAGGCGACACCGATGACGGCGCCGGTCAGACACTGAGTGGTGCTGACGGGAAGACCCAGGCGGCTGGCCAGGAGGACGGTGATTGCGGCCCCGAGCTCCATGGCGAAACCTCTCGTGGGAGACAGCTAATACAACAAGGTCAGTTTCGCATGGAGACGGCGTCTTGCTCCGTTCTGCCGCAAAGCATTGACATTACCTGTGTGATCTTGTTGCCCATGGCCTTGATGATGTGGTGGCCCATGAACCAGAAGCCCGCGCTGAGGAGGAAACCGGCAACCACCAGGATCCAGATGGGGGTCTCGCCGTCCTCCCTGACCTCGCCGGTCACGTAGACCTGGTACGCGGCGATCCAGGGGCCGACGGCGTTGGCGACGTCGTTGGAGCCGTGGGCAATGGACATCATCATGGCGCTGGCGACCTGGGCGTAGGTCCACAGGTGCTCGACGCGGTTGTCGTACTTCTTGGCCCTGCCGTGGACCGCGGAGAGCTGGTCGGAGGAGTGGGTGACGCAGTCGCGGGTGACGCCCTGCAGGAAGAAGTACTTGACGAAGCTCCAGATGCGCCTGGGGTGCTGGATGGGCAGGTGGGCGGTCGGTGCGAGGAAACGTTGCTCGGGCTCGGGCGCGCGCTTGTATCGCTGGACGACGCCGCCGCCTTTCTTGCCGCGCTCGACATCTTCGAGCGAGAGGGGTACGGATCTCGGGCTGCCGGGGCTGTTGTTGCCGCCGCCGCCGCCGCCGTCGCCGCCGTCGAGCTTCTCCCCCTTGTCGTCGCCGCCCTCCGACTTTGTCTGGCTCTCGACACGGCCATTGTCGGTGCTCTCGAACTCGCCGCGGGCGCTCGCGTAGTAGTCGATGACGAACTCGTTGCCCTTGGCAGGCATGTAAACGGGAGGGTTCTCCATGTACAGAAGGGGGCCGAGGAAGATGTGACGGAGGCGAATGCGGGGGTCCTCCTTGACGAGCCTCCGGTGGACGTACGGGACAAAGAAGACGTAGGCGAGGAGGAGGACGCCGAAGAAGACGCCGAGGATGATGCCGCAGACGGTGCCGGCGCCGAGGTCCTCGAGGGACGGAGCGCCGGGCGCCTCGACGGTGATGAACAGGGCGAGGACGGCGGCGGTGAAGGCCAGGTAGAAGGGGATGGCCCTCATGGCCTTGTCGAAGGGCCGCTCGCGCTCCAGCACGGCGAACTTGAGACTGGCGAAGAGGGCGGCGCCGAAGACGGCGGCGATGCAGGGGGCGACGCCCCAGGAGGCGGCGATCTGGGTGACGCTGCCGTCCTTCCACGACCAGGAGACGCGCGCCCGCGCCGCGATGCCGACGCCGACGAGGGCGCCGACGATGGTCTGGGTCGTGGAGACGGGGTAGCCCAGCCTGGTGGCGGCGAGCAGCCAGAAGGCGCTGGCGAACTCGGCGCACCCCATGGCGAGGATCAGGGTCGAGGGGGTCTGGCGGAAGCGGTCGAGGTCGATGATGTCGTTCTTGATGGTGCCGGTGACGCGGGACCCGAGGACGACGGCGCCGAAGAACTCGGTGCACAGGGCCAGGAAGCCGACCTGGGGCATGGTGAGCGTGCGGGCCGCCACCGAGGTGGCGTAGGAGTTGGCGACATCGTTGGCACCGTTTCCGAACGAGCTGCCGCAGAAGGCGATGCTGATCACGGCGATGATCCAGTCGTACTGCGAAAGGACAGCCATGATGAACCGCGGTTTTTGTCGTTTGCCTAGTTGGGAGGGAGGCAGAAGAAAGGGGGGAGGGGGGACTGAGGCTTGTCCGGCAAGCTAACGGGGGGGGGTAGGCAAGATGGCAACGGGGCTTGGGGTGGGAAGACTTGTTGGACTTTTCTCTCGCCCTCTCAAGGTCCTCAAGAGTCTCGGAGCGCCACGATACTTTATATACAGAACGGTCCGCCGGCGTGTTAATCGGACGCATACCCACGTGTGTCCGGCACATGGGGGTTCACTTGGCCTCTTTTGGCCCTGCTTCATCCAGGATTCATGTCTCCATGAACCGGACAACGGCCGTGTACTCGCCTCAACTTGTGCCGGGGGGGGGCGAAAAGGAAAGAAAGAGAGAGAGAGAAACAGCCCTCAACATGGGAAGCAATGTTGCGCAGTTTGACGTTTGCCTCGACGTCTCGACCCGTCGGGGTGGTGTTTTTGACGGATGCCCAGTCTGCGCCGAGCTTCGCATCCATCCACACTGAGCGCCGAGATTGGTGAGGCGAGAGCCACTTGGGGACTTGGCCTTCTTGGCCTCCAAGGCACTGAAAACGTATCCCGTCGAGGCATGTCGGCCAGTGAGATGCGTGGACGAGGGCACGTTGTTGTTTCGATATGCCCTCGATGCTGTGTTACCCGCTGCCATATGTCGCCAAGACAACTTGATCCTCTATGCGACAGGTTCCGTGTCGCGTGCCCTCCTGCTTATCTGAGAGCACGATGGGCAAGTCGTCTGGGCTAGAGGGCACGCGAGCATTTCCCCCCTTTTTCACAATTCCTTTTTTTACCTCCCGCGGCCTGCTGTCGGCTGCACCCGCCTGAGGGTTCCCAGCTCTGGCCGGGTTTGGGCTTGCCTCTTTTGGCGATCGAGGGACGCAGCCAGGGCCATGTCATCTACCGCTCGAATTAGCCACATGGTCTGCACAAAGCCGACCCCAAGCCGCCGATCTGCCTCCGTTGGCGGCCCGAGGTAATGGCGAGAGACACCAAGTGAGAAGATCAGTGAAATACAGTGTACGATGAGTCCCGATGGCTCCAAGGTGGCATGTGTTAGGCAACGGCCCATCGACCACGTCAACATCAACGCACCCATGATGACATTGACGCGGAGGCCGACTTGTAGAGAACCAATTCGATCGGCACAATGACAGAGACGCGTTGATCTGGGTGGAACTCTGGTCACTCGACCTGGGGACTGCGTGAAATCAATGGTTCAATCATTCCTCGACTGCCGATGCATGCAAGGCAACGCAATCTCTGGCGCTTGGCGAATGGGTTTGAGCCAAGCCCATCCGGGGTCCATGAGGGGCTACCGCGAAGCTGTAGTATTTGCATGGCCGAATGACTACTTGGCAACGCCGTCGATGTTGCATACAACCAGAGTCAGTCCGACTTCGAAGCCCGGCGCGGCTTTTTCGTATTAATGAGGAGGCGAATCGACCAGGCGGAGCTCCCAAGACATCAATGGCGCCAGTGGCACCCCGCCAAGAGCCAAGACCTGGAAGAGAAGGGGGAGTTCACCGGGATCAGCAACATGGCCTTTTTCTTTTGTTTCTTTCTCTTTCGTGGTCATCACGCATTCCCGGCCGCCTTTATACGGTCAAGTAGGTGCTTGGCGCTGTTTAATAGAAGCTTCCGTTGGCGTGGGAAACCAAGTCCGTTGCTAAATATATATACATATATACAAATATATAAGCAAACGGCAAAAAGAAAATCTTTGTTTGATGCTTGAACAGTAGCCTATTTACTTGAGAAGCCGATGGTTTAAGAATAGCCTGCCAAGGCCATCAAGCCCTCTGCGCGGCGTGACACGGTTTGATCAACCATCAACGTCGGACCACATGTTTGTCATGTAACTTTATTTTGATCAAGCTTATTGGAAGAAACCACGCAAACCGGTTTCATGACACAAGGCGCTGCAACGGTTCCAACGCCACTCCTCCCCCCCCCATCCACGATATCACTTTGCGCTCAGCTGCAACTGAGTTGCCAAGCCCCCCCCCATAACGAGTGTTGTACCCGCCGAGTCCGGCTGTCGACGAGGAATGTGTCGGTATCCGGTGGCCACAAGAGGGCCAACCGCGCCCTTCGCCCGTCGATGGTTCTTCGTCCTCGAGAAGGTTGCCCCGAGACTCAACAAAGCAACTTTTGACTCTTGCTGGGTGTGAAACCGAAGATGGCCAACGGAGCAACCGAATGGGTTGTACAGCCTGTGCCCCCGAGCGTGGTGCGTCAAATACGACGTGTGAAAAGCATGATGTGAATGATTGGAGAATCTAAACCTGTCGTATAAGGTCCAACCCCATAAGTACCGCTATTTGGTTAACATGAGGCAACTAGGAGTAACGTAACAATATCAAGCGCTCTCATTTCCATCTCCAAGTACAGGCGAATCATTCACGCACATCTTTGCCTACAGCATTAGCGTCCGAATAGAAGTACAGCATCTGACTTGCACGGTCGTCGCTTACGGCAAAAAGTCCTCTTGGTGTTTCCAACTGTCTTGGCAAGACTCGATGTTCTGTTCCGAGTGTGCACAACACGCAGCGTAACGTGAAATAAGGCAAGACATTATGCTTCTAATATTTGCGCAGTTTGCAGTGCGTTGGCCATTCACCAAGACACAATCATGGCGAGCTTTAAGCCCCCCCGGCTGGTTGGGGTGATGCTCACATCCCGCCATCCCTTTTCGACCAAAACTTCTTGTCCACCTTGTCCTTCTCCGCGGGGGCTGCACTGTCGTGCTTCTTCTCAAAGTCCCTGTTGTGCTCGTCCACCTCGCGCTGTTGCTCCTCGGTGAGCCTCTCGCTCCCCACGCTGGCATTGGAGATCTTGGGCTGGGGGGGGTTCGTCTTCTTGGCGTCCGCAATGTCCCTGATGTCTGTGGATGCCAGGCCGGGCTTTTCGCTCAGGAAGCGGCGCGCCGACGGAGCCGCCGTCCCGCGCGCGGCAGACGGCGTTGGGCGAGCCGGGCCCATGAGCGAGGGCGCCACCCTTCGGCTGATGATGCTGCTGAACATGCTGTTGTTTACGCGGCGACACTGGGTGTGCGTGCGTGCGTGTGTGTGTGTGTGTGATTGACAGTGTATTCTCGGCTTGAAGCGCAACGACTTGTGGTATCGTGGTTTTATGTAGAGTAGGAAGCGGTTCATCCGTGTCTAAGCTTGTGATGAACAAGTACCTGGAGCTGCATGATGTCATCTAGCGGCCCGGGCTTGGAGCCGCCATGCAGCAATGATCGCCGATTGTGTGACGGGGGGGGGGTCAATTGTTGATTGGGTGATGACTACGACATCATGACCAAACGCGTCAGCCGTGCTTGTCTCAATCCGAACCGAGGTACGCGTGGAGGAACCAGGCTGGTACGCCGGAGACGACCCTGGAATTTGACGGGTTCTGGTATCGCGTTGCTGGGCAATCAATCTCACATGTTTTGATGAGGCGCCAAGTACACGGATCGCTCAACATGCCGCTCTAGACAATTTCTGGAGCCGATGATAAAGGCTTCTCCCCAGGAAAAAGGACAGAACTGGCAACGGGCGTAGGATGATGTTCGACAGCAGCAATCGATGCAATCTCTTGAGGATGCGTTTCCAAACCTTCGTGATGTCTAGTTTGGAACGACGGCAATCATTCTCCTTGAGAACACCTGGCACCTGCTGTTTCCCTATATTCGAGCCGCTGCCGTCCAGAGATGTGCGTCCTTGGTCGCTTTTCTTAAAGTAACTCACTGGCGCGATGGCCCGGGAGATGCTCAACGGTGTTGTGAGTGGCACCCCTCGACAGCATCTGTTGCGTTGAAATAATGCTCCAGTCCTGTAGAAACTTTTGCAGAGCAGGTTTGACACCCACCTGCACTGTTCAACGAGTGGAAACTGCTTGCAACGTGCTTTTCAAGGTCAAACGACGGGGCATGGGCTGTGTGAAGGAAGAACTGATGGCAACGGAGCAAGTAGAATAAGCTTCTTTGTCATTAAAACCATCCATGTCTACTCGTCTAAAGGATGTTCAAAGTAGGCGTGAGAAGTTATGTAGTTCTAGAATTAATACAATTTACACTCACTGCGTGAGGTCAACTTTTAATGCGCAAAGGCCTCGTATCGCTTCCCTACCACAGTACCGTTACCGACAGAGGGGTCAGTATAAATCGATAAGATATCGGTGCTGTTCTTGTATTCGACACCGCACTTGTCCGAGAAGCCGGAGAACTTGTCGACCCTCTCCTGCAGGTATCTGCTGAACCCATCCCTTGAGCATGCGGTCCCGGGCCCATCGGCGCAGTCCGCCAAAGGCTGCGGCGCGCTGTTCACCAGGACGCGGTAGTAGTCGCCGTCATCGTACCCGTAGGCCCCGGAGCAGTTCAGGCGCTCGACGGCGATGTTCCCGAGGAAGGGCAGAATGTGGGAGGCCCTCCATGCGCGGCGGTAGTTGATGCGGTCGAGCGGCATCGTGTCGTTGATCCGAGACCCGCTGCCGACGAATTCCGAGTTGTTGAAGAGGCCCATCGCAACCGCCACCATCGGCGGCAGCTCGCGATGCGTGAAGCTCACGTAAATGTCCTGGTCGGGGGCGCTCTCCTGCAGCAACAGGTTCGCCGTGGCGTTGAACCAAGGGAGGCCGATGTATCCGGACGCATCCAGGCCGTAGCCGACATTGTAGTGGTACCTGATGTCCTCCGTGTACTCCCAGGCCAGCCAGTCATCGGGGGTGAAGAGGTCGAGGTCGCAGAAGGGCGACCTGCCCCGTATGACGGTTTCGTAGCCGCACAGCTGCTGCATGCCGAAGACGTCGTTGGTGGTGAAGTTGAAGTCGGGCGCCAGGTCGTTGAAGCGGGCGACGATGGGCCTCGTGAACTTGTCCTGGAAGACTGCGGATTCCTCGCTACCGGCAGTCGAGGAGTAGGCCGGGCAGGCCTTGTAGGGCGTCAGGCTGTCGGCACCGGACTCCTTGGACTCGTCGACGACGACGACGTTCATCGTGTTGTCGTCGCTCTCGAGGCCTCGGACCAGAGACTGGGCAGACTTTACAGTCCTTTCGGCGGAAGAGGTCCAGACTCTCTCGGGCAGCCTCAGCTTGGGGTACCTGAACTCGAGGTCCACCCCCAGCTGCGTCGCCTCCAGCCTTCCCACGCGCGTCAGGAGCGACGTCTCTGCGTCGGAGACGGGGGCATCCCACTCGGCCAAGAAGTTCAAGTACGGGACCTTGGTCCATTCGATGCCGGTCTTGTTCCCTAGTTTCTCGAGGAAGGGCTCAATGTACTCCTCAAAGTCGAAGTCGTTTGCGTAGATGGCCGCGTGGCGGACGAGGTAGGCGGCGCGCTCTGCCGTGCATCCTTGCGGGGCGTCCGGGGAGGATTGGGGATCTTGCGGCTCGAAGTAGGGAGCGATACCCCCCAAGTGCGTCAAGGGATTGAAACTGTAGGTTGAGTAGAGGGCCGATGCCGACGAGCGGGCGAACAACGGCAGCAGACGGATGAGCTTGGAGCTCAGACCCTGTTGGCGAGCCATGGCGGTGTTGGGCTACACAAACAATGGTTGGTGGATTGTCAAACCGCACTCGAGAATGGCGAGAGACGACGGGTTGAGCTTGGGGAAACACGTTGTAGTTGATGGGGACCAGGCGCATTGATATAGCATTGACCTTGTTGACGCGAGTCACTTGGGTGCGAACAAACAAACTGCGGCGGCGGCATCGTTGGGGGAGATTTCGGCCGTGGTTAGCTGCGCGCCCAATTGTCGGTGCCATTGACGTCAGGAGCTAATAACATTCCTTTTCCCAGCCTGGCTGGCATCGGACTCGCATTGTGGGTGGGTTGATGTGCGTTTGTTTCTCTTGGTGCTCCCCCACATCAACCGGCAAGCCGGCACATATGGGCTGGCTTGGACTGACTTGTTCGTGCCTAGGAGAATGCCACAAGTACGAACCAAGTAATACGTCATGGAGCGGTGGACATGATCGGCCCGACGACGCCCACGTTGCGGCTCAGCCATTGGGCATCTCACCGACGTTACCGAGATTGTTGATGTTGATGATTGGTGACTGAGCCCCCAGCACATTCGCGTAGATGACGGCACTTTTCCAGGGGTTTTCCGTACCCGGGACCGATGTGCCTTGTTTTGACATCCCGGCAAGAGTCTAGGCCCGGCCTTGCGAAGAAGAGGCACTCGAACATAACCAACCATGGCTGCGCTGTGCGTGTACAACAACGACCTGTTGCTGGGAGCAAATATGCATCTGCACAATCGAACCGATGCCTTTTCTACCGGGGCGCATGCTTGACTTTTCGGACGAGAAAACAGGCGCACGTTCAGCGAGGTTTTTTAATTTTTAACTTTTAATTTTTTATGTATCTTTACCGACGGGAAGATACGGCGGGCGCTGGAGGATAGAGGTTCCAACCAGACGTCGTATCAACGCTCAAGCAGACATGGATGACATGTTTTAGTTCGCTCTTAATATCGGTGCTTACAGCAGATTCACATGGGCGTAAATGTCCCAAGAATATGCAACAAAAGACAAGCCCCGACAGGAGAGACCACCATGGGTGATGCTCCCGGCGTATTTGCTTGGCGAATCTTCTTCTGCCTGTGTTGTTTCCCCGCCGGCACGATGGCAAAGATACCAACGTAGAGGGCGACCTCGAGGACGCGACGGGTGCAGCGGCAGGCCCTGGCCCGTATGTCGTGAGCCCCTTGCTAATTGACTTTTCTCGAACTCTATCTCATAACTCATTGAGAGTGTTGCAGCACCACGGGGCCGTGCTGACTCGGTTGAATGAACTCGACAGCCCCTGACTCGGGCCGCGGCATGCTGAAGATATAATATATATTCCACATTGGCCGTGTAGCTCGGGCGCTGTTTATCTAGATGTTGATATTTCATCTTCACCACTCAACGACCGTTGTCAAGTGGATAATCCCACGATGGGGTCAGCACTGTACGCGAGAACGACAACCCTGCTAGGCGCGGCCACGTCGGTTCTCGGGACGGCCATCGAGGATGCTTTACATTGGGTCACCAACAACAAGGCCCAATCGATCTGGGGAGCAGTGACCGTCACTGTCCTATACCACAACCTCAAGAGATTCCCACTGGTTTGGCATGTAAGTGCCCGATCGAGACGTCTTCACGGCGCTTGTTCTGATTCATGCTGACGCCCAAGACTACAAGTTCCGTGTCTTCCGCAACATTTGGTGGCCAAAACGCGGCCACTTTGACCACAGACCCGGTTCTGTGTTCCGCCCGGTTGTCACGCCCTCACGCGTGGCCATCCTGGAGATGGACTACAACCTGCACAAGTCCAACAGCACCTACTTTTCGGACCTCGACGTTGCGAGAACCCATCTCCTCGCCTCCCTGAGAGCCGAGGCGATTCGCGGTGGCCTATACCGGGAGTACAAAAACGGCGTCATGGTTCTTTTGGCCGGCACATCCTGCACCTTCAAGAAGGAAATCGGCCCGGGCGTCGCGTTCGACATGCACAGCCGGGTCCTGACCTGGGACAAGAAATGGCTCTATGTCGCCACCCATTTCGTGGAGAGGCGAAAGGGCGCCGAGCTCTACACCTACCAGCCCTGGAAGAAGGCGGAAGGAAAGGCCGCCTCCGAGCCGCCCCCCGTCGTATTCGCCACGGCCGTCTCCAAATGCGTCGTCAAAGCCGGCCGGCTTACGGTGCCGCCCGACAAGTTCCTCCGGGCCGCGGGGGTCCTTGCGGCCGATGGGCACTCGGGCGAAACGAGCGACTCCGAAGAACGCGCCGGCGACGACTCGGGCTCGGCGGACGAGGAAAGATGGACATGGGCCAGGGTGGAGGAAGAGCGGCTGCGGGCACTAAGCATCGCCGACGGGTTTGCCAACGGGCTGGATGCGGCGCACGACGAGTTCTACTCCCTGGGGTGAACATTGTCCGTATCGTCAGGACCCAACAAGTGCCTTTTTTCTCGGCATGGCAGGCAAACAGTGAGTTGGGCAGGCAAGGCACGTAATCTCGTCATCGTTGAAATACAAAAAAAAAAGGGTCACGGGGAAATGTGTGCTCTTGGGCAGGCAAAATAGTAAGCCCCGACTCCTCACGTGCTTTGGCCGGTCCGTTTACATGGATCAAACGCGCGGACTCTTCCTCCGAGGATCCTGCCCCTTTACCTGCCCCCCTGATACCGAGCAATCACACACATCTGTCCCGAGTCCTGCGCGCCGACGCGAAACCGCCATGGCAAACACAGTGTACGTGGTGACAGGCACCAACAAAGGCATCGGCCACGGTCTGGTCAAGGCCCTGCTCGCTCGACCGTCTACAACCGTCGTTGCTTCCGTCCGCAACGAAGAAGCGGCCGCGTCGTTGAAGTCCGCCCAAGACCTCCGCGACGCGTTCGAGGTCAACACCATCGCCCCGTTGATGGTGTTCCAAGGGCTCTGGCCCCTGATGGACAAGCCTCGGGGGGCCGGACGACGGCCCCGCCAAATTCATCGGCGTCACCTCGTCTGTCGGGTCCATCGGGTCCCAGGAGCCCCTTCCGGGCGGCGCCTACGGGCCGAGCAAGGCCGCGCTCAACTGGCTCGTCAGGTCGCTCCATGCCCAGCACGAGAACCTGGTTAGCGTGGCCGTCCATCCCGGGTGGGTTCAGACGTACATGGGCAACAGTGTGTCGCCAAGGACTGGAAGTACGAGGCCGGCCCTCCGGACACCATTGACAGTTCCGCCAACGGCGTTCTCGCTGTCATGGACGGTGCCACCAGAGAGACCACCTCTGGCAAGTTTGTCACGCACAAGGGGCAGATTCTGCCCTGGTAGTCCTTGGGCGGACTTTGGTCGAGGGACGGCACTCGCCCTCAGAGCCGGTCTTTTACGGAGAGGTAGGATTCAACATTCTTCCAGATGCCCGGAGGGGGGCTTGAATGTGAATTTGGTCGCTCACGGTTTCGCGACGTCCAGGGAGCGCGTAAAATACAGGTTCTTTGAAGCCACCATTACGTTTAATCAATGTCAAAACACCGGAATCTATTCATTCTTGGCAGGGTTGGATTTCAGGCGTTATCAGCTTCTTCAAGGATAATGCGAGTCACCGTCCATATATGGATAACCGCCACGCAAAGCTGCTGGCCAATGCCAAAGGGCGCGAGACTGGTTTCACTCTTGACAAGTCCATGGTCTCATAGAGCCCTCGGGGAATCCTAACCATCGTCTCCTGAAATACCGACCATGGGCAGGCAGGCAGACACCGTGCAGCAGTACCTCCAAAACCTAATTCAACTCCGTCTGGATGTATTCAAAGTCCTACAAGCGGTGTTAGCTCCGGCCACTCCGTCGTCAAAACAAATGCACTTGTGAGACGTACAGCGGCGTTCAGGGTTGGAAGCTTCCCGCCCGTGTTGTAGATGGCAAAGTGCGTTCCGACAAAATTCTGCCAGCCTTGCACGTAGGACTGCAGCCAGCGGTTCTCGACGCTTGCGAGCCAGCGCGGCGCGTTGCCGCCCGTCGAGTAGCCCAGGCGGTAGCCCACGTCCTTGGCCTCAATGAAGAGTTTCACGGGAGCACCGCTGCCGACTTCCTCGTCCTCGACGTAGGTGGTGTTGAGCGCCGCATCGGGGCCGGTCCTGGTGCGGGCGACGATGCATCTCCTGCCCGTGTCGTTCGAGTACCCGACGGCGATCTCGTTGTGGTAGTGGACGCTGAGGTACACGCTGGCGCCGGCCTCTTGCCGCCAGGAGCCCGGGCTGAAGGCGCTGATCTCGGTGCTGAAGGTGGTGTTGACGTCGGCCTGCTTTCGGAGCAGCGCCGCGGGGGTCTCTCTGTCGCTGAGCGTGTAGACGTTTCCCCTGATACGGAGCTTCCCGGGGCTGGACTCGAAGTCTTGAAAGTCCTTGTACGGCGTCCGCAGGTAGTAATACGACTTGTCCGCCAGCCCGCCGTCAAAGTCGTCACGCCAGACCCGAGGCCGTTCGAGGTCGTACAAGACATCCGGCATGTGCTCGGCGATCGGTTCGCCTCCATTGAAGACGGGCCACCCGTCTCCGTCCCACGTGACGGGGCACAAGAACGTCTCGCGGCCGAGCTGGGGCAGGCCGCTGCTGTTTCTCGGGTTCTGCGGTCGGACGGCGAGGAACACCGCCCACCAGTTGCCGTCCGTGTCGTCGACCATGTCCGCGTGGCCGGTCGCGAGGACGGGGAGAGACATGTCTTTGCCGTTCCACAAGACGGGATTGTGCGGGTTGCCCTCCCAGGGTCCAGCCAGGACTTTGGATCGATACACGTTGGCCTTGTGGTTGGCTTCGGTTCCCGAGTCGGCCGTGACCAGGTAGTATGTTGCATTGAATTTGTATATGTGGCTTCCCTCCGTCTTTTGGTCACACTTGTCAGTCATCATTCCCCGTTGCTTGGTTCAACCGGAACCCACGTGCGCAACTTGTTGGACAGGCTTACCAGTGGATAACCGAGCTCAGGCGGTACAGTTGTCGTATGCAGAAGTCGAGAGTCGGTCAATGAGTTGCCCGTCTTGATGTCGATCTCGGTGATCCAGTTGGCAAAGTTGCCACTGTCGACAAACTCGGAAAAGGTGGTCGAAAGGTAGACTTTGCCGTCGTCATCGAAAAAGAGGTCGGGGTCAAACCCCCACTGATCTACATAGGTAGGCTCGCTCCAGCTGGTCTCGTCGAAAATATCTCTGGTTGTCACGTAAAAGGACCGCGGCAGCCTGGTGACCTAGTAATGGGAGACGGTGTCAGCTGAGCAATACAAAGATGCAGGTGCTTGGCAGCTTTAGCAGTCGTGGGCTTACGTTGTCAGGGGGGTTGATGATGTCGAACGCAGTGTCAATCAAGTAAAAGATGCCATCGTGGTGTCTCAGCGTCGGTGCAAAGATGCCGCCGCTCGGGGCAGTGCCGCGCAAGTTCAGCTGAGAAGGTCGAGTGAGCGCGTGGCCGATGTTCTCCCACTTCACACTTTGTCGAGTCAGCAAGTCCCGGTAGCCAGTACGACTGGACTGCGGTCTGATCCTACAGGTCTTTTGAGTGATAGATGGGAACGCCGGGAAAGTACTCAAATGTACTGGTGGCTAAGAAAAAGTCCCCGCCCACTCTGATGATGGACGGATCGGGATTGAATCCGGGGATGATGGGGTTCACAAGGCAACTTGCCAACGCTATTGGCAGGCTGGTAAGCCGCTTAAAGTCGTTTCAAGAACCCACACTCGTTGAATACTTACCGGCAAACAGAGCTGTGACAGAGACCACCAACACGCAAGTATACGCCATGCCGGGCAACCAGACGTGACGAAACTGACGGGATGTCAACGCGAAAACAACATTCAAAAGTGTTCACGCCTCATCTCGGGACCTTTTATATGGCTCAATTTGCTGGCAGTGTGCGTGCCGGTATGACGTTTCTGTTGGAACCCCTCACGGCTAAATCACAGGCTCAATTTATTACCCCGGATTCTGCGTTGCATTGTACCTAAGCTCAATGTAGCCAAACTTGGCGCAGCCGACTCCATTCGGCCTTCGCCGTTATGATCGCCGAGCAGACTGGGTTTGTTTAGCGCCATATCGTAACTGGTCCGGTGGATATCGTCACCGCATTGAAACGCGTGCGACTCGAAGGGGCTGTCTTGCGCTTGATTGCTATCTCTGCGATACGACGAAGAGGCGAACTATCTTACTGCGGTATTGTTTAGGGCCATTGTGTTTTGTACTTCAATACCGCCTGCCAGGGAGTACTCGCCCATCGACTAAACTTCTTCGTCCGGTGCTGGCTTGTATGGAAACTTACCTTGTGGCGCCTGTTTCACACAATAAAAGCGTATGTTGGAGTGAAACCGGGTGTATCTTGAGTACTAGACATGGTTTATAAGCCATGGATGCGGCATCCTGATATCAGGGTCTTTTACCTCGTTGTGCTGGTAGACGCGAGTGCTGAGGGGCGTGTAAGCGAATGGCCTTTGAACATGAACATTAGCATTGCCTGAGTTGCCGCATTTATGCTCTTGTTTCACGGAATGCCGGATTCGGTGTAAATATGTCGGTCTGTAGCTGTAGGTGTCTCTGGTTTCTGTCATCTTTGCCCAACGATCATCGGAGAGATTGGAGTTGCGAATCTCGAGTACAAAGCACGACGTCCTCAGAACATCCCCGGCTTCAGCAGTACTCACGTTGGAGGCCCGGATTTCTTGCGTGGACTGGCTAATCGCTCGGCATTTCGCCCTCGACTACTGAATAAAATCCAAGACGCCTTGATATCGTGTGGTCGATTTCTCCATAGTACTGAGCGGCTCCGGTGGTTTTCTTCGCCTAGTCCTGAGGTGATGCTGAAGATGATACGACACATAGGGTTCTGTCGTAAAAAGCGACGCCGTTAATCACAAGCAGCAATTAACGCCTTATATCACATATGCCTTGTGACAGGTTCATAATGGCGTGCTTGGCTCCCTTGTCCTGGAGGCTCACCTGTCAGCTAAGATTACGTAGTATAATGGGGGTATTTCTAGACATACGAAATCCGATCTTATTCTTATGATCGTCCCGGTGGTCGCTCTAAGCGGTTTGCGTGCAACTCTTTGTCATCGAAGCCGTGTATTTTTCTCCCCCTCATCACAGCCAGGTCTGGCTGTGAGCATGCAAAATGGCATCAACGGATGACGATGTTCGTGCTAAGCAATGGAGGCCACTTTAGCGTATGAGACAGGGCGCTCCAATGTGTTCCTCCAGCCATACCTCATTCTTTGGCCGATGGTGGCGACGATTCTGGTAAAGATGTCGAGCTTGGCGTCGTTGAGATCCATGTGTTGCAAGAACGCACTATTGGGCTCTCCGGTGCCGTGTCCTTGATCGTTAACAAGATTGTTGGCGCTGGGTGACTTACCACCTTTTGAGAGATCCTGAGATTTGTGGCTGACGACAGCAACATTTTCCGGACGCCCAGCACCATCTTCAAGGTCTCGGGAAGCGACAATATGGCCTCGATGTGCTGAGCTATAGGCGCAATCATCTCAGCATGTGGCACCTTTGTGTTTCCGGAATTCGGAAGCGCAAGCGCAGGAGAGCCCAGCCAAACAAACGCAAGGTTTGCCGCCGTGCCCGAGGAAGCCTTCATTGCCGCAAAAGTTACTGTTGCCGCAACAGTCTTTGAGAACATTTTCGGCCCATCAGCTGAGGCCAGAGTTCTTCCTGCACCGGTAGCCCTTTCGGCTCTTGGACGTCTTATGGGGGTTCTCTTCGCTATCCGTCAGTTGCGTCCTTGCCACAGCATAATAGGATTGCCAATTCACCCCCAACAGCTCGACTCTTGCAGGAATCTTGCAAAAGACAGAGTCCCGCCGTTCTCGAACATATCATGTACTATTGACTCCTTCGTCCTGGTGTTACAATTCTCTTTATTTGCGCTCCTCCGGCTGGAGATGCATTCAACTTTGTCGTCAGCTTGTCGGGATATTTGACCACTGTCTTGTTCACCGCAATTATCGCCGGATTGATAAAACTACGTTTCGCCGATCGGGAGAACTTTCTATTCCAACTCCACGCACCTTACATATTGATGGCCAATAGTAGTAGGCGGTTCCTACACGGTAATAGGCTCTTTGTACGGAGGAGTGAATAAGCTATAGTCAGCTACCTAGCTTGAGTGCCAAGGGACTCCCACATCGATCACTGACTGTTGCCCATAGCTCTTGGTCGTCATGCAGTTCGTTCGGCCACCAAATGGCAAGGGCAGTACCTCACCCCCACTGGCTGTCATCCGTAGTTGGTTTGGCGATTTTGTCATGTCACTTGGTGCTGTGTGTTGTGCTCTACAGTATGTTTGTTGTAGTGCCCAAACTCTCGGATACAGACATCGGGAGATTCAGCAAGAACTTGGCGACGGGTCTTGAGTCACCAGGTTTCAAAGGGTCAAGAGACAAGTAGGTATACAGATGGTCGCTCGTGACTGGAACTACCAAATACTTTAGCAAATGTAGCCGAGCTTCATTGTCAATACGAGCTGTAAGTCAATACCATGCCCGTTTTCATATATAGCCATCATTTTGGACGACCATGGTGCTTGCTAGTGAGGTTGGTTCAGCCGAAATATCCAAAATTAGAAGTTTCCACCGACTGGGGCTCCGTGACTCAAGTAAACAAACCACGGCAGTAATGTTTTGCCGATCAAAAAGGCATTGACAATATGTGTAGCAGCTGAGTTGGTTTTAACAAGTTGTCAAAATATTACTGATGACTGCCATCTATCATCACTAACAAACCTCGGCCACTCTGAGTTGATGCAGCCCATGCGAGACTATGACGTCGTAAACACAGCCCAAAAAATGACGGGCAAAAGTCCAAGTTGGTGTGGGGATTCAGAAAGTTTTGTTTGTTTGCTAGGGTTCGACACGCAGTGACAGACGGGGAAATCAGACCAAAGAAACAAGGACGAGAGATAACATCAACGAGGGTTCTCGGCTATGCGACGAGCTCTCGGGATAGAGACTGGGTGGAGTCTATTGTTTTTTTTTCGCGGGAGAAATCGGCATCCTCACTGTTCACGATAATGAGTTATCGCTTCGTGACTGGGGTCACGATAACATCGGACATTGTAAACGGCGACGGAGAGAGATGTACGTCTAAGCGCCAGTACAGGAAGAAGTTGCGGTTCCACTGCAAACACATCTACCCGGTACACAACTTGCCGGCAACTCCAGCTAGACCTGGCCATCTAGGATGTCATGGTCGCGCCACACAGTCGAGACAAGAACAACCTGACCAAAGATGCAGAATTGGCGACGGGCCCGGGGCCACTCAAAGGGCCGGCTCCGAGCAAAGTCTAAAACAGGCTGCGGGGACTGTGCTTGGGTGGTCTACGAAGGAAGACCTAACCCAGGGGTCTTCAGATGACGGACGGAGATGCACGAGCGATGCACAAGCAAGGGGTTCCTCGACCGCTCAAGCCCATCCAGCGAGCGAGGCACGTATGCACGTATGATGCCGGCTTGTAATAATACTACTACGCAGTAGATGGATGGATAATGGTAGGCCCAGCGCTAAGCGCGAAAGACCGAGAGCCCGTCCAATGCCGCACGCAACACAACTCAACTCAAGCAAGGTTCCGCCAGCGTCGTCACGTTACCGCACCCGGGCTATGCCGATTGCACCCCGCATATCGGTCGACATCACCCCACAATCGACACTCTGGAACGATGGCGGCGCCATGCCCAATTGGGGCTGTTGCTGAGCGTGGTGCCATGCTGGTGTCACACTGACTTGGGGCCGCGACGGCTCCCGCTTTGCCCCCCTGCGGGGATTGTACACGCTCAATGGTCAGTTCTCGTCCAGTTTGGACATGGCTGTGCCATGTCTAGCCCCTTGGGGAAGGGGGGGGAGACCTTGTTGGGCGAGGGTCGAGGGGAGAGGGAGAGAGAGAGAGAGAGACATACCGGTAGACAGAGAGGGCGTTTATATGAATACATTGCTACCTACTGCTGCCGCCTCTTCCCCAACGCCTCTTCTTAGCCCGGGAGCTCGATGTTATCATCCCTTGCGTTTCAACCCACACAATAACGAGAGATACAAATACCGACTTCACCCCAGTCCGCAAACCCCCCCCCCCCCCGTCCTGTACTCAAACAAACACGCATACATGCGATGTTCGGGCAAGCCTCACGGAAATTTTCCACCAACGCTCGCATGCCCCCGAGCTACTTCCTGCAGACTCCCCGCCGACTCGCCATGAAGTGGTATGTTGCTAAATCCGAGCCGAGCGAGCCCCCCCCCCCCCCCCCCTCGGCGCCCCGAGTCCGGGGTAAACACATAACCAGAGTGGCCACAACCAAGCCGGGGACTGACGAAGATGGCCACAACAGGATCCCTCCCACAGTCGCCGTCGTGGCTGTTGGCTACGGCTTGAATGCCTACCGCGAGGGCATGGTCCGACGCCGCCTCGCCCACGCCGCCGCCGCCGAGAAGCAGGCCGTCGAGGACCGCAAGAGAGCGGCCATGCTGATGGACGCCTACGGCGACCGTTCGAGCCTCGAGGCGCTCGAGAAGGCGGTGCAGGTCTACGAATCGCGAAACCAGGCGTAGCCGGCCAGCATCTTGTTCATTTTCTTCTTCTTCTTCTTCTTCTTCTTCTTCTTCTTCTTTTTTCTTTTCTATCCACTTCATCGCAACACGCATCCGTCGACGCCAATGAACGGACACATGATGCATCGGTGCAACGGCGTTATACAAGGACCACGGGCATTACCCAGGCCGCAGGGGGGATCGTTTTAGGGACACGACACGCGCACACAACGGGAGGCTGGAGCTGTATATGTCGACAGCCTGCATACGGACGGGGGGGGGCACGGCGTTAGGTGGCGACCACGACCATTGATATCTGGCACGCATCATCATGGACAGTCTAGACACTGCCAACCATTTCACTTTGTTACAGAAAACAGACATGAAAAAAAAAAGAACAGAAACAACCTCTTTGGAAGCACCAATCTCAACTCATTCCAAGTGCTGTGTGTGTGTGTGTGTGTGTGTGTGTGTGCAGCTACTAGCCAAAAGACACAAGAAAGGGTCTTGGGCCAGCCCCAGCCGGTCTCGTGACGGACGGGATGGGGTGGCCGGTGGCGTTGACGATGTTGGGGGAACGGTTCCATTCCGGGACTCGTTTCGCCACGTCGGCCCGTCTGTTGTGATTCGTCGGGAACGGCCGACACAGCCTTTTTTTTTTTTTCGGACGTGTCGGTTCATCATCGAAAAACGACGTTTGCCACCGCAGGCGCCGACTGCCTCGTCGACATGGCCGTGGCCTTTCCCCCGGCATTTCACCAGCACGGGCAACCCTCGAGGCGCCACTCCCACGCTTCTGGGCGGGATGACCGACTCCCGACTGTCAAAAGGTCGAAATCAACAGCGGGCAACCGGCATGGGGGGGAGATGGGGGGAGGAGGCGCCTCGTCGCGGAATGTCCAGCCTGTGGCCTAATATAATCGGCGAAGCCAAGTAAGGGTAGTCTGCCGCCGCCTCTGCGCGTCGCCAAACCATGACATGCCTCTGACAACCAATTGGGTTCGGCATCTCCCTCCAATAATATCCGAGACAAACCCGTCACGCGATTTCCGCCAAAGGGTTCGGGGCCTGGGTCGGGGGCAGCAGCTCGAGAGGCGGCTAATATCCGGCAGTCTATTATTCTGGGCAGTGATGGAAGAAACAGTTTCCCCGTCCGCTGACAGACGCTGGGCAACCCATCTAGATCTAACGAAGCCATTCCCGTTGTATTCCTACGCGCGCGCGCGCACTCTGGCTCCTTGCTTGAAGAACACCGGCATCTTGCACGCCGAGTCAAAAGAGCAACGGGTTCCGATGGACACGGACTTGGTTTCCGACCTTTGGGCCAAAGGGCTGCGAGTCGCCTTCGCACTCTGTCCCATCCTCTGGTAGCGAACCATTCTGAAAGTAGGCATGTATATACTCCCCGGTGCACTTGGAGGGCGCAGCAAGTGTGGTGTGCTTCGAAACGGACGCGTTAGCTTTCGATGCCGGCAGGGAAACCAGGTTGTCGGTGATGCTCCTTCCAGTCGCTCGGTATGACTTACGCCGTATGATTTCTGCACCAAGACAGTTGACCCAGGGAAGCCGGCAGAGTTGTTGCGTGCGCTTACGAGAGGCGTGACGTTGTCCGCCTGGTTGGCGATGAACAGAATGGGGTGGCTTGTCTTGCCCTCGAAGGGTCCTGGGTTTTCGAGTTAGGCAAACTTGGTCACGCGCCACGCTCCCCCCCCCGGATGTCCTAACGTAGGCTTACCGTCGAATCGCCAGAGAGGCCGAGTCGTCCGCTGGTTGCACGTCATCTGGTACGGCACGCTGATCGCCGCCGTGGCGGGACTGAGCTCCAACATGACGTCTACTTCCCGCTGCACGTCTTGGAGAGTCAGGTTGTGCACCGCAGGATGGTCGGCGCACATGATGATTGGGAAAGCGTCGTCCGTCGCCTCGACGATTTCCGGCAGCGGCTCCAGGGGCGAGACGGCCCGCGACGAGCACCTCGGGGCCGGGGGAGGCTTGGCGGGGTTGTAGTGCTCGTAAAACGGCCGCCCGTCCTCTCGCTCGAGAGCGGCGATGATGTTGGAAAAGCCCTCGAACTGGTACTGCGGCTGGTACAGCGCGGACGAGAGGAGGCGCATGACCTTTGAGTAAGTCACCAGCACCGGGACCTCGGGCCCCTTGTCCCCGTCCGCCCACACGACGACGGGCCGCGTCTTGAGCCTGGCGAGCAGCTTGCTAAACCTCTCCATGACGGCCTCCGCCGTGGGGCCGTGGAACGCGCACTTGTCGGGGCCGGCCTGGGAGCAAAAGTCGTAAAAGGCAAAGAGGACCTTGTCCGTGTCGCGGACAAAGTTGACGTGGGCCGAGTTGAACCACTCCCGGTAGTCGACGTTGCCGTCGCTGACCAGCCGCTCCACCCTGTCGGGATACATGGCCGCGAAGACGCCGCCCAGAATCGTGCCGTAGCTGAAGCCCCAGTACCTGAGCTTGTCGTGGCCCGTCTGCAAAACGATCTCGAGCAGGTCCCTCGCGGCGGGGGTCGTGCCAATGTGCTGCAGGATGCCGGACGCCTCCATGGCTCGTTCGCAGGCTCGCGAGTATGCGGCCGCCCTCGCGAAGAGCTCGCCGAGGATGCCCTCGTGGGAGTCCAGGATCCCCGGGTCTTGCAAGTCCCAGTTCCGGCTTTGCTGCGGCGAGTCCCAGCATTCGAGTCTTGGTACGGACGCGCCGACTGCCGGCGCATGGTCAAACAAGGCGTTGAGGAGGTCGGAGAGATGAACAATCGGAACTTACCGCCACGTGGGTCGAAGCTGATGAGGTCCTACGTTTCCAAACATTGGCATTTGCAACGGATCAGCGTGTGCCTCCCAGAGCCGGGGCGGCGCATATCAGACTAACGTGGTTTGTGCCGACAATTTCTTGCAGCATTTTCCCATGGTCCCTCAGAGACCAGATGCCAGAGCCACCGGGGCCCTTGGCCAACATGTCAGTATCGGAAACAAGGGTTTTGCGGCGACGCTGTGGCTTACACCAGGGTTGAAGATGACCGGTCCTCTGTAATCGGCCGTATCGGTGGCCCGTATTCGAGCAATTGCAAGAACAACGCGGCGGTCATCCGATGGCGTTTTCCAATCCATGGGCACCTATGAAAAGAAGAAGAAAAAAAAAAAGCCGTTAGAGGCCTCGTTGCCATTTGTGTGCGAGCTTTGAGAAACCAACATCCAATCTGGCGCATTCATAACCCCCATCCTCGAAGCAGTTGTGCCACTCCAGCGTTCTACTTGGTTTGATCTGGGAATATTGTCAGCACTCGGTCTTTTGTTTTGGAAACTCGAACGGTTTTTTTCTTCTCTCTCGCCGTACAGTCGACCAAGTCCAGTTAGTAGTAGAAAGACGCTGCTCGACAACGCCTCCGTGTGCGGATGTGAACCATGGTGTAGATGAGACGCTTCGGCTGATAAGCGCCGTCAGTGCAAATACCGACAAAGCGGCGGTGACGGCCGTTTGGCCCTTGGCTCTCGGCCTTTTGAGCCCCAAAAAGCCTGCGGGCTGCTTGCCGTCCATGTCTACCTGGTGGACGAGGTATTTGATAATATTGCACGCCGTCGGGGGGCCAGACAAGGGGGAAAAGGGCAAAGGGGGAGGTGTTGAGCAGGCCCAGAAACAGCTTCCCCCGGAACCCCCCACACACGCATTTTGAACCAGCTGATTCGAATCCGCGGCGGCCCAAAGGCGGACAGGATCACCGACTCGTGGCCAACAACAACACATGGCAAACCTGGAACATGCAGACTCCATTAGGCTTAGCGCATCCTTCGTCCCTCTTGGCCAATGCCCCAACTAGTAAAAGGCCCAAGGAGATAAGGTGTGGTGGAACCCAACGCAGTTTAGTTGCACCATCACTCTCCATCTGATTATCAGTCTTGTCTTTGCTGGGGGAAGGTCTGTAGGGCGCACGCCATTTGACCACGTTTACATGCTGTAAACCGTCTCACCGTCAAGGCACTTGATGATGATCCATTTACATTGACAACAGGCAGACATGAGTACTTGGAGAGAGCGATGCCAAACGCCGGATTGCCAGCTTGAGCCCTGGCATGTCAGATCGGATCCATCCAGTCTTGACCGGCGGGTCTACCCCATATGGAGACGAGTGCGTTTCCACGGGTCCATTCCCGCGCAATGGTGGAGCATTCTTCTTGAGAGCCCGTCCCGGACCAAACTTCCGGCACCGTAGATATCCCAAGTCATGACCAAATCATATCCTCCTTTTGGTGAACTGTTCCCGAGCTCCCGTCAAAGTGGTGGAATCCCGGGCCAGTGTTATTCGTCCAACGAGTATCAGTATCAGACGCACAAGGTTGGTCTTACTCGCCCGCGGTTGGACGATACATGATCAGATCGCTTCTGCCATTGGATGGCTACAATGTTATCAGCGGCCCCATGTGGTACGCCCCTCGGGCCATGGACAAGATTAACAACGCCCGCAGCGCGATTGGCCATTCGACCTGTCCGCTGCCGGAGACTCCGACCCGCGACACACACACACACACAAGTCATTGTTCGAATTGACTTTTTTTTCTCCTTCTTTTTTCAACAACGTGTTGCGCCGTGCCGGCCGTCCCTGTGGCCAGCGATTCCATGTGTCGATGGACTCTGTTGCTGCGCTGCGCTGCAAAAGCTTTGATGCCTTGAAAGGAGCCACAAGACACGACTCGAGCCAGACGACTGTTGTGCGGTCATGAGTCAAAGGCAGTCAAAGCGACTGCCTCTGCCGATGAACCGTGTATCGGTGCAGCGAGACGGCGCCAGTCTTTGGCGAAGAATGCGCACCATGAATGCCTTGCCGTCGTTGCAGTCTTGTTCGTTCTCCGAGTCCGACGGTCTACCTCTCCAACTCCTCCCGCTACAAGAGTCCCAAGCCGCAATGAAATGGCAGTTTCCAGACGTCTTACGGGAATCGAGCTCCGGGCGGCACCTCAGCAAGAACAACGCAAGGGCGACAAGAAGGGCAACCGCATACGGGCACCGGTGAACCTTTGGCTACCGATCAAGGCCTCCTCGAGGGACTGGCTTGTCGACTCCAAAATGGCGACTGGCCCTTTCTAAGGCCATGGGCTCGGCCTGCAGTTCCATCTCCCTGGGACGAGTTGGTAATTACTTGCACTCTCTTGACCTGTTGAATACTGCAAACGGGTATTGTGGGGTTCATAGCAGCTTCGTAACCGAGGCACTTGCTTGTACCACGTTTATCTTGATAGATACAAATGGCATTAGAACTTGCCGTTTTGCAGATGCAACAAGCGGTGCTGACAACCCTAGGAGCACCCTGACACTTCCCCTGGGACGGCCTTTTGGACTCCGAATCTCCGGCTCAAAACAACCAAAGACCCAACAATCACCAACCTCCTAAACGCATTGGGGTCGGCGTCGTCGCCAAACGCCCTCTCAAGCCAACCCTCGGCGTCGCTCCAGTCCACGAAGCCCAGGTTGCTCATCGACGTCTCGGTCACCAGGCTCGTGAAAAGCTGGTGGAGGGGGCCCCCGCGGGGCCACTTCAACGGCGCCGAGTACGGGTGCTTCCGCCTCTCGTAGAGCTCCTGCGTTATGAAGGGCCTCCCGGCCTCCCTGAGAATCCACTTCTCTATCAGGGCCTGGCGGGCCGAGCTGAGGTTCTTCCACCACAGGCTCGACCCGGTCCCGTCCGCCTGGTCTTGTGCCTGGTGGAAGCCGACCTTGAGACTGGGCGGCAGGTAGTTGACGTACTCGGCCAGGTGGTGGTCCAGCAGGGGGGTCGGGCCTCGATGCTGTGGGCCATCTCCGTGCGGTCGCCCAGAGCCGTCAGGATCATGTTGGCGAGCGTGCCTCGGGTGTAGATGTACAGCGACGAGTGCAGCGGGTGCCACTTGTCCTTGATGCTGCTGAGGACCTCGGGAGACATGGTGCGGGCGACGACCTCCCTCATGTCGGGCTCTCCGTAGGCCTCTCGAGCCCAGGGGGCGAACAGGCTCCCGTCCGGTTGCCACTTCATGGCGTTGCGGGCTATGTCGGCGTGCGGAGACGACGGGGCCGTCTCCTCCCACTGGTGGTCGAACATTCCGATTCTCCTAAACATGCTCTCGACGTCCTCGGCCACCTCTCTGTGCATGCTCCGACGCATCTCGTCGTCCTTTGCCAAGGCGGAAGCGGGCCATGCGTGGTCCGGCTCCAGGAGAAAGTCCTGCAGCAAGAACGGATAGCCGGCAAAGTGTTCGTCCGCGCCTTCGCCGGTGAGAACGACCGGGACGCCGTGTTGCCTGGGCAGTGCGGAAAGGCAGAACTTGCCCACAAAGTTGAGGTCGAAGTGGTGGTTTTCAAGGTGATAGACGCAGTCGGCAAAGTTCTTTGCCAGTTCCTCCTCGTTCATGTCCTTTTTAAAGATCTGGACCCCGAGCCACGTTGCCGTACGCTCGGCAATGTCTGACGTTTGGTTAGCAAGCAGATCGGATGTTGCAGAGTTGCGACCTCGGGTTTGTAGGATTTTACATGTAAGAAAGAAAAAGAAAATAAACAAAAATAAACAAAATGAATTAAAAAAATTTAAAAGAAAACTTTTTAAAAAAAAAGGACTCACCCGCTTCGTTGAATCCCGAGCCCTCGGGGAACTGAATGCTGAAGCAAGATATCCTCTTCGTGGCATCCTGGTTACCCAGCATCACGCCCTCTTCACGCACCAGCTTGGTCACGATGCCAGCAATAACCGAGGAATCAATGCCACCGGACAGATAGATGCCCACAGGCACGTCGGCCCGAAGCCGGAGCCTCACGGCTTCGACTATCCGTCTCCTGACTTCCTGGATCATCTCATCTACGGTCCGCGTCTCCACCTGCCGCTGTCCCGGTGTCAGCAAAGGTGGTAAAAGCCGTGTTTGGTCTGCCGCTGCACGCACCTTGTCTTTGTACCGCGGGTCCCAGTACCTGTGGTGCTTGACCTCGCCGTCTTCAGAGATCTCCATCCACGTCCCGGGATTCAGCTTCCACACGCCCCTGAACACCGTGTTGTCGGCCTGCAGAGAAGCACCGGTCACGAGGCCCCGGACGTTCCACTCGGGTCTCCACCCCAGCGGCAGAAACCCCTTGACTTCGGAGGCCAGGAGCACGCGCTTCTCTTCGCCCTCGTCGTTGCCCGTCACGGTCCAGAACATGGGCTTGATGCCGAAGCGGTCCCGCGCCGCAATCACCCGCCCGTCGTTCTCGTCGAATATGACGAACGAGAACTCGCCCCGGAGGTGCTGGAAGAACTCCGGGGCCCCGTAGATCTTGTAGAGGGCGAGCAGGACTTCGCTGTCGCTGCGGCCTCTGAACTCGTATCCGTGGTCGCGGATACAGCGCTCGCGGATGGCGTCGTGGTCGTAAATCTCGCCGTTGACGACCGCGTGCATCTCCCCGTCGTCGCTGTGCATGGGCTGCTCCCCGTGGGGCGTCAAGTCGTTGATGGCAAGACGCCGGTGTCCCAGGCCTGCGGGCGGGGGGAGAAGGGGAAGTGCTTGTCAGATGGATGGACGTCCGCGGCCAACGGTCTTCTTACCAATGCTCCCGTCCTCTGAGATCCAGATACCCTCGGCGTCTGGGCCCCTGTGGGCGATTTTGGAAAGACTCTCGGCCAGTTTCTTGTGTAGATCGCCCCGCTTGTCCGGGTTGCCTTGCGCCTCGGTTTGGAGATCCGGCCGCCGTTCCTTCACCGCATCCAGGCGACCCCCCCGCCGGAGCTTGACGATGGCCGTGATTCCGCACATGGCTGTGTTCCGCAACGAGTCAGAGATGTGAATTCGAGCCACAAAAAAAAAAAAAAAAAGGACGAATGGCAGCTGTTGGGATCCGGGTCGTTGTCGATGTTTGGTTAAAACAGGCCGTGCGTGACGGGTTGTTTGGCGATCTCGATGCGGGCAGACCTTTTTAAGGTTTGAGCATGGCTGTTTACGGTTCACGCATGAATCCTACGACGCTGAGAACCGAAGCCCAAGAGCAACAACGTACGGCCGCTTAGTCACTTTCGGTTTCAGCACCGTCTTGAAGCCGAAGACTGCCATGTTCCGGTCAGCCTAGTCGGCGGCAGATACAATCCGGTAGTGGCCTGTCGATTGCACCCGCGACATCACCATAGAATGACCCGAAGCAGTTGGCAGCGAGCCCAGATTACAACATCATGACTGCTATGTGAACCCGGTTACAGCTGAGTGTCCGAGCTTGCGGGGTAAGGGGATGCTTCCCAAGGTCTGCCTGCTCCTCTTGCGGGCTCGGGTCGGTCTTGAAGGGAGCCGATTTGAAGCGGGTCGTAACATGGAAGCCAGAAGCGAGTCATTTTGTTGCACATCATTTGGTACCTGGAACAAGACGACCCAACTGCGAGCCCGTGACGGAATCGAGGGCGGAGTGCCGCAGGGCAAGCGGAACCTCCAAGCAGTCGTGCTGCACGCACATCTACATGCCACCCTATATCAACTTCCGCCGGACGCCCGGGGTTCCCGGCGTCGTCATCCCATCGACGGCACTTGCTTCCGTATACGGAGGAGGCATCTCTGCGCCGCCGCCACCAGGCTGTGCCGGACCTTGCCGCCGCCTTGAACTCGCACCTGGCCCGTTGGGCGACACTGGCGTAGCCGGAGAAACGTCCGGCCTGGGCGGGATAGGAGCCTGAGCCCCCCGTTCCGTCAGCACTTGAGCGAGTTCCTGGTTCTGGAGCAGTCGCGCGAGCGCCAGCGGCTTGATGCTGCCCATCCTGTTGGCATCCGCGCCCGAGGTCAGCAGCGCCTGCACCAAGCTCCGGTTTTCTGACTGGAGGGCCTCGACGAGAGGCGTCCTGCCCTTGTTGTCGGCCGCGTTCGCGTCGGCGCCGTGTGTCAGCAGGAGCTTCGCGTCCTCGGCCCGCCCCGTGCCGATGGCATAAAGCAGGAACGTGTCGTCCTTGAGCTTCTTGTTCGGGTTCCCGCCGTGCGCCAGGAACGTCCGGAGGAGCTCGGTGTTGCCCAGCGTCATGACCAGGCTCATGATCGACTCCCCCCAACCGTCGGCCTCGTTGGGGTTGGCCCCCCGCTGTAGAAGCGCCCGGGCAAGGTCGACCTTGACGCGGTCCTCCATGTCCTTGTTTTGCAGCACCGTCCAGAGAACCCCCTTGCCCATCAGGCCCGTGGCGTTCGGGTCGGCCCCTCTGACCAGAAGCGTTTTGACGAGCTCGTGCTTGTTCTTGTGCAACGCCGAGATGATCATGGTGCTGCCGGTCAGGTCCGTCGCGTTGGGGTCCGCGCCGTGCTCCAGGAGAAAGGAGACGACGTCCATGCGGTTCTGCCCCAGAGCCATGTGGAGCGCGGGCTGGCCAGTGATGTCGCGAGCGTTCACGTCGGCACCGAACTCGTGCAGGAGTCTCATGTGCGGGAGGCTCCCGGCCTGGACCGCGTGGATGAAGACGGTGCGTCCACTGATGGCGCTGGTGTTGGCGTCGCACCCCCAGGCCAAGAAGAGCTTGATCATCTCCAGCTGGTCGCTGTTGGCAACCTCGACGAAGAAGGGCTGCCCGGACCAGGAACGCTCCTTGGCGTCTGCGCCGTTGTTCATGAGCAGCTCGGCAACGGCAACGAAGCCGCACTCGGCCGCGTGGAAGAGGGGAGGCTTCTTCTTGCCGCTGCATGAGTCCTTGGTCGAGCGGTCGGCCCCGGCTTCTACGAGGAACTCGACGGCCTCGATGCGGTTAGCACGGACGGCGCATATGAGGGGCGTGTACCCTTGGTCGTTCTGGCCGTTGATGTTGACTCCTTGCGCGACGAAGCCCTTGAGATGCCCCACGTCGCCGCTCTTGGCCGCCTGGCACATGGCCATGACCATCGGCTCTGGCTTGGCTCGCAAGCCGGCCGTCATCGCCTTGAAAGAGCTCGAGATTGACGACAAGAACTGGCCGGTTGCTTTGCCTTTTCCTTTGGCGGTTTTGCCCGGTGCGTAGTCTGGCGGTTTTGCGTCTGTCGTCGGCATGTCCTCGGGCTCTCTCGGGGCTGCTGCACCGGGAACGACCAAGCCGCCGGGTTCTTCCGTGACCTGGATAATGTCGCTGCGAGTGAGAACGATCTGTGATGCCTCTACAGCCGTCTCCAGCAACCGGTGCCCATCCGGCGCTGAGAGCCCCGAGTCCTGCTGGGCGACCGTGGGCCTTGGTAACTTGAGCGGCTCGTTCATACGCGAGACGGGCTGTTCTTTGGAAACTCACATCTGGACGACCTGGATGAATTGTGTAAAGAGACGAGCGTTTGCCATGTGATGGCTCTCGTAATGCAAGATGACGTCTGGATTGAGGCACGTCACGTTGCCCGGGTCGAGTCTACGGATCTGCTTGTTTACAAGCGCCGCAGCATCTGCACACGGCTGGACGGAGATGACTAGAGCATTTCGCAGGCCAGGGGAGATGGCTGATGCGCTGTCCAGACACCTCCGGAGCCGTTCCGTAGTGTCTCTGAACTGCTCGAGCTTTGCCGAGAAGGATATCAAGTGCTGGGCTGCAACGCTGCCGGGATCGATGGCTTTGAGCAGGCTGTCCAGCTCGGCTGATGTGGAGACGGTTCGATGGGAGATGTCGTCACAGGTTGACGTTACCGCCGCGGAGGAGAAGCCCACCATTGTCCGGATGCCGATGGAACTTTGACGGGATTCCTCAAAGAGCCCCACGTTCTGCTAAGGTGGTGGTGCACTGGGCAGTGCACCTGTTGGTTTGGCGATGACTTGTGGTTTCCGACTTATAGTTGAATGAGAAAGCCAGAGTGAGTACCCGACCCCGCTGGCGTCCGGTTGTGCGGTGGGGGAGGGGGGGGGGGGGGATGATATGGACTACCAACCCAAGATCGGCATGGTTGGGAAGCACCGCCTTCGAGCTAGGCATGCATCCTGCGCCGCATTCCAGCAGCTCAGCCGCAGCAGTAGACAGACCACAGGAGCTCTTGTGATCCATTGGCTGGCGTCGTCGGGACGCGCGTTGAGGATACGACGCCCGCATGTTGTTGTGGCTGGGTAAGGCTGACAAGAAGCCTCTGCGGTGACAAAAGGAGGCCTGTTTGCTTCCAGTCTGGAACCTTTGGGGTGCATCTGGGTTCGTCATTGGGTCTTGAGAGACAGGACGCATCAACGAATGCAACACTCCCGGGCGGCATTGGGTCAAGTCCAGGAACCGCTGGCCAAGGTTTCTGCCAATGTTTCAGTCATCAAAGGCGTCTCTGAAGCTTGCAGAATATTCCAAGACGGCACGGAGCGCTGCAATATCGATGATTTCTGGACAAGATGGACTACATGTTCCGGTATGTTTTGTTGCGTTAGCTAGCCACTGCGATTCCGAGTCACCTAATAGGGACCCAAAACACAATTCTCCTTGGCAAACATGGGAACTGAACCACCACAGGAGATTCCAAGACGATGCAACTTGCGCGCCTTTTGAGCGGGTGATGAAGAGAGAATATGGCGCCGCACAAGTGTATAATCGCATCGGCAGTATTGTTAGGTAGGATTAATTACCAAGTCCAATTCTAAACCAGCAAAAGTCTAAAGGCCTCTAGGTAACACCGTGAGTCGCTCCACATGCTACCTACCCCTCTTGGTTCCCACTGCGCGCCCATTCGTCAACGAAGCCTGCACGCACAGGATGGCACAGTCTCTATGGCTCAGTCGGTAGAGCGTTGGTCTCATATTCCTCTCAATATGACCCGGCTCCAAGCCCGGGATATCCAAAGGTCGCAAGTTCGAGCCTTGCTAGGGACAATTCTTTTTGCTTTTGCATGCAATCAAACAAAATCAACTTCATGTAACAATGAAAGTGTTTTTTTCTTCTTTCGTTTTGATTGCTACCTCTTTTCATTTTGTTTTGTCTTGATAGACAGACGACTCGAAATTGAGGGGTGACCACATCCATCATTGTATATATATATATATGTACGGAGTATGTATTGTATATATGTGTGTGTGTGTACACGAAGATCGGTAGGTAATATGACGTCTTGTCAATCTTGAATTGAATTTGAAAGCTTTTTTTGCATCATGCCATCAATGATGCCCCGAGTATTTCCATACTGGCAGGTAGGTAATATTACAAAGTTTATAGAATATCATTATGCTGAAGAGCTGTATCGCCACGGGGGCGGCGGGCCTCCGTCATCCAGCCGAGTTCCCTTTTTTCCTTTCTTCTTTTTTCCTTGTCCCTTTTCCTTGTTTCTTCATCGCTTTTCGTCACCGGCCCATTCGGGTCCCGATGAAGGCCCCGAGTACCGCGGCGGCGGTAGCTCCACCCGCGATATTTGCAGCGCGTCGTCGATCTGCCGGGACATTACGTGATGGGTCGGCGCGGGCGCCGTCGGCTGCGCCGACATGTGCACCGGCGTCGACTGGATGGACCGCGAGGGCGAGTGCGCCGGCCGCGCGGTGCCGATGGGCGTCGAGTCGGCCTCGACGGCCCGGGTCTCGTCTCCGGGGAGCTCAAAGACGGGAGCGTATCCGTTCGCCGACGGGTACGAAGGATGGGGGCGGGAACGCCCGCGGGGAGCCCGTGCGGGGGGTTCCAGCTGGCGTTCTGCGCCGTCGGCGAGTCGAGCCCCCGTGACGAGTTCGGCGGCGGGTACGTGGAGGAGGGCGAGAGCGCCCACGTCCCCATGGTTCCGTCCGTGTTGGTGAGCGGCGACGGCCAGTTTCCCGTGTGCTGGCCGTATTGGTTCGAAGAGTTTGTCTGCCAATGCCGGGGACTCTCTGGTCCGTATTGCTGCTGCTGCTGCTGCTGCTGCTGCTGCTGCTGGCCCCATGCGGCGGGCATCGTGTGAGTGTCGGGCCTTGGGCCGTCCGCTCCTCCGGTGTATGCCGCCGTCGGCTGGCCGGGGTTCGACGAGGCCGTCATCGTCGTGAGACTCGTCGCGCTGGATAACGCGGCAAACTTGCCGCCAGAGCCGTCTTGCCCGTTCCTTTCCCTGCGCTGCTTCCGCCGCCGGTAGCAGAGGAACGCAAGCCCCGCCATGAGAAAAGCGAGCGCGCCGGTGATTCCTGCCGCTATGGCCGGGCGGCTGCGGCTGTCCTCGGATTCTGACTTTTCGTTGTTGTTGTTGTTGTTGTTATTGCTGCTGCTGCCCTGCCCGCCGCTGCCCGTCCCCGTCGGAGCCACCTCGATTGCTCTCGTTATCGTCACCGTCACTCCGCCTGGCGCCACGCTCCGGTACGTCGTCAGGGATGTCGGTATCGTTGTTTCTGCCGCCCGTGTCGACGATGCCGCGGCCGGCGGTTTCGTGATGGATGTGGCGAGCGTCGTCGGTGTGTCGTCCAGGTCGTCTTCGGGCTCCAGGAATTGTGCCTGAGATATGCCCAGCGGCGTCCTCGAGTCCGTGCAGGAGGTCAGGAGCATTGCATAAACGGCGCCGAGCTGCTCTTTCGCTTGCTTCTCGACGCATCTCGCTGTCGCCATTATAAAGTCGCCCCCATTTCCGCACAGGCATGTGTTCATCTCGGTGACCGTGTTCCCGGTGCAGCCGGACGAGGCGGCCGCCGCGTCCATGCATGATCTCGCACCCACCGGGTACGCAGAGAAGTCGTTGACGAAGACGGCCTGGCATTGTGCCGCCAGGCACGATACGATGAGTGCTGCTGGAGTCGGGGTGATTCGACGCCGGGGTCTTGGCGACATTTCCGGCGGTTCGTCGGTCGACGCGCAATCGCGTCGAGGATTTGATTGTTTTTCTTCTTCTTTTTCTTCTTCTTCTGTTCTAGCAGGAAAACGCCGCTGCCAACCTCCTTCTGAACATGGATTCTTCTTTGAATACCTCGCGTGCGCGTTCAAATATCACAGGCAAGGGGGGTTTTTGCGGTTTCGAGATGCAGTCGGTTCAGGACGGGGAAGAGTTTTGGATGGCGGTGGAGGGAGGGGACGGGGGACCGGGTAGACTGATAGCAAAGGAAGCAATTTCCTATGGAAACAGGCTTTCTGCCGTCATTGGTATTGGTCGGCATCCTTGAACTTGAGTTGCTTCAAGGATCCTGGCACCCAAAGGGGGTCCAGTCGAACCCGGAGACTCGGCCGCTACGGGATTAGGGGGGGGAGAGCGCCAGAGGGGAACCCCCCCCCCCCCAGTCGTCGACTCGTCGGAGGGAGCAACCTGGCATGCCCACAACACCATTGACGTGTGTCGTGATCATTTGGGCGTACGGGATTTTGAGATTGTGTGGGGGCCCGCCCCATGAGACCCGAGTCCCGGTTGAAACCCTCATCCCGGTCACAATACGAGTCAGCCTTCGCCGGGAGATTGGGTGCTATCAAGGGGGGCAGAGCTCTGAACGGTTCCACTTGCCGGCTATGCGAGTTTGATTTTACTTTATGCATTAGTTAGTGATCGTCTTGACCAGACAGATTCAAGTCCGCCGCTGTGCTTGGTTTGTGGACTGGGAAAGCCCATTGCCTCGTCGGGGGCGGTTATACAGACTGCGTCGTAGTAGGGCGGTTCCTACACGGTAGGCTCTTTGTACGGAGGAGTGAATAAGCTTGCTGAAGCCACAAGAGCCGTCAGCTGCAATGTCGGAAATTTTACACACCTCGACGGAGTTGGCGGTCAAGGGGGGAGGGGGACGTCGGGCATCACCGGCGGCGCTCACGGATCGCCGACGTCGAGCTGCGGTGCCGACGAGATACGAGCATCCCCTGGCTTTGCGCCGCGATTGTCCAGATCTACAGCCCAACGAAATCTACGCGTTTAGGCTTCTGATTAGTTATCGAGAGATGCGGATAATTGCTCGAAACAACCCTATACATTTGCCGGTCGATGGACTAGGTTTGTAGCACCGAGACTTGACCTGATGCTTGATACCCGTCAAGCTTTTGGCGTGTCTGATATTCACTTCACTCACACGCACGCACGCACACATACACACATACACACACATCTCTCTTGAGCCACCCCCACCAGCTCACCTCAAAGATCCGGTGAGCGCAAGCTTTTCCCTTTAGCCCAGCAAACAACCAACGAACCGTGCTCCGGCCCACTGCGAGCAAATCGCCCATGTGGGGTCATCCTTGGTTTCTCTGGAAACGAGATTGTGCCGTGCCCTAAGCTGCTGGTTGGATGCCTCCGTCTCAAGCGGGCACAAAAAAAAGAACGTATCTTGACCAGCCTGGGGGTCGAACCCAGAATCTCCTGATACCATGTCTTGATCGTAGTCAGACGCCTTGCCATTGGGCCAACCGGCCGTGGTCCGTTGGGACTCGTCGTGATGTCGTGGCCGGAGCCGGGACAGCATTCAAGATTCGGAACGGACATGTCGCGCGCGGCATGGCCTTTTGGGCAATTCGATTGGGGTTGAAACTCGACAAAGGCCAACAACCCCCTGGTGCTTCATCTGATCTATACTCCTGGCGCAAACCAGGATGACCCAGATCGAGTCCCGGAACGAAGACTTGTCATCACAACTCAACCGTCACTTACTCACCCGGGGTTTCAGAGCAGCTTTGTGGCCCATGACGATGACTGAGAAAGGTTTACGTTTAATCGTGAACCGCAAAACGGCCCCGGGCCCCTTGTCGCACAGCATGCCGCTGCTGCAGCTGGCTGCCGCTGCCACCATCCGCATGCAGATGTAAACTCAGCTATAATTGAAAGCCAGCGACAAGCTTTGCGCGTACAGTGATTGACGCTGTCACAGGGGAGGACACGGGGCAGCGCGGGTAGACTCCAAGGCCTGTCTGGTGCAACGAGGCACAGGCAAAGACGCACGAACAGGAAAGAAAAGACGAAGTCGACGAGATCACGTAACAAGACGAAGCTTCTTCCGGGACCACGGGTGGACTTACGACTGAAGTGAGGCCGTCCCTTGACCCGTGATTTGCCCAGTCCCAGGCACCGAGCGACATGTTACGATTTCGGCTAGGCGCCTCGCGAAGCATATTAACTGCACAGCTCGAGGCTCCGTACTGATTATTGGCCGATGGGCAAGTTGCTGGACACTTGCCGGGCTGCTGATTCTTCCATGGCAACTGCAGCCGAGTTCGACTGTACGTAGTATGCGGGGCCTGATGACACGATTACAAAGTTTTGTAGAAAATGCGACGAGTCCAGTGCTTTCCTGAGCACACGAATCATTCCCGTTTATCAAAAAGGGGGGCGGCTCGACTAACTGTTGAGCCTTTGTAGTATTCAAGACATGGGATACTGTAAAGCTGCACAGCAGCTACGCCGATAAAGCGTCTGATTACAACTCAGGAGCGCGGCGTAAGAAGATTATCCAGGTATGTCGATGGCCTTTGCCATGCTTGGATTCGGACGAGTCCGTTCAGAAGAATGCCAAACCCGTCGGCTTGATTTCAGAGCGTCGGCACAGCAAACGATCTAGATATTCTCGTTTGAATAATCACGCGGGGTTCGCTGTTTCCATGCCATCTCCTGCCCCGTCAAGTTTACAGTTATACTCGCTCTGCAATAGAAGAGGTAAATATAATATAGGCATATAATATAGTCTTCCCGCTATCGTTCGTGCCAACTTCGTGTGACAGGAGGTCAGGGCGGAGGGGAGGGGGGTGCGTGACCGGACGGACTATGTATTACCCAGGAACAGGAAATTTGTCCGATTGCGACGCCTCGAAACCCCCCGCAGAAACTGGCCAAAGCGCGCGGCCTCCAGTCCGGATGGCGTCACGCTCTCTCCCGCAATGACATCGTGCGGCAAACACTCGCCACCCGCTCCGAAATCGTGAAAGAGGGGCATTGCCTACCACCGGAACAGCCGCCCCCCCCCCCCAAAAAAAGAATGCCCCCCGGCCGTCCCCGTCTGGACCTGGAGCCGTACAGGGATGAGATCGTCGAGGCGTTCAACCGTCGCGAGACGGTCGAGAGCATGATCAAGGGCCTCGCCGCCAGGGGCGTTGAAGTCAACGGAAAGACGTTCCAGCGCAGGATGAGGGAATGGGGGCTCTACCGCTACGCCAAGACGCCCAAGAAGAAGCGGAGCGTCAGCTCGGGTCGGACGAGCACCGTCGGCAGCAACCCGGACAGCGTCGCCGCGGCGGCGGCGGCGGCGGCGGCGGCGTCATCCGTCACCCAGCCGGCCCTGCGGCCTATCACGCAGCAGGACGAGATTCCCGACTCCGTAAGTCTACTACTTCACACCCGTTTCCCGATGGGGCAATTGTAGGAGCCGAATGGAACGCCAAGCTGTGGGCTGCGAGGAACCACAATTTTGGGAAATCGAATGGGGGGGGGGGGGGGTTGGCCATTTTGCTGAGGATCTTTAAGAGCGCCGGCGCTGGCGCCGCCACAACCCAACCAGAATGAGGAGGAAACTAACAAGAACGCCCAATTCCCAGCTAAACGACGACGACGACGACGACAACGAAGACGACAGCTTATCATTAGCCGGCTCCGTCGCCAGCCGCTCGCCGGAAGAAACGCCGATAAGCCCAAACAGGCCTGCTTTGAACTTATACCTCGACGGCCTGAGACGTGCGCCCTCGCAGCAGCCGAGCGTGTCCCAGAAAGTCTGGACCCGCCGGAACCCAGCAGGCTACGGCCTGGAGAAGTCCCTCGAGGCCGTCCGGAACCCCGGCGCCGCCCCCGTCGGGATCCCGTCTCCGCCCCGCGATGTGAGTAATATACCGAGACGAGAGAACGCGACCCATCTCGAAGCTGCGGCGGCCCCTTTCTCTGACAGACACCTCCCCCCTTTTCTCCCTCCCACAGGTCGAAGCCCTCAAGGCGGACGGCGACTCCTTCACCCTCTCGTCCTTTACGTACGAGGACGCCTTTGAGCTCGGCCACCTCCTGCACGCGCGCCTCCTCCCCTTCGCCCTCAGGGACGGCAGGCCCACGCTGGTCTCCATCGCCCTGGCCGGCAGCCAGCAGACCCTCTTCCAGACGTGCGTCGGGCCCGGCGGCCCGGCCGACCACGAGGTCTGGGTGCAGCGCAAGCGCAACAGCGTGCTGCGGTGGGGGTGCAGCACATGGCTGCTCCACAACAAGACGGGCGGCGACGAGGGGCTCTTCGCGTCAGAGTCGGGCATGAGCGCGGAGCAGGCCGGCAAGTACGCCATCCACGGCGGCGGCGTGCCGATCCGCGTCCGGGGCGTCGAGGGCGTCGTCGCCGTCGTCGTCGTGAGCGGGCTGAGGCAGGACGAGGACCACGGCGTCATCGTGGACGTCATCAAGAGCAACTGGCAGTGAACGCGCGCGCGCGCGAGAGCTACGAAAAAAAAAGAAAAAAAAGGGAAAAGACGTGGCCGGCTCCCTGGCCGCGTACGGATTTGTTTTGACAACTTGGTGATCATTCCTTGTTGCATCCGGGCCGACGAAAGCAAAAAAAAAAGAAAACAAGATGGCAGTAATGAACGAAGAGACGGATGATGGGTAGAAAGCCAGCAACCCATGGGCGGTACGCAGTCACTCGAGGCCAATGCCACTCTCGAATATTCAACTATCCCGACAGAATATGAGACAACAAAGAGGGGAACGTAGCTATGATAGGAGCTTTTTTTAATTTCATCTCATCTATGTTATGTTTAACGACAACTCAATAGCCCCTTGCGCTTGAGATGATATTAGACGGGGAAATAGATGGCGTGAGCATGAGCACCGGGGATGAGCGAGGGGGGCACAACAACCACAACAATAACAACAACAGCAATCATCTCACTTGGCCATGACGTAGGTACGTGGGCCGGATGCCGGGGATAGCTATACCGGGAATCAACAAACAAGTCGGATTGGGTCAGATTGGCCATCGGAACCACTTACCGTAACAGACGCCACGTACCAACTAATTCAACACATGAAAAAGGGGGGAGGGATGGGGAGACGGAGCCTAGCGCTGTGCCTTGCAGCGATGTGCAACGCGCCACATGTGACCTCATGAAATGGTGTGCTTGAAATGAAGGCTCGACTACGTTGCTTTTTTTTCTTCTAATCAAGGATCTGACGCCGGCACACGGGACGAGCCAGCGGATGGAGACAACGGAGAGTGGTGTGCGCGCCGAGCCGGGCAAAGGCGGATGAATAGGAATACCGGGGAGTTGAGAGAAGGATATTAGAGGACGGGATGGAAGAAGCGGTCGTTTTCTCCGGTGCCCAGAGGCGCCCTGACGAGGGTTTAGGTGTGGTGGTGTGTTTGGCTCGAGTTGGACGGTCTGGTGGTATTCGGCTTTCATGGCCCGGATCCAGGGCGGCGTTCAGGACAAATGTTGGAAAACATCAATATATGTGACGGCTTCCGTCGTTTCGACCCCCCTCACATGCAGCTCGGGACATGGCAATTCCCTTGCCCCCCCCCCCCCCCAAAAAAAACCAACGCCAGGGGCGGTGCATCGGGTTTCTCTCCATTGCGGACATTTCACCTCATAAGGCCCCCCGGAGAACTCCCGTCTAGGTATGCTAGGCATCTTGGGAACACAGAGTAGGTAGGTAGCCAGCCCTCTAGGACCGTTCTATACGTAGTATGTTGCATCCGCTCCCCGTTTTTGGCCCATGGATCGGATCACCGACCCCCCCCTGCCATGCACCCCTGCCGTGGGTTTATGCGGAGGAGAGCTGGGGGAAACGTGGACGATTCGTCCATTAGCCGTCCTTGGTTCTGGCCTCTTTTCACTTCCCCGCTTTCTTGTCACCCTTGTCCAGTTCATCCATCCATCCATCCATCCCTCTCAGGAACTGGGACGCCTCCCGCGCACAGTCTTCGGTAGCCAGTCTGGATGTGCCGTGTGCCCAATCGCTACCCCGATCGGGAACCAGAACCGGTTAATCGCTGGGTCTCCATACCCGACAAACTGAACGGCACGGCCAGGCTTCCTCCACGCTGTGCACATGCAGGTGTGACCTCGTGGCTCTGGAAAAGGGAGGCGGGCTCGCATCGGAGCGGGCGCCAAGCACACCCATGCGCGGTTCCTGGCCCGTTGTACCGTGAGGGCCATGAGGCGGGACGGACGCCGGCATGGCGGCGTGGCGGCACTTGCCCCCCCCCCGTTGTTGTTCTGACCTCTCGTGGCCGGTAGCTTCACAGTCCAATCCGCCAAACCCCTTGCCGCCGATGCGGTGCTCCGGAACGTCAGCTTCCATTTGACTCAATGGGAAGAAGCGCACAAAAGACAAGGATGGGACGCGCGTGGGTGGCATTCGTGGGCGAGGGCCCGTTTTCGTCGCATCCCATGGCGAGAGCTTGCGAAGCGGAAAAGGGGGAAAAGAGGTCGGCTGCCCGACAGATCAAAGTGAAGATGGAAATGGAATTGCCCATAGGACAAGTTATAATACAGACTGGAGCCCTCGTGGTTCCAGCTCGAGTGCTCTCGTTTGTCTTTTGCTGCCATCGCCAGTTCCTCTCCTTACCCAGGCGTATAAGCAACCCCCCCCAAGGACCTTGACCACCAGCCAGTCGTCATGGCCTCAAGAGTCACCCGTCTGGGCGTGGCCGCCCTCTTCCTCGGCTTCGCGGCCGCCCAGCGCCAGGTCGGTCCGGCCGAGAACCACCCGCCGCTCAAGACGTGGCGCTGCACCAAGGCCGGCGGCTGCACTGAGGCCAGCAACTTCATCGTCCTCGATTCCCTTGCGCACAGCGTCTACCAGGAGGCCAACGGCGCGTCCTGCGGCTCCTGGGGAAACCCGGCCAACGCGACGGCGTGCCCCACCAAGGAGGCCTGCGCCGAGAACTGCGTCCAGGAGGGCCTCGACGACTACAGCCGCATGGGCGTCACCACGGACGGCAGTGCCATGACCATGCACCTTCTCCGGAACGGCGCCCTGGTGTCTCCGCGCGTCTATCTGCTCGACTCGTCCAAGGAGCAATACGAGATGATGCACTTGACGGGTAAGGAGATCGCGTTCGATGTGGACGTTTCCAAGCTCCCGTGTGGCATGAACAGCGCCCTGTATACCTCGGAAATGAAGGCCGATGGCGGCAAGAGCGAGCTCAACAAGGGAGGCGCTTTTCACGGAACCGGTACGTCTTGAGCCTCTTCAGACTCTCGGCCTTTGCCTGCCTGATCTCGGACCGAGCTGACAGCCATTCGTCTTCAGGATACTGCGATGCGCAGTGCTACACGACGCCCTTCATCAACGGCGAGGCCAACATTGAGGGTTACGGGGCATGCTGTAACGAGATGGTGAGATCGCCGCGCTGGTTGGCCGCTCAACAGTCGCTGACAAGCCCGTCATAGGACATCTGGGAATCAAACTCTCGCGCGGCACACGTGGCACCGCACCCTTGCAACCAGACCGGGGTCTACCTCTGCGAGGGCGAAGCCTGCGCGTACGAAGGCGTATGCGACAAGGACGGCTGCGCCTGGAAGTGAGCGACCGCCCCCGGACTGCCATGATTCCTGAACCAAGCTGACCTGTTTCTCAAAGCCCGTACAAGGTCAAGACCCCGGAGACGTACGGCCGCGGCCCGGAGTTCGAGGTGGACACGACGCGCCCCTTCACCGTCATCACGCAGTTCCCGGCCAACGAGGCGGGCGTACTCGCCGAGATCCATAGACTGTACATCCAGGACGGGCGCCTCATCCGCAGCAAGGTCGTCAACAACCCGGACCTGCCGCAGGTCAACTACCTCAACGACGAGTTCTGCGCCGCAACGGGCGCCCGGCGGTTCGCGGAGCTGGGCGCGCACCAGGAAATGGGCGAGGCCTTCGACCGCGGCATGGTACTCGCCTTCAGCATCTGGTGGGACGAGGACGGCGCCATGAGGTGGCTTGACGGCGCCCCCGATGCCGGGCCGTGCGATGAGACGGAGGGGTTCCCGCAGAACGTCATCAAGGTCGAGCCGAACCCCGTCGTGACGTTCAGCAACCTCAAGTGGGGAGAGCTCGGATCAACCTTCAAGCCTGAGTAGAAGAACAAGCCTGGGAATTTGTGAGTCCAAGGTTGGCCGAAATCATAGGGAAGGAGTATGGTGCTCAAGTCGTTGGATAGGGCCGAGTCAATCATGCGGCGGCCGCCGGACTGTTCCAGAACACGGCACGATTACCTTTCCCGGATGATTGCTTTTGTACAAATAGCATAAAAAGGGGCGGTACAAAAGCCCTTGTGTCTTCGTTTTCGGTTTAATTGAACATTGTGTTGCCAGTGTGACGCAGTTTCCAATGTGTTGTGTACGAAAGAGGGACGGAGGATGGAGTTCCTGAACGGCAGCGTCTGAAAGCGGCAGGGGGTGACAACGGCCCCCCCACCCCCTTGAGAGGCCGGATGAGTCAGCAAGATTTTCGTCACCGTGCACCGCGCCACACGCGTCGCGTAAAGTGGTTTTGCTTCCCATCCACGGCTTGGCTACCTGCCCCGCGGCTTATCTTCAATTGGAGCCATCATGGACAGGTTGCCGTCACCTACCAAACAAACCTTTCCGACCTTGTGATGCTTTCACAGGCTCTCAACTCTCTCACAAACAGCTGATAACATGGAGGCGGCTACCGAGCGTCACTTCTTTCACCACGGCGCCAGTGAGCCGAACGGTGCCAAGACGTCGGCCAGGGTAATGCGATGCGCAACCCTCGTTCTGCTGCTTCAATGCAGACATGCATCCCCAATTCGCTGACCCGGTCTTTCGCAGGCTCTAGAGAAGGAGAAGGAGAATTGCCATTGGTGCCAGATCCGTTCCTTTCCCAAACACAAGCAATACCCGATCACGATAGTCAACGAAGTGGACAACGCGACCATCCCCTCCACCTTTCGCTTTTTACAGCACTCGAAACTCGGTGCAGGAGTCCAAGCCGCTGAGGATAGTTTCCGCACCGGTTGCGAGTGCGCCGATGTTGAAGAATGTCAGTATAGCGGCTGCCTGTGCCTGCAGGAGCAGGAGGACGACTCGGACGACGAGGGGCTCTCGAGGAAAAAGGTCTACATGTACCATATGCACGGCGCCAAGGCCGGCCTGCTGCGCAGCAAGTTCTTGAAGTCAAAGCGGCCCATATACGAGTGCCACGACGGCTGTGCGTGCGCCGACAAGTGCCCGAACCGCGTGGTCGAGAGAGGCCGCAAGGTGCCGTTGCAAATCTTCCGGACGGAAAAGACTGGATGGGGTAAGCAGCCACCCTTTGGTGCGCACGAAACGGGGGCAGCAACCGACGGCTGACCTGGTGGGTGGCAGGAGTGCGCTCGCTGGTGGACATCAAGAAGGGCCAGTTCGTCGACAAGTACATTGGGGAGATCATCACGCCCCACGAGGCCCAGCGCCGCCGTAGCGCGTCCAGCATCGCGCAGCGGAAGGACGTGTACCTCTTCGCGCTCGACAAGTTCACCGACCCGGACTCGCCCGACGTGCGCCTCCGAGGACCGCCGCTCGAGGTCGACGGCGAGTTCATGTCGGGCCCGACGCGCTTCATCAACCACTCGTGCGACCCGAACCTGCGCATCTTTGCGCGCGTGGGCGACCACGCGGACAAGCACATCCACGACATTGCAATGTTCGCGCTTAGGGACATTCCGAGGGGGGAAGAGCTGACGTTCGACTACGTCGACGGCGTCAGTGAAGAGGACGACGACGCCAAGGATAAGAGCAAGCACGGCGATATGGTCAGGTGTCTATGTAACAGCAAGAACTGCCGTAAGTTCCTGTGGTGATTGCTGGGCAGGCGGTGTTCCATGCAGAAACAAACAAGAGACGGTTGTGCTCCGCGGCCCAACGGATGCAAAGGGGAATCGATGTCGCCAACTCGACAAGTCGCCGGGGAAAATACCGAATGGGCGGTACGGGCTCATCTGCGACGACAGGCGGCTCAAACTTTGATCGGCCGGCCATCGGCCGCGGGCGTTGATGTAGCGGGCGGTGTGGGCGTGAGGTCTGATGAGGAAAAAGACGAGCAGACTGGAGCTGCACGGATACAGACAGAGCAGGGGGGTGCAGCGGCTCTGAAAGACTGGATCGTGTGGCGTGCCGAAACAGCATGGCACGGCGGAGTACGAGTACCTACACTACCTAAATGAAGCCCACACACCCACGTTGGATGTTTAGGGTTGATGGGGACGGCCTTGGCTGCGGTTGCCAGTTAAACCACGTAGTATATCTTCGGGGACGGCCGGTGTGTCGGGTTCGGCTGAAAGGAAGGACGACTCAGGCCTAGAGACGAAGGTGTCGGTCGTATGTATGTGGGATTCGACCTCGGTGTCGGCCAACTTATCAGGCGACTTTGTTTGTTACGTACAATGTACATTCAGGCAGGGAGGGCGACTTTGTTCGCACATCAACAGACGATAGCGATGATGAACAGATGATGGCATGATTGCCGCAACCCACGCATCGGCGAGAGGGGGCAGAACCGATTTTGGAGAAGAAGATCAATTATCAATTAGTAGGTACCATGTGTACGCTGTCTAGTGTATAGGCGGATGACGGCCTCATACGGGTTCCAAAACGGCTTACCGCATGCACCTTCTCTCTCTTTTCCTTTTTTTTTCTCTTGTGGCGGTGGTAAAACCGGTCGGTTTTGTCGGAACCGGCGTGGGTATCTGGATCGTGTTAGTCAGTCCCAGGCGCCCGAAACGGCGTGGTTGGGGCGGCGGAAGTTCGGCAACTTGGTGTAGCGATACGAGGTAGAGACATGGGCTACGCGTCTCGAGGCCAGGCGGGCTGGTGCTGCTTGGTGCGGCGAAAGTCTGGCTGACGAGTAAAGAGGTGTTTGTCAGACTGTCGTCACAAAGTAACTCTTTTGTCAATTGTGGGATTGAAGCTGTCATGTCATGACCTGGGTTCCAGGTCCCAGGTCCCAGGTCCCAGAGGCCAGAGGCCAGAGTTCCCAGAAGCGTGTCCTCGGGCCATTGATCAGTATCAAGGGCGCGGGCGTCCAATGCTCGGTGGTGGTGCACGAAGCTTTCTTTGGACCGACTCGAGGGCCGCCGAGCACGCCCAATGGGAAGCGGGAGCATCCCGCACACGGAGAAGCGGGCTAGACTGGAGAATGCTGGGGGAACCATGTGCCGGGACCCGGCTTTTTGTTTCTGGTGGATCGTGCCAAGGCACTTGGCTGGATCGACGAGCTAGGAGAAGACTAAAGAGAATTAAAATAAAACAAAATGATTTAGAGACAGAGAGAGAGAGAAAGAAAGAGGAAGGGAAAGAAAGAAAGAATTCGAGACCGTCGGAAGAGCAAACGGCCGCCGCCAGGGCCCGGACTTGGCTGGGGCTGGACAGGGCTTGCATGCATTGTAGCACTGTCTCAGTCCATTATCTTCAGCGTTATCCGAACAAAGTAATGCATGTAAGCGCCACGTGCAGATGGGGAAGCCTGATGGAATGGAAGGGTCTTGGACTCGGGTCAGACTCGAGAGGTTCTGTCCTGCACGCGGGAGAAACCCGACTTTGACATACGAAACGAGAGGAGGCAGAGTAGAGAGTGAGAGGCAGAGGAAGACGGACAGAGAGAGAGAGAGAGAGAGAGAGAGAGAGAGAGAGAGAGAGAAGGGGGGGTGTACTTGGGGAGCCGCGATGTGGAAGAAAAAAAGAATACAAGAAAGGATTAGGTAGGCCAAAAGGAGCAAAAGGAGCAGAAAGTCGAGGTCTGGGCCTGTCCTGTTTTCTGCTTACCTCGTCGGCCTGTCCTAAGCGAGTGTCTAAAGCGAAAACAAGCAATAATTCGCCATCTTGGGCCGCTGCGGCTGCAGCTACCACTGCCTCCATACATACCTATAGGCAGAGAGGGAACCTACCTACCCACCCCTCGTCACTACCACCACTACCACCACTACCACCACCAAACTTCATCCCGGGTCACTCGTCACTTGTCACTTCTCTCCCCTCCTCCTCCTCCTCCTCCTCCTCCTCCTCCTCCTCCTCCTCCTCCTCCTCCTCCGCTTCCTCCTCCTCCTCCCCTCCTCTCCGCCCTCCTCGTCCAACGTAAACAACTTCACGCACGCTTCCGAGTCGTCACCCTTTCGCTCACCCTCTACACACCCTTTACCGTACACCGGCGCACGCATACGCCCGGAGCTGCCGCTCAGCTCATCATCTCCTCCCCTGCTTCTTCTCTTCGCTGCGCCCCACGTTCTGTGTCCCGCAAACCAACACACGAGCAGCAGGCCTGTCCGCCAACCAACCAGCGACACACCGTCACGACTCACGTCAATCCGGCAAAAGGGTCTAGACCTCCCCAGCGACCATTGTCCAATTTTTGCCCCTCCTCCTTTTCCCGCCTACCTACCTTGCCTTTTCCTCGTTCTACTGTAAACCCTCAATCGCTTCTTCGCAGACTCATCGACACCCTGTCTTGTCCTTCTTGCGCCGGTCGAGCTCGAGCTATCCTATTCCCACCCATCAACTGCTCTGCTGCCACTCTGGTGCTCCGCAACCATCTCAGGCGATGGCACGAGATATCTCGACCTGCTAATAATTATATACGAAAATCTGCGCTCTACTCTCGATTTGCCCCTCGCTGACAAAATGGTACGCTAACGCTCCCCCCCTCCCTCGCTTCTTTCCTCGTTCCACGACTATCGGAGACCGCTCCGTCGGGGCGCCCAAAGTGCCCAATGCCAAACTTGCATCTCGTCTGAGCACCCACGCCACCGCCTTCCGGGCTAACCATTCTTTGCATAGGGTTGCTGCATCTCTCGCCCCGACGCCGACGCGTACCCGCACCCCTCTAACACGGGCTCCAACCCCGCCGCCGCCGCCTCCGTCCCCCGCGACCGCTCTCCCGCCAACACCCATGCGACACAGACCTCTTCGGGCCGCCGCCGCGGCCGTCACTCCAGCATGCCCCTCGACAAGCACATCAACAAGCCCCTGCGCCGCCACGAGTGGTCCTCCAAGGGCCGTGCCTGGACACGCACCGCCCTCGACCGCGAGCGCGCCGACTTCTTCGACACCCGAGTTACCGGCCGCCCCGAGGTCTGGCAGTCGCTGCGCGCCGCCCTCGAGGTTCTCTGGGACCCCGTCGGCCAAGGCGCCGCCGCCGACGGCACCGGCGGTCTGGCCACGGCCCAGGGCATCCTCGACGCGGCCGAGATCACGCTCCCGACGGGCGACCTCGCCCAGGGCGCCTACGACCAGCTGGGTAATTACTACCCCCTCGCCGAGTGGCTTGTTGCCGATCCAGCCAACCTCGTCGAGGATGACGCCGCCACTGAAGGCGCCGATGAGGCGCTCTCTACCCGGGACCTTAAAGACGATCTGGCCGGCGGGGACGAGACCACAGAGGAGCTGGACGAGGACGACAACGTGCGGCGCAGAGAGGAGAAGGGCAAGGCCGTCGTCAATGCCCGAGACCAGCTCTCGGTGCTGGCACGCCTTAGCGAGACTGCACGCGACGTCACCGTCCACTTTGTAAAGTCGGACACCGTCAGAGTCATTACTCGCAAGATCCAGGAGCAGTCAGGGGTAAGCCGGTTCTTTACACGCCTTCTCTCCCGCCTTCCATAAACACATGACCTGACAAATTCCATAGCTTGCCAACACCAAAAAAGTTCGCATCGCCTACATGGGCAAGATCCTGAGGGAGAACCTCTCACTCACCGAGCAGGGCTGGCAGGAGGGCCACGTGGTCAACGCCCTCGTCTTCGACCGATAGCATCATCGGGGACAGTCTCCAATGTGCCAGTACTCGTCGCCCTGGCTGGTCGCCACGCTGCGCGCCGTTGGGACGCGCATCGTATTGAGCCACCCGCCTAGCTCACGACAGTCCTTGGGCATAGGCGTCAGCCAATAGGCGAGCTAGTTGCTGTCACGACCTGCCATGTTTTGCAGTCAGTCTCTCTCTATGTGACAGCGGCCAGTGTTTGGAGGCGCACGCGCTTGTCCAGAAGTCGGCCTGGCATAGACGGCACTTGACGCATATACACACCACACGCCACACCCCCATTTGGATCCTTTCCCTTGCATTGACTTGGTGTATCAACACAAAAAGTTTCCTTTGGTCTGGTTCTCTTTTAGTCTGGATAAATACCCCCTTTCATCGCGGTCCGAGACTCTCTTCTTTTCTCTTGGTTCCTATGTGTCCCTTTTCTCCTTTTTCTCTTTGTCTTTGTATTTTGTCTCTCTAGGTACTCGGCGTTTGGGAAGGCACTGGGGGGACAAGGAAAGCTTTGTTTGCCCCTGACAAACCATCAAAGGGCAAATGAAGGAAAATTTGGGGGGCCATTGCAAGGGCGTTTGTTTTGTCCGTCTACAAAGTACATAATTGCAAGAGTGGTATACCTCTCTTTCCTCTTTTGTTTTCTTTTTTCTTCTTCTCTTTTCCCTCCTTGCCTCATACTAACTTTACCCAACTCTCTTCTCCATCCTCTCGTAGTTGTTAATAGCGATCAGTAGCGGTATTTAGCAATCGAGAATCTGGCGGCGTGCTGCCGTTTGTTTTCCCGGGCGGTGTGGTGTGGCTGTTTCCTTGGGACGGGAAATGGAAATAAGAAATGCTTTGATGCCAGCCCAATGACGAATTGGCTCCCCTTCTCTGTATCCCAGAGTGTGAGATGGCGGGATTGTCGACATTTGCAGTCTTTCATTGTCATGATCATGTCCTTGATGACTGGTTTGTCGCAGCTCGATGATCAGGCCCAGCCCCCACCCAAGATTGGAACATGAAGAACATCTCATTTCTACCTACTCATGACGCCTGACCGGGCTGCACTTTTTACTCTAGCCACAAAGAGGAGAAAGAGAGGGAGGAGGAAGCCAAGGGAAGAAAAACACAGACAAGGCCTTCTCCCTCCCCAACCCTTTCCCCCCCAGATTCATTCCCATTTCAACGCTGTCAGCCGCTTCAGCCAAGCCGGCCCGTCCGTTGTCGCCCCCCCCTTTCCGCCACTGCATCGTGCCTTTGCTTTTGGTTTCGGAGCCGTCATGACATGATCCTCCTCCTCCTCCCGGGTTCTCATTACACCCACGGGCGTAGCCTCAGGCAGCCGGGGCCGACACCTGCTGTTTCGATATTTAGCACCCAAAACCTCACTCTCGAACCCCCCTCTACGCCGCTGAGCCGATCTTGTTGAGGCCCTTGAGGGAGCCCAGGCTCAGGGCCAGACCCTGCGATCTGCTTCTTATTCTGACGAAGCCGGTTATGGGTCCGTCCTCGCCCTCCTTCTCGATGCTCAAGTTGGCCAGAGCGTCCTCGCCTACGATTGTTAGCATGGCCGTCCTTGGCCTGTTGCTGGTGACCAGGGAAACTTACCGAAAACACTGCGAGCGTACAGGTTGGCGCTCAGGAACTGGCAGTCGCCCTTCATGCTGGCCTCGGGGGTGAGGCAGTTCATATTGGTTGCCGCCATCAGCTGCTCGAGGAAGTCGCGGAGGGACTTGGCCTTGGAGTTGATGTTGACCTTGTTCTCCCACTCGAACTCGGTCCACATCGTGCGGAATTGCGTCTCGGTGCAGGTCGCGGGCTGGATGTAGTCCATGATGTCGACATGGAGGTCATTGAGGATGACGACGTTGGTATCCGTGGAGTGGGCGCCGTCGTAGACGACGTTGCCGAAGATGACACCGGTATCCGTAGACGAGACCTTGATGGTGCACTGGACGTTGTGGAAGTCGTGGGGGCCCAGGTTCTGTGTCGTCGGACGCTCCACGACCTTGAGGTCGCCCAGGGTGGCGAACTCGACGGACAGGTTCTGCAGCGTCTCCATGGTCTGGTTGACCAGAAGCACGTCCAAAACGATATCGAACTGGTGCACCTTGACGTAGGCCTCGGCGTAGACAGGGTCGGAGAAACCAGTCAACTGCACAACGCGGCTGAGCTTAGACGACAAGTCTTCTGCCGTGGCCTCCCCGCCAGTGGCCCTCTCCAGGTCAACCTCGACGTCGTCCAGTCCGTCGGCGGCGTTCTTCTTGGAGAGCTGGCGGATCTGGACAACATCGTCGACCTGGATGGCCGTCTTGGCCTTCTCGACGGCCTCCTTGGCGGCCTTCTTCTTCTCCTCGGCCTGGACCATCGCCCTGAACGCCTTGCGGGTATCGTCGAGGTAAACGGTCTCGAGCTCCTTGTTCTGGGCGAACTCGGCCAGCGACCGCACGCAAGACATGATGCGGTCCACCGAGTCCTCGTCGATCGGCGCCTTGACGAATTGCGACTGGCCGACACGGATGATGGAGATCATGATGAGCATGGCCTCGCCGCGGAGAGCGTTGGTGCGGGCGGCCTCGGCAGAGATCTCGGCATGGCGCATGACCAGCTTGACGAGGGTGGCAGAGAGGACCGTCGCGAGGTAGTAGTCGCCGTCGAGGATGAGTTGGCGCAGAGGAGGCTTCTGGGCGGCCTTGACGGCCTCCAGCTTGGCAGCAACAGAAGACTGGCTGGTGAGAGCAGTCTCGGTAGCGTAGGTACCGTCGGCAAGGACCTTTCGGGAGCCGGTGGGTGCCGCGGGCTTGGAGTGGCCATTGACCTGGTCCTTGTTCTCCTCCTCGCCATCACCATCAAGAAGTCGTTGTTCCGAGGCAAGAATCGGGATCTCGCCAAGGCTGGCACGAATGCTCTTCCACGCATCCCTGATGTCGCGCTCCTCCAGGGAGTATTCTCCTATAATCCACATGATCCCTCTGTACACCTTTCCGGCGCGCACCTCGCTGAGAGTGGCGACCAGCCTCTGAACGATGGGCTTGCGCAGCTTGGGGAACTTCTCTACGACCTCCTTGACAAAGTTGATGACATCGACGGCGGAGGTGTTGTTGAAGTCGGCGATAAAGTCCATGAGCAGGTCGACAACGCTGGCCGCAACCTCGGAGAACTTGATGGCGCACTGGTGAATGGTGTGGATAAGGAGCTGGCGGTACTCGGTGTTCTTCTCGTACTCCTGGTCGACGGTCTTGGACAGCTCCTTCTTGAGCAGCAGAACGACCTCCTCGACGTTCTTGCTTGACACCATCTCGAGGGCAATATCCAGGGCCTTGCGTCGAACATCGATATCGGGACTGGAGAGAACACGGAGAATCTCCATAACCAGGTCATCCAGGATACCCTCGTTCTTTTTCCGAAGCTGGTCGACCCGGTCGAGCACGATAAGCTTAACGTTGTTGTCCGCCTCTTTGATGCTGAGCTCGATGAACTTGGCGGCCGCGGCCTTGACGGCGACGGGGTTGTTGGTAAGAGCAGTTAATGACGAAGCGGCTTCGTATACGACAGTGGAGGTGTTGGCTTCGAGAAGGTCGAAAATGAGTCTGAGATACCGCGCCTGCTCTGGTGTCAGATGTGCGGCCCCGGCCCAGACTTTTGAAGGGGGGGGGGGGGGGGGGGGACCTACCTTGTTCTGTGAGTTCTGGACGGCATCCTTGCGGATAAACTCGAGCTCGACGAGCTGCAGAAGCTCTTCTGCGTTCGGGATACCCTCGAATACGGTGCTCAGGTAGAGCAGAGCCTTCTCGTGGTCGATGGACGCCAGGGCGGCAAAGGCGTTGCGCTTGCACGTCGCATCGTTCTCGGATTCGAGGAATGTGGCAATCAGGTCGGAGGCATCGGGGATGAGGGAGGAGGAGTGTGAGTAGATGGAGGAGACGGCGAAGACGGCGTTCTTGCGGACGTAGGCGTGGCGGTGCTCAAGGCATTGTCTCGCGGACGAGAGGAGAGGCTCGATGAGTTCGGGTTCTCTGAGCTTGCACAGGAAGCGGAGGGTGTTTCCACGGATGTACTCGTTGGGGTGTTGGAGGTCGTTTCTGATGCCGTTGCTAAGGCCAGAGTGTCAGCAGGGGGTGGGCGGTGCAGCTGCAAAGGGACCAAGGGCCAGCCACGAACCAGACCAAGATCATTTCCTGCTTCAGCTTGCCATTGGAGTCGAGCTTGGGGCAGATCTCGTAGTAAAAGTACAGGAGCTTCTTGAGAGCCTTGTGCTTGGAGGGCATGACGAATCGGATGATGTGCATTAGCAGGTTGGGCATGGGGTCACCGTTGAGCATGATCGTGAGAATGCGCTTCATGGTCTCGACTTTGCTCTCGTCGGTGCCCTTCTCCAGCTGCGTGCGCAGGTCGGAGAGCGAAGGAACGTCGGCAGCATTGTCCTGGTGCACCAAGCTGTACGCATTGTCCAGAAAGGATGCCATCGTGGGCGGTCGATACGGTGTTGCTGGCGAAGTGCCGGCGCGGTGAGGTTGAGGACAGTGTTCAAGGGGAAGTCGGGGGGGGGGGCGTGTTCGAGTGGGATGTAGTGTATCGAAGCTGGGCGGTGGGATTGGACGGTCTAGGACGGGGTGGAATACGTGTTAGTTAAGGCAGCTCAGAGCTGTTTGGATGTACATGTCTGCTGCCGACGCAAGGGGAAAACCATGTACAGGAATAAATAAAAGGACGAACTTTAGACCATCCGTTCAGACTTTCCTCTTCCGCGCGAGACTCTTTTTTTTTGGACACAGGTCGCCCAGTGGTGCTGTTTGGGAAGCAATTCGTTCCGATATACGGCTTCGCAACCGGTCTCCTCTATCTGGCCCATTCGTGAATATCTGTCCCTGGGCGCCTGTCGCCGAACAGGTGTCACTAAGCGAAGAGCCCACGTGATTTTGGTGGGACCCTGAAGCACGGAACGGATTAAAGCTAGCGGATAATCCCTCGATTGAGTCCCATGTGACGGAGCTCTCCTATTGGCCAGAGCTCGCCTCTTCCGGCCCCAAGATCCCCGCCAGGGCCGTCACTGAACCCCGGTGACAGGACAGGGCCCCGCCTTTTCTTTTTGGCACTCCCCAAGTGTCCAGCCTTGCAGCTCGACGACATCAGCCGCGACAAGACACGGCAATTGACATTGACTGCGCCCACAGCTGCAACGATGGCGGCCCCTACCGATCAGTTCTACCTGCGATACTAGTATGGACCTTGGTGATCATGGTTTGCGACAAACGGGCTAACTGGACGCAGCTCCGGTCACTCTGGACGGTTCGGACACGAGTTCCTGGGTAACACCGACCCCGCCACCTCTTTGAATCGCCGACCTACGTACTGATGGCGGCCTTCAGAGTTTGACTTCCGCGTCCTCGGCGATGGAAGAAGCGCGGTTGCGCGTTACGCGAACAACTCCAACTACCGCAACGACAGCCTGATTCGCAAAGAGAGTACGGCAACGACCTCGAAATAAGACTTGTACACGGCTAACTCGGGAGAATAGTGTGCGTCAGCGCTCTTGTTATAGACGAGATCAAGCGCATCATAAAGACAAGCGAGATCATGAAGTAAGGCTACGGCCCTGATGGAGGACGACATCAGAGGCAGCGCTGACACATCACGAAGGGAAGACGATTCAAAGTGGCCACAGAAGAACAAGGACGGGCGCCAAGAGCTGGAGATCCGGCTGGGAAACGACCATATTTCATTCGAGGTGGGTTAATGCGGCGTTGAGAGGGGGGAGGGGGGGCGGAAAACCACGCGCTGACTTGTTTCGAACAGACGGCCAAGATAGGTTCATTGGTCGACGTCACGGAGTCGGCCGACCCTGAAGGGCTGCGAGTGTTCTATTACCTGGTGCAGGACCTGAAGGCGCTGGTGTTCAGCCTGATTGCCCTGCACTTCAAGATCAAGCCCATCTAAACGAGGAGCGAATCATATTTGGCGGCGGCGACGACGACGAAGAAATCGGAGATACCCGGAACAACTGGCCAAAGGATTCCCACGAGAAGGGCGGCCGCGGAACGACTGCGACGAAACACGGCGTATTAACCGCGAAACGACAATGGCCTGTTTTTTTCTTCCTCTTCTAGAAAAGAAATGCATGATGTCGTATGTTGGATGCATGAAGGGGGGGAGGGGGTTCTTGGGCCCCTTTAGCTCAGACGACGAGCTGGCGAACGGACTTACGGGCAGGCGGGCAGACGGGCAGTTCAAAAAGTCCTGCTGGTCGTCCCGTATCAAAAAGATAGACTTGGACGAGGCTGCACCGCACGGCTACCGGTCATGTGTCTCTGCTAGGGGGAGAGGGGGAAAAAAAAACACACCTAACGCGATACGTCTTGTTCTTTTTGTTTCTCTCTTCGCTTTCTGGTGTACGCACGCACAAGCCCCCCCTGCCACGTCCAAGACATGATTTCCAGTGGCTGATCAGCAACGGGACCCCAGACAACGACTAGGCAGGCTCAGAGACTAACAAGAGCTTGCTTGCTCTTTGTTTAACCTTGTTTTGAGGTGAAGTGCGGCCCGCTGTCAGAGTTCCGTCACAGGCAATGGGTCAGGCCAGCCGAGGTTTGGGACGTTGGCACCTGGGGTTCAAGAATGACGGCGTTGCGGTTCTCAGGCACAGGGCAACCATGGCAGAAACCTCGAGTCGGGTTGTGGAACAGCAGGTTGCATTCCGCAGCCCAGCGGGATTGCCAACGGCTGGCTGCTAGCGCGTATGCGAGTTGCACAGGTATACATACCTATACAGTGATGCTCCAACACAGTCGGGTACACACGGTATAAGCACCATGTCGGGGTAGTCAACCACACCCAGGCATATGGTAATGAAAGGTTTCTGGATGGAAACGCGGCAGCAGGGAATCTCGTAACTAGACCTTCCATCTCAATCGAGGCTTCCAAGGCGCGAGGTCTAGCCGGGCCTTTACGGGAGGGGTCCAGGAAAGTGAGAGAGAGTCAGTCGGTTGCCGACGCCGTGGGCGATCTGGCGCTCCCCCCTACCCCCTCGCCCTCGCCTTCAGCGTTCAGATCGCGATGGCATGGAGGAGGGTGTCCTCATGCGACGGATGCGTGACCGTGATGAGTTTGAGACTCGACACCCGATTAGTTTGCGCGCGTCCGAAGGGTCTTGGGGCATTCCGGCCAGGACACGTTTACCGACGTGCTTCGCTTCCGCCTGGAATTAGGTAGGGGAAAAGGGGGGTGGCCCGTCCGGTTCGACGAATACTTGCGATGAAACGCCACAGACAGTGGCTGGCATCAGAGCAAGCGGCCAGCAGGAATGCAAAGCCACAGGGCTTCACGGACATTGGCAGCAGGAGGCTGCTGGCCGAGGTGTTTATCCCAAGGGGAAGAGACTTGGGATTCGACGAGCAAGGGGCGAAGACCCAAGCAAAAGAATCGTACCAGGCCAGGTCGAGGTGATCAAGCAACATTTAGTTGACATCAAAGCACACTGGATGAACACTGCCTTCCCTATTCCAGCAAACATGCCTGCCAAGCGAGACTCCAGAAAGAAAGGCAAGGGCAATGACGGACTTGTGAAGAAGCCTGCGCCTCTCGAGAAGCCCGTCCTCGAAATGCCAATCAACAACGACCCCATCGAAGGAGTTGATGATCAGAAGGGTCAAGCTGGTTTGGTGATGAAACCTCCTGGTGGATCGAACGAGACATACGGTCAACAGCACCTTGGAGCGCCTGCCCCCGACAACAGACAGAATCAAAACAAACAGATGGAGAACTCGATTATTCAATTTCAGGCCCAAAGGGATGGGGTTACAGGTGGCAGGTTTGCACAGCCCTCTTCACATGAGGCCGGAGGGGCCCAGAGAGAGAGGGAGAGAGAGGGAGAGCTCGGCGAGCCGCGTGGACGGGACAGTCCATCACAAGGCAAAGCTTAAAATAAAAATAGGAGGCTGGATGAAAAGGTTAGGCAGGGCACATATGTCTGGTTGCGAGTTTTTCCACAGCGAGTCAAGTTCTGCGTAAGGCTGTGACTGCGGGCTCGACAGCCAATGCCTGATCTACATACCTCGACCGGTAAGCTGGCCAGCGTTAACATACCCTGCCTTAGGTACTTACTTACCTACCTAGGTACCTAGCTCTACGAATACCATATGACACAAACGGGCGAGGTGTTTGGGTGGGGTGTGAAGTGTGTGATGTGTGTGTGTGTGTGTGTGTGTGTGTGTGTGCGTGTGTGTGTATGTGCGTGCTTGGACGATGTCTGAGGGCTTGATGCAAAAGCAAGGTCAGTTGGCTGCAAGAGCACAGAGTTTGGCCCCAGTCTGTGCTCACGGCGCGGATGTGTTCAGCGCCTTGCCGAGAGCCTTGGGGGAGGGAGAGAGGAGGGGGAAACGGGCGCTGGAAGAGTCCGCAAGCCCGACTACGAGAAGCCTTGACCTCGTCTTTCCCCCGCGAGAGGAGGGAAGATGGCACCTGTCGAGCGGCCTGCGAAGGGTACGCACACGATGCCTCGCTGGCGCATGCAGGCCCAGAAGCACAGCGCAGCGCAGCGACAGAGAAATGTGGTTTCGGGCTCAGTAGGCAGGGAGCGAGGCGGCGTCTGGTGTCGTGTGGTGGGCGCTGCGGGGTTCCCGGACAGCCGCGACAGGCGGGCGAGTGTTGAGACACAGCACAGCGAGTTTTGTGGACCAAGACAAGTTTCGACAGTTGACGGGGCATGAGCCTGAGCCTGAGCCTGAGCCTGAGCATGAGTATGAGCATGAGCATGAAGATGAGCATCAACACGAACGCGACGAGGCTTGGATTGCATGCGAGTGAGTTGGCGGGGCTAACGAATCAGATGGCCTGCGCCACAGCAGTCGACAGGCCGTTTGGCCCCCCCTCGACGAATGATGCGTTTCCGGCGTGCCCTGCGACGCTTGCGGCCCGGCGGCCTGTTCCTCCAAGCCACCAAGTAGACGGCAACGGGGGAAACAAGGAAGAAGAAAACATGGCTAAAGGCTGCCGGCTAGAAGAGAGGCTAATTAGTGTGGGTGTTGGAGCGTGCTAGTCTAGATACCTGGGTCGGTAGGTATCGTAGCTTGGCCGAGATAGCGCAAGCCTTCATGTCATCGCGTGGCAGCGTCGAGGCGCCAGAGGCGACGGCTGTGGAATAAAAGAATGACGGCACATATGGAGAGAGGAGAGGGGGGGGGGGGGGGGCTCAGGCACAACAGGAAGAAGGAAAAAAAAGGAAAAAAAAGGGGGAGAAAAAAGGAAGGGAAAAAAAAAAAAGAGGCAAAACCGCAGTCCGCCAGGCAAGGCTTGACAACGCAGAAATGGCACATGCCGGGGGGGACCCTTCCAACGTGGCTAGCGGTAAACGATGCGTGTCCCCACGTCCCCACGGGCCTCTCTTTTCTCTTTCTCTCTCTCTCTCTCTCTCTCTCTCTCTCTCTCTCTCTCTGCTGTCGCTGTCGCTGTCGCCGTCGCCGTCTAGGGATCTACTATGTATTCGTAGTCTACTTGTCACTGCTGGCTGTGGCTGTTGGCTTGGCTTTTTCTGCCTCCCTCCCGCTACGCAGTAGGAAGGTAAGCTGTGTGAGTGTGAGTGTGTGTCTGTCTCCGTCTCTCTTTGGATTGCGAGCAGAAGGCGGGGGCGCAGGCGTCATCGGTTGCAATGCATCCATCGAACCCCCCCCCCTTCGTTCCCGCATTTTCACTCTCACACCCTCCCACCAATGCGCACTCGCGTCCCATTTCGTGTACGATGTACAACTACAATGTAGCATTTCGCGTCTACAATGTAGGTATGTATTTCTAGCCACCTAGCTGCCTAGCTAGGTAGGTAGGTATAGTGTAATGGGCCATCCGGTGCACTCACTCTCTCCCTCACCAGTTCAGCTCACTTACACTGCAATAATCCCATCTCTCATGGCACAATCCACAATACCGACTTCGACTTATTTTACCTGCTCAGTACTTGGGTAGGCAGATATCCGACAACATTGCCTCAGGACATGACGATCCGAAAGTATACTTGCCCGTCTCATCGGGTCCATCCATGCCTGTGACCTCTGGTGAACCCAATCAAACGCAACACAGGTCCATCCCATCCCATCCCATCCCTCGTCCCAGTCCATCCCCGTCACCCCCATTTTCTCTCATTCCTACGTGTGCGGATAATAGGTACTTTACACTACGCTACATGCAGTATTCTTCCCCCCTCCCACGCTTCCAACCTGTACCTTGCCTGCTTTGGTAATGAGTAAATGTGAATGTAGTGTACTCCGTACTGCACCTCTTTCTGGCTATACCTCGACTACTTCCTCCCGTCCTCTTGTATGGGCGCATCCGTCTCCCTCCCCTTCCCTTTCCCCGAACCCCATTCCCAATCCCAATCCTCACGCCCCCGTCCCATTTCCCCATTCCTTGGTCGCCATCTCTACCATTCCAACCGCTGCTGCCGTTACGGCTCCTGCTCCTGCTCCTGCTCCTGCCGGCAATACTTCCATTTCTTCTTCTTCTTCCGCATCCAGTCCTCATCCAGCTTTGCTTCTGTCACATCACGCTCATCCTTCCTTCGGCTTACGGTTGCTGCTTCCGCCTTGCATTTGACACTCCCACTCGACTCCAGAGAGCTTCGTCTCACCCTTGGAGCTTTATACTTCGACTACCACAGCAACTTTGACTTGCTCCCGTCAACGAACCCTTCACCACCACCGCTGTGGTCCGCCATCAACATCCACTGCGGATACCTGGGTAGTATTTTCCCGACCAATACCTACCTACCCTTCCCGAGTCCCCCGACCGTTACCTCCCGCTCGACAGCCCTGTCACTTTTTATAGTCTGCTTTACACGCATACCATACCTGGCGTCTTGTGTCATCCGTTGGCGCTCCAAGTGCTCTCTCTGCATCACCTCTCTTCGCAACCCCCGACTGAGCCTTCTTCACTGGAGCACGCCATCGCGCACAGCCGACTCTACCAACGAACCACCGACCCCAAACACCAGTCAGCACTCTCTTTGCTTAAACCCAAAGATACCACCTACCTACTCTTGCCTTGCCACCACCCCTGCTGTCATCGTTGCGGGGCCCTCGATCTCCACACCCTGCTGGCGGTCAAGCCGCTGCCGTTCCCGTCGACGCGACCGATCCCCATCGCCCGACATCTCCACCGCCGCACCCACGACACGACACACGACCTCCAACTTCCTCCCGTCCAACATGCCGACCCTTCATCCAATCCTGCTCCCGACCCCATTCACCCCTATCCCACACCTTCTCGACATGTCCTGAAGACAGCAGTTCAAGACCCTCGCAACGCAGCTGGCGCCCGCCGACCGATGCAAACCACGGCCCTGCCGAGATGGATGCCCATCACGACCATCACATGGACGGCCGACTGCTCTTCCCCTCAGCGCCCGACATCACAAGACGAGGGCATGAGCACAGAGGCCATTCTCGACGACGAGCCCACCTCCGCCGCCTCCTCCTCTTCCCGATCCACCACCATGTCGCCGAGGCCCCAGTCGGGCGACACCACCCACTCGTCGCCGGCCGTCGATGCGGAATCGTTCAAGCATGCAGAATCCGACGACGAGGCTCATTTGGTTGGCGAAAGCCTGAGCATGTCCCGGCACGACAGCGCCAGGCGCCACGACCCTAGGCTATCACCGACGTCGATGCACGACGAGAGCAAGGATATCGACTTGCACGTCAACGACTTGTGGGAGGAGGAGCTGATGGCGCCGTCGATGGGTTCGGATTTTTCCAACATGCGGGTGTGTATATCCAGCGATGCGGGCGTGTTGCATTAGCGACTAACGTCCCGACTAGATGATTCCATCAACAGCGTCGTCCTTTTTGCGACCCGGAAGCAAGTTTCGCGGAACGCAACAATCGGAGCGACAGGTGTATGACGTGCAGGTAGAAATTAAGCATGTCGATCTCAGGGAATCGTTCCTGTGCGGATACCTGCGGATTCAAGGTGAGAGGACACGGCTGGCTTCCCGCCCGTCGTGTAACCGTTTTGCTAAACTCTGCGCGTGCGCGCGCCTGCAGGCCTCACCGAAGACCACCCCACATTGACGACGTACTTTGAGGGTGAGATCATTGGCACGAAATACAGCTTCATCACCGACCACGCCAATTGGGGCGCCACCGACAAGATCGACCTTAACCACTGGGCCAAGTTCAACGCCTTCCGCCCTTTCCAGAAGCAGGCGCGCAAGGCCCGGTGGTGATCCGTGACGTCGCGCAGCGCGAAAACATCTTTATGCGGTGGAAGGAACACTTCCTCGTCCCGATCACCGAGTGCGCACCATTTCCGGCGCCAGCTTCGAGGGCTTCTACTACATCTGCTTCAACCAGGTCAAGGGGAAGTGAGTGGCATCTATTTCCACTCAAAGAGCGAAAAGTATGTACCCGACTCTTTCCTGGCCTACTTGCTCTTATACCTTTTCTTTTTGCTGTTCTTTTCTTCTTCTTGCTTCCGCCCGCTAATAACCGATGTCAGGTTTCAGCAGCTCGAGCTCAAGCACGTGGAGGATAGGGGCTGCTTTGGCGCCATGGAATTCAGATGAGAGACCCCGATACCAGACCGCCTTGGGAAGAAATGATGAAAGAGGGGACGAGGCTCGGCGGGCATAGAGAGGCACCGAGCGCGATGGCAAACATTATGCGGTGCGCCGGAGTATGGCTTGGACGCATGCGGCTTTTGATTTTTTTTTCTATTTTGCAAATGATATCAAACGATGATGCCTTGGTACGCCTTGGGTATTAGTAGAGATAATTCAATGCCCGGCGACGGCAAGGAGGATCACGACACCTAGGTACGGAAGGAGGGAGAGGGAGACAGAGAGAGAGAGAGAGAGAGAAAGAGTGCGATGGTACGCATACATGCATGCACTCAAGCCACATTTACAGTATTTCTTATCAGACACAGGCAACGGCATCATGAACGGAGGGGCACCAATATTGTTGTTTTTATGCTGCACACGGCTTTGGGTGGAGGTGTCTCTCTTTCTTTCTTGATTATATTTTCTTCTTCTTATGCTTTCTATGACTGGGCCTCTTCTTTTTCAAACTTGGTGAAGTAGCCCTTTCTGAAGGGATTCAGCTCATCGGCTGTCGTCCCTCCACGACAGTGCGCTTGTAGGCGGCCAGCCTTTCGGGGTCGACCTGGCTGTCGGGATGCGCCGGTACGTGATGAGTCTACGAGACCCTTTGGAGGGGGGGAGCAAAGAGATCGACCAGTCAGCAAGAAAGGGGTCCAACGAGAGCAGGGGGGAAGGCAGCCGGGCCTTGGTAGCAGAGGTATAGGCAGGGGCAGCAGTTTTCACGACGAACGACGAGGAGGAGGAGGAGGAGGAGGAAAACACTCACATTTGTTGAACGGTTGCACGCACGTGACGACGATGTCGAGGCGAGGGTGTTGCGGCGTGGGGATCTCCTGGTCCTCGTCGTTGGCCGTGGGCATCCAGAAGGAGAGGCGGCCGCCGTCGACGAGGGTGTCGGAGGCGAACTGGAGGATGTCGTCGAGCATGGCGAGGAAACTGTACGGCTTCTTGGGGGCGATGAAGTCTCCGGACCTGTGTCTCGTTAGCATGCCGAGGCCGGCGAGGGTCGGAAGGGGGGTTTAGCATGCGGATCTACAGGGGGGGGGGGCGATGAGAAGGAAAGGCCATCAAACTCACTTGTAGCGCTGCTTCCCGGCCTCGACCACCCACGGCGTCTTCTCCGGGTCCCGGCACCCCAGCACCCTCAGACCCTCGCGCACGCCGTATGGCGGGTCGCAGACGATGCCGTCGAGCCACCTGGACCTCCGGACGGGGGAGTTTGTCAGGTCCGCGGTCCAGAACTCGCCGACGCGGTCGAGGAGGCCGTACTGGGCAAAGTTGCCGCGGACGCTGCGGTCGGGGCCGGCGCCGCGGATGCTGCGGCCGTCGATGTCGCTGCCGAAGGCGAGGGCGCCGAAGTGGGCGCAGGCGACGGGGAAGGAGCCGGTGCCGACGAAGGGGTCGTAGAAGAGGCGGCCCGGAGCGGCGTGGGCGAGGTTGGCGGTGACGAGGGCGAGCTCGGCGTCCATGGAGGTGGTGCTGATGTAGCGGCGCCTCTTGAGGTCGTAGCGGAGGCCGAGGTGGCGGGCGCCGGGGCGAGGTGGCGGGCGAGGTGGACACGCTTGGGGCGGGGCCGTGCAGGTCCCAGTCCTCGAAGATGGTGAGCTCGAGCTCGGGGGTCTTTAGGTCGACGGGCCCGCGCAGGGGAAGGTAGCGGAAGGCGTTGACGAGGGCGACGAAGTCGGCGTGGGGCGGGTGGTCTGGTAGGAGTCGAGGGAGAACTTGAAGCGGGCGGCGGCGACGGAAGGCCAGTCGAAAGAGGAGGAGGAGGAGGAGGGTCCGGTTCCGGGGGCGGCGGCGTCGACAGAGGCCCGGACGGCCTCGTGGAGGGCGTCGTGGGATGGCGCCGAGGCGATGAGGTGGTGGATAGATTGGGTCAGGAGGGAGCGGGCGACGAGGCGCGGGGCGTCGGAGGGGGAGGGGAGGGCGATTATGCAGAAGGGGGACTGCGGTCCTTGTTAGCCGGGCTGGGAGGGCCCGTCGCGGTTGTTGACGTCGCGGAATGATGTGAGAATGCGATTGCGACGATGAGAAAGGGGGGCGAGGGTGAACGGGTCGGGGGGGGGGGGGGGGGTGAGATGAGGCTTGTGAAAGGAAGTCATGAGAAGGGCATGTGAGTGAGAGAATGTGGCGGCTGGTAAATTTTTCTTTATAACCCAGTTTTTGAAATACAAGACGATAGAAGACACAAGTGGATTGTCCCATGATTTGCAAATATCGAAAACGACCGCTTTCGAGGAGCCCTGTGTAGAATGCTCGAACAAACTCGAGGCTCGCTCGAGACCGCCCGGGAGGTAACGGAGGAAGACTCACATCAGGGCTGTACTCGATGACCTTCATGTCGATCCCCTCGAGGTCGGCGAGGGCCTGCAGCTCCGGCAGCCGGAAGGACTCATGGGCCTGGGAGAAGCGCACAAGGTACTCCATCACGGGGCTCGACGTCGTCGTCGCTGCGCCGGGTCGTGTGCTCGGGGAACGTGGGGAGGGGGAGGTGGGCGTGTTCTCAGAGAGGAGGGGCAATCGATTGAAAAAAAAAAAAAAAAAAAGTCCTGTGTAGCCCAGATCGCGGGGTGGGAGAAAAAAGTGCCCCTCGTTTTTGCGCCGCGTATTTGGTCTGTTTTGGCGTGTTAGCCAAGATGCACGCAGCTCACTTGGAATTTAATGGCTTTTTTTCTTCTTTTTCCATCTTACTCGACTCACCAAACCATATCGGAATCCACACAATCTTCAATGACTTTAGAGCTTCGGTATCTCAAGTCCGGTGATGATACGAGAGGAGTTTGGCCTTGTTTAATCGTAGTCGGACTCCCCGCTGACTCGACGGGTTTGCGTTGTGGGCTTTTGGCGCTGCCAGAAACGGCGCCGTATGCGCACACGCCCGGGCGCGAGGGGCGGCGGCGGCAGGCGAGACAGGGCCTGCCGCCGCCTAGGGGGAGTTCGCGCCAGCAAAGCGGGTACATCCGGCCCATCCGTCAACGCCTGGCGTGCGACTAGGATCCAGATGCCATTTCTCCATTTTACCATGTCGAGCTCTCTCTCTCTCTCTCTCACTCACACTCGTATCTGCTTGAGGACTCGGTACCCAGCCAGCGAAAGCGACGAGAAAGAGATATAGTGTGTGCGTGAGCCGACAACTTGGTCAAGGTGAAAAGAAAACGCCATGCTGTCGCTCCCTGCGCCGAGCGTCTACCAGGCGCCGAAATGCTTCGTCACGTACGGCACCATGGCCCACGTCGAGCCCACGCAGCTGCCCACCAAGGGCAAGCCGTGGGCACCCATCCTGCACCAGGAATTCAACCACAAGGTTCGTTCTCATGCTCTACGCACATGCCCCGTGCAATGATTTCCGGACTGACAATTATCCAGGTCCAACTCATCCTGCCCCAGGAGTGCTATGAAGCCGTCCGCCAGAAGCTCGTCGACGAGCTCGCGGCGCCCACGTTCCACCGCGTCGTCATGACCCTCGGCCAGGTGCTGGACGGCGCCTTCTTCAACGAGTACATCAAGAGAGGTCGGTTTCGCGAAACCAAACGGGCCTAGTGGCGTTGCACCACGGTGGCGGCTGACCCCCTCCCCCTCCCCCTGAACAGGCAACGTCCTAATGCTCTCCGAGGGCAGGACGACCGTGGAAAACGTCTTCTCCCTCCGCGAGGGCCAGCTCACCATGTACCTCGACAAGGAGACGTACGAGCGCGCCGGCTTGGTGGGAAAGCCTCACGGCGTCAAGGGCAAGAGAGGCCTGAAGCCGAGATGGGGTGAGTTGGACATGCACGCCTTGCTGCACTCGCAGTACTGATCACCTCCCCTCCCTTTTTTTTTTTAGTCGTGAGCTACCAGTTACGAGACCCGTCCATGTTTCACGGCAAAAAGGGCTTCGACAGACTTGTCTACGCGTGCAAAAACGTCCTCAACGCGCCCGTGACGTGGCTATTCTGCAATGCGACGGCTACCGGTAAGCCGTCTTGCCCCCCCCCCCCCCCCCAACTTGCGCCTTATCATTCTACCGGTGGCTACTATTCTGACATTATCCAGCACCCTCGCCGGACCCCTTGGACCAGTACCTCCCGACTAGATACACCTGCAACCCCGACCTTGTGACCGACATGCACGTGCGGACGGCACCGCTGGCAGTCCCCGGCGAAGTCGTCTGGAACGGCGACAGAACCGGCCTCGAGGACTTTGCCATAGAGACGTACGAGTGGCTGTCCCTCGTCCGTCTGCAGAGCCCCCGCGTCGAGGCCGGGGACAGCGTCGACCCGTACCTCTCGCGTTACCGGGTCCCCGGCGACGGCAGCGACGACGCCCAGCCGCATTCGAGAGTCTGCAAGCTGACGTGGCAGGGCTTCTTCACCCCGGAGTGGGTGCGCGGCGTCCTCATCAACGCCCTCGCCGCCCTGCCCTCGCGCACCTGGGTCTTCCTCAGCGCCACCTCCTTCTCCAAGGGCATGCCCAGCGACAGCGCCGAGGTCGCGTTCCTCCGCCCGCCCGAGTCGCCCGGCCACTACCTATTTTGGGAAATCAAAGGCGACGAGTAATAATGATAAAAGAATAGCCCCCCCCCCTCCTTTTTCTTCTTCGTATTCTTCTTCTTCTTCTCCTTCTTTCCTTGCTCGGCTTTTAAGCCTGCTTCTGACGCACGCTGCGCTCGTCGCCGAGGCCCTGGTCGAGGATGGCGTCCTCGACTAGACGGCGCAGCTCGGCCTGGCCCTCGGGGGTGTGGAAGTCCTCCCTCTCGGCCAGCTGTTCTATGCGGCGCTTGAACTCGGGGTCGACCTCTGAGGGCACCTCATCGGCCTGGTCCATGGTGCCGAGCGTCACAGCGAGGCCCTCGGGGAGGGGCGGCATCTCGACGGGCGGCGCGGCGGGGCCGGCGATTGTAGCAGTAGCAGGTTTGGCGTTGCCCTCGGTAGCGCCGGCAACAGCAGCAGCAGCAGCAGCAGCATCGGCGGACCGCTGGGACTCGACGCCCTTGAGGTACTCGGCGACTTCAGGATAGTCGGCCTCGGCCTCGATCTTCTGGCTGGCGGTGATGCCGTCGGCGCCCTTTGCGGCGATGTCGGCGCCGAGCTCCTCGACGAGGCACTTGGCGGCATCGACGGTCTCGACTACGAAGAGGGCCGTCTCGTCGTCCTCGTCCCTCAGGTCGACGTTGACGCCGAATTCTCGGACGAGGGCGCGCAGGAGATCGAGGTGGTTGTAGCTCGCGGCGGCGTGGACGAGCGAGTAGCCGTGCTCGTCCTGGCCCGAGGCGATGGCGGGGTTCTCGCGGAGCAGCGTGAGCAGGGCCGCGGGGTTGTCGGCGGCGAGGAGGTACGGATTGGGGCCCATTTTTGGATCAGTGGCCTCGCTGTTTGGGCTGCTTTGACGGATCTGGGGGTTCGTAGTCGGTAAATAAAATAAAATCGAGAATTGAGGCCAAATTCGACAGTGGCGCAGTTGGGATGGGTTCGAAAACCGGTCGAGATGCGATGCGATGCGGTGCTAGTCGGAAATTTTCTGCCATGCGGGGGAGCTTTCCGGCCCGCCCTGGACATGACCGCACAACCCCGCCAACAATCCTCCCACCGCCTTGGTGGAGGCCCTGGAACCAGCTCGCTCGCCTGTGCCCTTGGAGCTCCAAGCCTCCCCACTCAGACCGTCCTCAGCGCCAGCAATGAGCAACGCCACTTCTTCTCTGAGGCTCAAGGCGTGGACTGCAAGTTCCATTATCTGATCTCACTCCACCCCCAAACGCAGCAGCAGCAGGCAGAAGCCGGCACACACACACACACGCACCCTACCTTGCCTACCTAGGTACCTTGATGTGCAACCGGTGTGACTGACTTTCTCACTGAGGACTCTTTCTTTGCTTCTTGGTTGAGGCCGTTCGAGACGAGGAATCCAGCAGGTGCCGGTGAAGTGACTCACCATCCCTGTCAACTGTCCATCTCCCGGTGTAGTTCGATATCTCTCGGGTTGGGCTGCAACCCTTCTCTACAGGAAAAAAAACAAAAACAAAAACATTGTCTCATCCTTCAAAGGTCGATCGATCTTCAAGTGAGATCGCCGCCGCCACACATACCTCCTGTTCTCTTTTGGGATAGAAAAGACTGACACCCACGCAGACATCAAGTCCCGCTTGTCTGCCCTGCTCTATGTACATTGCCATCCGGGCTCTCTTCTTCTTCACTTCTAGACCATCTCCCCTCACTTTTCCAGCCAAGACATCCCGCATCTTCTCCACAGCCATGGCGACGGCAACAACAGCAGCAGCGGGGCTCATGCCCAAGGCCCCTACGTCCCCCAGGACGTCGACAAGGTCGCCAGCATGGTGCGCGCGCTGGACGGCGCCAAGAAGACCAGCAGGTCAAAGACGGAGGGCTTCTCCTGCAAGAAAACGTCCTTTGACGTAAAGAGCTCCCACGACGGCGTCGTCGTCGACTCGTGGAAGATGCAGGAGTGGGATTACAAGAAGAAGGACCTGCCCACCTACGCCCGGGGCCTCTTCACGACAAGGAACCGCCTCGGCGAGCCCGAGATCGTCGTGCGCGGCTACGACAAGTTCTTCAACGTCGGCGAGGTCCACGAGACCAGGTGGGACAACATCCTCGCCCGCACAAAGGGGCCTTACGAGCTCACCCTCAAGGAGAACGGCTGCATCATCTTCGTCTCCGGCCTCGAGGACGGCACCCTGTTGGTCTGCAGCAAGCACTCGACGGGAGAGAGGGGCGACACGGACATCAGCCACGCCATGGCCGGGGAGCGCATGATCGAGAAGCAGCTGGCCGCGCTGGGCAGGACCAAGGAGGACCTGGCCAGGGAGCTGCGGGACCGCAACGCCACGGCCGTGGCCGAGCTGTGCGACGACTCCTTCGAGGAGCACATCCTCGAGTACGGCCCGGACAAGGCCGGCCTGTACATCCACGGCATCAACCTCAACCTCCCCGAGTTCGTCACCTACCCCAGCGCCCTCGTCCAGAGCTTCGGCGACGCCTGGGGCTTCAAGCAGGTCGGCCTGATCGTCATGGACGACGTCAGCGAGGTCAAGTCCTTCCTCGAGGGCGTGGCCGAGACGGGCGCCTACGGCGACCGCGACGTCGAGGGCTTCGTCATCCGCTGCAAGGAGAGCCGCAACCCCGCCTCGGAGCCCTACCGCGACTGGTTCTTCAAGTACAAGTTCGAGGAGCCCTACCTCATGTACCGCCAGTGGCGAGAGTGCACAAAGGCCATGATCATGGGCAAGCCGCCGCGCTACAAGAAGCATGTCAAGATCACCGAGGAGTACCTCCTCTACGCCCGCCGCCGCCTGCAGACCGACAAGGACCTCGCCAAGCTCTACCAGCACAACCACGGCATCATCGCGCTGCGCAACGACTTCCTCGCCTACAAGAACATCAAGGGCTCCGACGCCGCCAACCTCGAGCTCGCGGACCCCGCCAACGTCGACGGCGACGTCTCCCGGGACGTCATCCTCGTGCCCGTCGCCACCATCGGCTGCGGCAAGACCACCATCGCCGTCGCCCTGCAGCACCTCTTCGGCTGGGGCCACGTCCAGAACGACAACATCTCGGGCAAGGGCCGCCCGCCGCGCTTCACAAAGGCCGTCCTCGACCTGCTCAGGGACCACCCCGTCGTCGTCGCCGACCGCAACAACGCCCAGAAGCACGAGCGCAAACAGATCCTCACCGACGTCAAGGTGCAGCACCAGACGGCCCGCCTCGTCGCGCTCTACTTCGCCGTCGACCCCGCCAACGTCGCCGAGGTCCGCCGCGTCACCCAGGAGCGCGTCCTCGCCCGCGGCGACAACCACCAGACGATCCACGCCGCCACCGACGCCGAAAAGTTCCTCGGCGTCATGGAGGGCTTCATAAGCCGCTTCGAGCCCCTCGCCGCCTTCTCGCCGCCCGACGACGGCTTCGACAACGTCATCCACCTCGACCCCACCGCCGGCAGCCGCGAGAACCTCGAAAAGGTCGTCGCCGACCTCCACAAGATGTACCCCAGCCTCGTTCCCGAGGTGCCCCCCGCCGAGCGCCTCGACGAGGCCATCCAGTCCGCCTTTGTCGAGTACAAGCCCGAGTTCAAGCACGACATCCCCGACCGCGGCCCCCGCAAGGACAGGCCGGCCCAGAGCGGCCAGCAGCAGCAGCAGCAGCAGGGCGGCGGCAAGCAGAAGAAGAAGAAGCCGCTCGAGTACATGTCGGTCGACGTCCCCGCCAACGAGGTCCGCGGCGTGCTCGACGGCGCCTTCAACAAGGCCGGCCTGCCCACATCGCGCTTCTACAAGCAGCTCTTCCAGACACGCCGCGTGCAGGCCAAATTCCACGTCACCCTGATGCACCGCGCCAGCTCCAGGGACGACCCGGACCTGTGGTCCAAGTACGTCGCCCTCCACGCCGAGGCCGAGAAGCAGGTCGGCGGCAACCAGGAGGCCGCCGGCGCCTTGCCCCTGGGCGAGTGCTCCGTCGAGCTGGAGAGAGTAAGCCACCCCCCCCCCCTCCCTCTTTTATATCTTGTACAGGTGGAATAAAGACCAAACCTAACCCGTGTTTTTTCTTCTTTTTCCGTAGGTGGTGTTCGACGACCGCGTCATGGCCATCGTCGTGCGCCTCGTCGACCCCTCGGAGCAGTGGAAGTGCACCAACAACGTCGCGCACATCACCGTCGGCACGCGCGACGACTCGATCAAGCCAAAGGAGAGCAACACCCTCCTCGCCCGCTGGCTCGACAAGGGCACCGGCGCCGAAGCCGGCATCGACGAGGTCGTCTTCGAGACCAAGCCCGTCCTACAGGGGACCGTCCGGGCTGTGATCTCGCGATAGAGAGAGAGAGAGAGAGAGAGAGAGAGAGAGAGATGAAGGGAAGGGGGGGTGTTGAGGGGCCCTAGGCCGACATTGGCCATCGTAGGAGCCTGATGCAAGTGTTGAGGCATCTTACGACAATGTTGAGACGAGGTGCGCATGGTGTAGGTGCAAGACCACGGCGCTTGCTCGCCGTGCTTTCGGGTTGGAGGAGGATGGGTAGCATTATCTCAAAAGGCCTTGCAGGTGGTTTTTCTTTTTACTTTGCAGATGGAGGGAAAAAAAGGCGCGGTTTAAGCATTAGCTAGAGCTAGGGGGGGTGTTCACATGATAGCCGGCATCGAAACCAATGTCCTCTCTCTCTTTCTATTCATCTACCCATGCCCCGGCAACATTGTGTGACTGAACGGTGACATTTGCCCCATGAGTGAGGATCTTGTTATCAAAGGTAAAGTATCCGTCCCTTCGAGATGGCAACACCGTAGGGGAAAGCTTACTGCTGGTATGACTTCCTGCTACTCAGCACAATGCCAGCTGATGCTAGGGCTAGGCCCGAGAATCGTCTCTACAGGTTGGGGAGCATTGAACCACTTCCATTACAACGTCACTCAGTCAAGATCCAGTCTGCGGTTATTCGTAATGATTAATATCATCGCTCGTTCCTAATCAAATAGTGTACAGTTCCTGGTCCCCATACTAGCGGGCGGGGCAAACGAAGAACCGATGCCAACCCGTCCGCGGAGCCTAGAGATAACCACCTCCAGACCATGCCAATTCAAATCGCAGTGTCAGCAAAGCAAGTCGGAAACCCAGATTTTGTCATCCGTCATAATTCTACGACTCGAAGGAATCGCCATCGCCACTCATTACGAGAGGTAGGTATCAAAAAGTTGGGAAGCGTGAGCATTTACAACTCCTGCTTCTTGGAGTCGTGGGCCGCCTTCTTGGTATCGGCAGCCTTCTTCTCAGCAGCCTCGGCTCCAAGGCCAACCTGGTTAGCAACCCAGTTCCAGGTGCCCTTGGCGTTCTCGGCGATCTTAGCGAAGAGAGTCTCCGAAGGCGTCGAGGTACCGTACTTGAAGTACGTGTATTGCTTGCGGGCATAGGCGCGAAGCTCGTCCAGGGTAGAGCCCTGGGGAACGTTGACGCCATAGCTATCCAGGTAGGACTTGAGCTCACTCTCGCTCCATGTGTCAAACAGGCTGGACTTGACAGAATCGGTAGCCTGGGAAAGGTAGCTGGTGACAGAGGCGTACGAGTCGCCGCCAGCAGAAGAGGCGGAGCTGTAGGCAGACTGAGCAGCGCTGACGAGCTCATCGCGGGAGGCGTCCTTCTTCTCGGCAACCTTCTTAACAGTAGCGTCACTGCTGGAAGCAAGGTAATTCCTCAGGTTGTCAGTAGAGAGGTCATCGTAAGTCCAAGCGCTCCAGCCGGAAGCGGCCTTGTGCTGGTACTTGCGGACGAGGGCACGGAGTTCGTCGGTCTTGGAGCCCTGGGGAACGGGAACACCACGGGCGTCAAGGAAGCCCTTGAGGCGGCTCTCGGACCAGGTACCGATGGCAGCGTCGAAGGCGTCAGACACAGAGTTGGAAGCAGCATCAGTAGCCTTGGAAGCGGCATCAGTAGCCTTGGAAGCGGCATCAGTAGCCTTGGAAGCAGCGGAGCCGACGTTGGAAGTGGCAGCACCGAAGGCGCTGGCGGCCGCGCCAGAGACGTTGTTCTGAAGGAAGTCGGCGCGGTGCTTGCGGATCAGAGCCTTGAGCTCGTTGGACCGTGTACCTTGGGGAACTAATTGGTGTTAGTGGTGTTTCATTATCGCGTGCCAGCGCTTCTTACCAGGAATGCCGTTCTTGTCAGCAAACTCCTTGAGTTGAGAGTCGCTCCAAGCGTCAATAACCATGTCAGTCAGGGTGGCGTAGGCCTGCTGTGCGCTAGCGGAAGCGCTGGCAGCCTGCTCCTGAGCCTTGAGAGAGGCAAGGCGAGAGTTGCGGCGAACAGAGGCTATCAGCTTGTCACGCTGCCGGGCTGTCAGTTGAAGTATCAGAAAATTCGAAAGCGCGAGAAACTTACGCTGGTGACCTGGGGAGCTGGGAAACCATGGGTGTCGAGCCACTCCTTGAGGTCAGATTCTGCCCATTTGTTAACACGTGATAGATAAAGAAGCACGAGGTTTATTGCAAACGTACCGGACCAAGTCTCGTACAGCCAGTTGCCAGGGTATGCGACAGTCTCGCCAGCCTTCTGGGCAATGGTCTCGTAGCTGGCGCGAGCCTTCTGAAGGAGGCTGTCACGGTTGCGGGGCTGGGGAACTGCGATGATGTCAGTTGTACGTCGTGTGCTACGGGGGCGCCGTTTGGCGTGCGTCAACATACCAGGAATGCCGTGCTTGTCAGCGAAAGCCTTGAGCTGGCTGTCGGTCCAGCTGTCCAGAATCCAGTCCTTGACGTTGAGGTAGGCGCCCTGGGCCTGGTCACCAGTCTCGTACCAAGCGCTCTGGACCTGGGCAACGAGGGACTCCTTGTTGGCCTTGGCGGCGTCCTCGGTCTGGAGGCCTTTTGCCTTTAGGTAGTTTTGAAGACGGTCGGTGTCCCACGAGCTGTAAGGGGTGACAACATAACTGTTCCAGTTGCTCTCAATGAGCTTCTCAAGGTCCTTGCGGTCGGCGGGGGTGGGGTAGGGGATGTCATGGTCGGAGAGCCAGCGTTCAAGCTCAGTCTCGTGCCATTTGTTGTAGGCTGCGAGGTGGGATGGTCAGTTTACAGCAAGCGTGCAAAGGCAGTCGAGGTGCAGATATGACTTACCGGCCTTGGAGAACCAAGAGCTCGCGATCACGCCCTGGGCGGCCAGAGCCGTCAGGACGGTGGGGAGGAAACGCATTATGGTTGTCTTGTTTTGTGTGGATCAGTCTTTTACTGTAGAGGCGGATATCTGGGGGGTATCACGAAGAAGAAGAAAGGCTGGAAAGAACCGAGTAAGAAATCGCCAGGTTGTGGTGGAGGAGGAGGACGAGGAGGAGGAAGAAGAAGGAGAAGAAGAAGCAGGAGAGTGAAGGTTTGGGGCACGAGGTCGCCAAGGGTGTAGGTGGTTTTTGAGGTGTCGATGCGGGAGGCGGAAGACGTAGACGGCAGGCTGGTTGCAGGGGATAGAGGGACTGCAGGCAGGCGTACCCAGTGTGCCTAGGCAGGTAGGTTGACGACAGGGAGGGTCAAGCGTCAAGAGGCGAACAGTAAAAGGTCCACGGATGATCGATCTACCTGGTAGGTATTGGTAGCTATGTCAGGAATCCATCACGTCACTGCAGCACGTTTGTGGGAAATTGTGGCTGCATTTAGGTACATGTGGTCGCTGCCGTGGCCTTTTGATCCAATGGTTTGCGTGGTTTGTACGTAGTTTGTCTCTGTTCATCTGTTCCTGCCTCTTGCTGTTGCTGTTGGTGTCCGAGCTCCTTCATTTCCATCTACCTTCCCGTACGTCTATAAAACTAAAAGGCGCCGTGGACGCTTATTCATCCGAGCAAGGGAAGCAGAGAGGGAAGGCGCCTCCCGATGCGTGCTTGCACAGGCAGGTAATATGATTGCACTTGCATCGGCTTGTTGAGCCTCGACGTCTGTTACTTCCGGGTTAGACCTGCCTAGGGGGATTGTGCGCTAGTAGAGACATTCAGGCCTCAGGTAGGTAGGTAGTAGACAGAAACAGAGGTCTTGCTCCATTTGGGACAGGCCAAGCTGGCGGGGACACGCATCAGCCGCTGGGGTAAAGCTTTTTTTTTTTTTTTTGGAGTGTCACGTCAACCCTATGCAATGACACTCACTGGCCGGGGATGGGCCATATGTCAGAATGGCTGATGTGCTTGAAAAAGCGACGCGAGAAGGGCATCAAAACTGCAGCGGGACAGCCATTCAAAAAGCTCCATGAAGCTCCTCTCCTCCGAGCATGACGTAGCTACCCCCCTTGCCTAGTGGGGTTTTTCTCTTAGTGTGCGGTTGAGTGCGGTACGTACCTGCGCGCCGGGCAACGTGCATAGAATATTAAGGTTGCAGGTCAGTTTGGAGCACAGGCGGTGAAACCAATTCTCGGAGGGGAGGGGGAGATAGGAGACGGCATGCCGTTCTATGCCATTGGAACCATTGAATAATATTACCATCGTTTTGACTATCCAGCAATGTATGCCCTTGATAAACAAAAGGGAGTCGGGATACGAAATCGCTCCAGAGTCCGCAGAGAAGGAGCTGCTGTCGTCTCTTGTCTCTCCTGCCTCAACACTTCCAGCGAGAAGTGCTCCTGCGGTCTACCCCGGTGCATGCGTCATTCTGACTGGTAGCCAGCTCTTGGCTCCAGCGGGAAGCTGCAACCTCTCGCTCCTCTCCTTTCTTCCCTCCTTCCTGCCCTTTCTGCCTGTCTGGCTTGTCTCATTGAGCTCACCAACCCAGCAACGAGCGGTGGCGCGCTAGGACCAATTGCTCCGGTGATGTCATTCTGAGCAAACTCCATACCTAGCTAGGTACCTACCCAGAATCAGCCACTCGCCGCACCGCCACTGGTTGCACCTCACGACGGGATCGTGATCCTTGGCGGGCGCCTGGATGGGACGGACGGGGCCGTGGTGTGGGGTGCCGGCAAGCTCGTCCCTGCCAGCCGGCGGCCAGTGCTCGTAGGCTGCATTCGTCCTTTCGCCGACGGCTTCACCACCCGGGGGCCTAGACCGGTCCATTAGTCGTCATTGCCCGATCACCTTTTACAACATGTCCACGTTGGGGGGGTTGTGACCACCAGTTGCCCAACGATGCACTTGTTCAGTATTTGGACCTGGTGCGAAGTCCCCGTTGCCGTCCCCTGGGCCGTTGCGCCGGTAACGGCAACATGATTCCTCGCGCCTTCAGCCCGCAACAGTGGTTCCCTCAAGGTCTTTTCTAGCCATGTTGAAAATTTAATCGCGTCAGTAAACTTTGTAAGCTGCGGTTCGCTGTGCCTCTGTAATTAGCATGCCTCCGTGAAAGAGCCTGTCAATGATTGAGCCGGAATCCCCAAGAGCATGCAACAGCCTGCCTCCCTCTGCTCGGGAGGAGGTGACTGTTGGCACTGCATACCAGCTCCTCGAGGCCAGGCAACTCAACTCGGCTGTGCCTGTTACAAGTCGATTCCTCGAGTCTGACTAGTCCCTGGCTACTGTGTAAGGCGAAGTCTCAACCAGCAATTGCTCCGCCCTACCGGGTGTTGTGTACTGCACCGAGATATCAAGCTGTAGCAAAGGCTGGAGGTACTACTTACCTGGCTGTACGCGTCGTGGTTATCCTATACCAAGCGAGACGGGCTGCCTTTGCAGGTTTAGAACGACGGAAGCGAAAAATAACACATCACGGATGTTCGGTCGTTGAGCCCATAGTCGCGCTGAGTGTGGGCTTGCTCTCCGGATTGGCTTGTGCAATTTCGGCTTCCCGTTGCCGCCATTGCGGTTCGTGAGGTAAAGGACGTCGGCTGGTTTCAAAGCTCTCATTCTCCAAACATTGATCCCGTACGTACAAGCCATTATACAATCCATTTGCAGTCCTCTCAGACTCCAAGCCTCTGCCATCCATGACCCGGTTCCCAACCCATCCCGATTTACCCAAGTATTGCTCGTAAAACTCGAAAGAATACAGTTACATCTGAGGCTATACCGGCCTCATAGATCGTCATCTTGGACGTTGAGCCAACTCCGGGGGTCGAGTATATTCTCCAAAGCCCATGACCAAACCCTTTTACGTCGACACGCTTAGTCCTGAACGCCGGCGGGGGTGTTGCAGAGGATGCCCTGGTCCAGCTGTCACGAGGTGTTAGCAAATCTGTCCAGAAGGGTCCTTGGTCTCTTTGGGGGTTTGCAGCTTACGATGGGCAGGACGCAGCAGCGGGCACGCTGTCCGATCTCGGCGCAGATGGCGCTGAACTCGTCGGCCGTGGCGGGCGTCCCGGACGGGTTGCCGCAGTCAAGGTTGGCGATGCCGAGGATGTCGGTCGCGCAGCACTGCGCGGAGCCGTAGAGGCCGGAGCAGGGGACGTAGACGGCCTGGCGCTCCTCGACGACCGGGGCGGCGAGGCCTACGCTGGCGAAGAGGGCGGCGACGGCGACGGTGAACTGCATCTTGATGGTTGGTTGTGTGTGTCTTTTTGGGGTGGTGGTTTTTTGTTCTGGTAACGATTGAATGGACGGGAGAGACTGTTGCGAGGCTGGCTGGATTGTGATGGGCTGATGAGGAAGAGAGGAGATGGACGCATATGACGGGATTGAGATGGCTTCTTATATAGAGAATCTCGGAACGAGCATACCGCCAGAGGAGAGACGGTGGGCTGTCTTGACCTTCGTCACAGGCCTCCGTCTCTATGACGATATCTCTGATAGCGCCGATGCAACAAACAAGACGCGCTCGCGTAGCCCACCTCCATCGCAAACTCCTGGCCAGGGTGGCACCGTGATAATACCGGGAAGCCTTGGGCGTGAACCAGATATAGTCCCCCTCCCCTATAGCTGTGGCGTGACGAAGCCGGCTTTGTAGATCTCGTATCTCATGTTCATTCGAGCCCGGCACCCCATGAAGCTCAGGGGGCATCAGTAGGGCCGGCCAGGTCGGAACTAGAAAGCTCATCGCAAGCAACCTTACCGATCCCGTGCCAGCATATGGGTTCAAAGTGACTACTCGGGATCGGTACCTGGATCTTCAATGGGGCTTCAGTGCTTTGCCTGGTTGCCACGCCCACCTACCCACAAGCTCGCCGGCCTTTCGAAGCCGCTTAGCCGGGGCCTTGACAGGCAAATAGTCGTCCTGTTCACATCATAGGCTATCATCTCTCGTCCATCGATATGAGCTGGGTGGCGTGTTAGTGGACAAGAGCGAGCCACACGTAGCGTAGCCCCCCCCCCCCCCCCCCATATCCCCTTATCAAGAATACGTCTCTCGCAAGCCACCCAGCGGTTCGCTGCTTGAACGGGCGGTTGAAGGAGGAAGAGAGCGACGTCGGGCATGATTCCCCTGACGAGGAGGGATCACCATCCTGTGCGACCTCGGATACGTGCCTCATTCCGCTTTAGTCTTGGGGACGATAACCCAGCAACGGTCGACATTGCCGGACGCAGGCACAACTGCAGCGACCGCCGCATCGGTAGGTATACGCGTACACGGCTCGTGGGAGCTGAGCAGATAATGGCCCCCGACGCAGGGCAACGTTTGCGCAGGCATAGCCTTGTGCGCTTGGCGGCGCAGTGCCTGGAGGCGTGCGGCACACCCGACTTCCGGCATGGCAACCTCGGCCTCGAAAGAGGAAAGAGACGCAGCTCACCTGCTCAACCGATTTAGCTACAACCGCTCTTCCGATAGCATGGCAGGAATGCGTGTCAGCGTGTGCCGGGGCATCGGCAACATCAGTCGAACCGCTGTGCTACACGACTGCTGCTCAAGGCCGCTCCACGCAGAGGACCTCAGAACGTTGTGTGACGGCCAACCTCTCCGCCTCCCCCGGGGCATCGCTACCGAATCTATGTGTTCCATGGAGCGCATTTAGAACGAGCAGATTGCACTGACGACAGTGGCATAAAATCCCGGGGCGACAGCGGCCCCTAGTTGCCAGACGTGGCGGAGATGGAGGGGGGCGTTGAGCATGACCAGGGGCGCCGGCCAGCGAGCCCACGCGCCCATCTTTCCAGAAGTTCGTCTGGAAAGACAAAACGCGCGTGGCCCCCGGTCCTTCAACGTGGCAGAAAAACGGCCCAAACGGCTCGGCCAGTTCAGAAACGGGCTCCCTGTCCGTTCATGAGAGAAGGGGAGCGGGCGCATAGCATACGTCAGGTTACCGAGCTTGTCCGGTCCCGTATCTGGCCAAGTCCAAGACTTCGAAACGCGATTGGGAGAGCTTCAGAATCGCATTGTTCGGCCCCGACGGAAACAGGATTCTTGGATAGCGACCATGCAGGAGAGGTCGAGTTTGACCGGGGGGAGAAAGGGGGGGAGGCGTTAGTTAGCAAGCGAGGCTTGTGGCGATCGGACGAGGTGCGCGGAGAATACATGTACATTCACTGGACTCTGGATTGGCATCCCGGTTCCGCCTCGCCTCGCCATGCCCTTGCATGTTGAACATTCATTTTGTCAATGTCAATCGTCACTGCGGCTCCTGCTTGCTTTCTGTTGCGGCAGTGGCAAACAGACGATGGACCATGGTGGTGGGTGGTAGTGGTGGGGAGGAGAGCACTTTTGCCGCGTGTCCAAGTGCGTATTGGGAATCTCCCGAGAGGTTTGCCATACAGATCGTACGACAACCCTCCCTTCGAGGCCGACGGCCAAGAGACGGACGATATTGGACAAACCGGAGCAATGGACGGATTACTGCAGGGGATGCCGTCATGGCAGACAGTAGGAATAAAAAAAACCACATATACACACGCAGAACCGGTTCTCGATGCTGTAGCAAATGCATGTCCCCGTCACACGGGGAGTCGGGGGTGGGGAGGGTGCGGGGGGCGGTCGACGTCGTCCAAACAGGCTAGCAAACAGCCAAGGCAGTCAGAACCACGGAGAGGGGAGAACCGTCGCGAGACGTCGTTGGCCCGCGCCTACGGAAGCGACCAGGAGAGCGCCCACGGCCGGCGATGGGAGAAGCAGGGGGGTTCTAGGCGTGGCCTATATGTGCCGCCCCCTTGCGTCTTAACTGCCGGCCACATACACACACGCCACCTGAGCCAGGTTTGCCAGCCATGATTCCAAGATACCTTGGTCGTGTGGGAATAGGTACCTAGGAGAGGAAAAGAAGAGCGTCATTGCAGCATAGGCGGGTTGTCACTTTGACCGTTGCATTCTGTACTACACAAAACGCCAACGGCCGACAATCTCCCCTCGTGTCCAACGGTTAAAAAAAAAAGAGAGGGAGAAAAGAAGAAGAAGAAAGTGTGGCTGAGTGGGCTCAGGCCGAGAGATCGGCGGGTAGTCAACGCTGCAAAGCGGCCACGACGCTTTTCTTCTTTACCCCGTACGAATGCATATTCTTTTCTTCGTTGCCTCTCAGGCGGGCGGCCTGTACTTGGTACATCTTTTGCCGTTTTCGCGAACCCGGAAAACGTGTCGGCGGTCTAACAATAGACGGACTCGGCGTGACGATCTCGCCTCGAGCAGCTTCAAGCCTCCAACCGCAGGCGTGATGAAAGGAGAGACGAATGACACCGCCGCAAGCTTCTACTGGGGGGAGGGCATGACGATCGCACCGGAGCAATTAGCCGGCAAGAGAAGCCGGGACGCATGAGGGCCCAGGACGGCAGATGGGGCCGGTCTGCGGGCTGTACATATGTACTCGAGATCCGGGGGGGGGCTGTCGATATTGTCTCACCCTTATTAAGGGCTTCGTTCGACATTTGATAGAACTTGGGGGTGTGCAACCTTACGAAGGGGGGCCGGCCGCCTTGGCTACGTAGACGCATCTCGGTGAACGGAACTTGGGGAGGACGGGAACTTGGTGGGAGAGAAAGTAAGCTTGTCACTCTGCCATCAGCCGCGGTGGCGTCATCGGCTGGGTTCCCATCTCCCCCCGGCCACGGTCCGCACGCTCGGTAACCGTCGTCACCTTCCCCCCCCGGCATCCATCAACATGACACTCAAACAACCATGAAAAAAACTCCCCGAACGCTGTTGCAAGAATCTCACCAAGACAGCCAATGTGGTCCACGTGTTGTCGTTGTTTGTGTCCACCAATGTCCGCTGGGACTGTACCTGGTGTTTGTTGTACAAAGAAATACGAAAAAGTTCCCAGTCTCCCACGATGCCGCTCGCTCAAGGCATCTTCATAGCAAATCATGGTCATCAATTGACCATCCACTCCATCCCAGCAGCTCCCAAGTAGACAGACCAAAACATCATTCACTCACCAAAAAAGAAAAAGAAAAAAAAAGCCAGACGGAAAAGCCCGCTAGGACATGACCTCCATCTCGAGGCTTTCCCTGTCGGTCGTCCTCGATTCCTCGAAGCGACCCCCCCGAACCGGGCAACAGATCGGCCCCCAAATCGAGCAAAGGGGAATGGTCAGGGGGATGGGGAAGGGGGGGAGAAAACCAAGGCCAACGGCTCCAAGTTCCTCTCTCGCCAACGTCGCAATCTGCGCCCCGCCAATCAGCGCTCGATGACGGCCTGAACGACAAATTAGGCTTAAAAGGGGAGGGGAGGGGGTGTAATACACATATAGGCCCATATCGCCACGCGATAATGGCCGGATGCGGCTCGTAGCGCTCACTGAGCAAGGTGACGCTCTCCCTCGAGGGGCCCGACATCATGCCGTCGTCCTCGACCCACCGGCTCGTGCCACTGGGCCGTTCATCCCAAGTAGGATCCCTCGACTTTCTCGGGATAATCAACAGATGGGAACGAGGACGCAACGGTTCAATGAAGGTAGGAATACTGGCGCTCGGGATGCACTCGCGCAAGCCACTACTGTCTGTACATGCACTTGGACATGGCTGGCCCGATATGCATGCGCAGTATCCGTAGTTCTCAGCTCGACAGGGTTCGAGGGGCCGCGTCTGTCCCAATGTGGCCGATACGTGGCAAAGGCGGTTCCTGGTCGCGGCTGCACACCGACCGAGACCTAGACGCACACACGCGTCTCTCGTCGTTGCCCCTCGCTTCGTCTTGCCACTTGGCAGGAGGCCTCGCTTGCACCTGGGTACGCAGACTGAACTCCCCATGAACATCACTCATCAAAGTCGTTTGCTGGCCTTGCCAACCCTGCTTTCCATTCCTATAGGGCCGCTTTGAGTGTCCGTGGTACTCGTACAAAGTTGTTGTCTATCGCATTCGACTCCTCTATGCATCTCCCATTCCCGCCAGAAGCAATAACCCCAGAAATCCAGCGGCATCACACGACACTCGAATGGATCAAGCGTAAAAGTTGACAGTCTAGGCTGGATCAGTATGCGTAGAACAGGAGGGAGGTCACGGCCTAGACTTACGTCCTTCTTCTTGGCCTGTACTTCGGCAATGGCATCCACGTAGTGCTCGTGGCTGATCTTGTTCTTGCCCATCCGCAACGCAATCATGCCAGCCTCCACGCAGACGGCCTTGAGCATGGCACCTCCAAACTCGTCCGTACTGCGGGCCAACTCACCCCAGTTGACGGCGGTGTCGACCTTCATCTTGCGAGAGTGGATCTTGAGAATCTGGGCGCGGGCCTCCTCGTTCGGCAGGGGGAACTCAATCTTTCGGTCTAGACGACCCGAGCGGAGCAGAGCGGGATCCAAGACGTCTACACGGTTCGTTGCGGCCAGCACCTTGATGCGGTCGTCTGAAGCAAAGCCGTCGAGCTGGTTGAGGAGCTCCAGCATAGTCCTCTGCACTTCTCTGTCACCGCTCTTCTCGCTGTCGAAACGCTTCGTACCGACGGCGTCCAGCTCGTCGATGAAGATGATGGCGGGCGCCTTCTCCTTGGCGAGAGCGAAGCAGTCGCGCACGAGCTTGGCACCGTCACCGATGAACATCTGCACCAGCTGGGGACCGGCAAGCTTAAGGAACGTCGCGTCGGTTTGCGCCGCGCAGGCTCGGGCCAAGAGCGTCTTTCCGGTTCCCGGGGGTCCGTACATCAGAGCACCTGTATATCGTCAGCCTTGTCCCTAGAACCCACCCCCGTAGAGCAAAAAAAAAAAAGCAAAAAAAAAGCAAACGTACCCTTTGGCGCCTTGATACCAATCTTCTTGAACCGCTCCGCTTCCTTCATCGGCCAGACAATGGCCTCGACCAGCTCTTCAATCTGCTTGTCCAGACCACCGACATCTGTGTACTTCTCCGTCGGCTTCTCGTCAACCTCCATAGCCTTGACTCTGCTGTCATACTCGGCTGGGAGCGTGTCGAGAATAAGGTACGAGTCCTTGTTGACACCGATAAGGTCACCAGGCTTGAGGGTCGTGGGGTCGACGAGGCCGATCAGCGGGAGGAAGATGGTTTGCCGCGTGGACGTCTTGATGACTGCAGACTTGCCGACGCGGGTGGCGTCCAGGTCGATGTTGGCGCCTTCTTCCGAGGACTCGGCGGTGGGGTCGAGATCGAGGAGTTCGACGACGTTGCCAACCAGGTAAGGTAATTGCCTGTGGGCGGGAGTAGTCAGCTATCCATTTCTTCATCGTCAATCCCCCGAGGGGTGCCATACCGGTTGTTGGCGATCTTGTCGAGGTTCTCCTTGATCTTCTCCCCCATGGTGGCCTTCTCGTGCGTCAACCTTTGCAGCTCGCTGCGCATGATCCTAGAGTCGTTCTCCAGCAGCCGTTTGCGGGTCTGGATGTCCTGGGTGCTGAGGTTCAGGATCTCGTCATCGAGAATGTCCTCTTCCTCCTCCGCATCCTTCATGTCGGCATCGCCGTCGGCGGAGGGTTTCTTGTTGTCCTTGTCCTTGTCACCGTCGTCTCTCTTGTCGTTCTTGTCATGACGATCGAGGTCGTCGAGCTCTTCGAGGGTCGACATGATGGCGGGGTACGAAGCTGGGGAGTATTAAAATGATGAGCAGCCTTCAAGTGCAATGTTTCGCCGTTTCTGTCGTCAGCACGTGAGGCGGGATGGTGATGGACCGGGTGTGGTGCCGCTTCTTTCGTCGTTGGTTGTGATGGAGCAGAAAGGGACAGCTTCGGAGCTGCGTAGTTGAGGTACCGGCCAGTGAGGCTCGAGCTAGACCTCAAGGCAAGCAACAGTCGCGCGTAATCAACCTGGTGTTGCCCTGTGCGCCCGGTGGCCACCTCTGCTGGCCGGAAAGCGCTAGGAGGAAAGTCCGTCCGCATCCGGCTACAGTGTCAATATTTCACAGAGCAGAACTCGACACTGTAGCATGAGAATGAGAATACCGAAGAATGACATTGACTACACCACATTGAGAGCATATTCCCTGCGCTTTCCAGATGGTGGTAAGATCATACGATAGTCCTTTTAAGTCAAACTCGTGATTATTAGTCCGTCACTTCCAGGCATCAAATGGAAAATCTAACAGGGCGCAAAGCCAATAGCCAGGACAGCGAGAGATGCCTCTCTCTCACCCTCTCTGACCGATTAAAAGGGTATATGGTTGGTATGCGCAACAACAGTCATTAAGCCATACCCTTGTCATCTTACATCATGCCTTCCGAGCTTCCTGCCTTCTGTCATTCGTCATCAAGGATGTGGCTGGCCACCGAGCCAAGGAGGGGAACCTCAAATCTGCCGCTGCATCAGTGCTTGGTCCTAGCAAATGGGATGCGTATGCCTTGTCTCAACATACCTATCGAGCGTGTCCGCGTCCTGGTACGCCCTCAACGCTAACCAAATCATGACGAACAAGTCGCCGATGAAGAAGAACCAGCTGAGGAACTTGGACCACGAGAGGAACACCAGGTGGAAGATCATGACCGCCGTGAAGAGCAGTGCGGATTGCCATGCGTGAAACCTGCCATACGTCAGCGGGGCCTGCCAATTATCTTCGATGCAACAACGAGGGCATTCGCGGGAGGCGTGGCCGTTGACTGCGAAACCCTCGTCGGCGCCGGGGCGGGAGAGGCTTTGCCAGTGCCCGCTACCCCACTGTAACCATGTCCAAGCATACCTCACATAATCGCTGTTCCGCTCCCCAATCAACAACAGTATCGCTCCCAGCGGCGGCAGAGCCAGGTACGCCAGCGCAGCCTCGTAATCTAGCCTGATGCCTAGGCTAGTGTCGAATTCGCTCACACCCTCCCGATGCGCGTCCGCCGTGGGGTAGGACCCAGGTAGGCTCGGCTGCCACCCGCGCTGAGGTTGGGGGTGCTGCAGCGGCGGGGGCGACGGTTGGCCGTACGGCGAGAAGGGTCTTCGGATGTCGGCAGAGGCGCGCGGCGATGCGAGGGGAGGAGAGAGGGCTCGTTCGCGCTCCGGCGGGGAGGATTGATAGGGAGCAAAGTCCATGGTCGTGGTTGAGTGTTTGGGTTCTATTCTGGTTCGACACTCGCTGTTTGCTAGGGAGCCGGGGGAGGGGGGGTTCGGAAGAAGGGGATCGAAGGGCGGGACTGTGGAAGAGCTGGAGATCGTGTACGAGTCGCGGACGAGCAGTCTGGTCGTTGCCGGCTTCTTTTGAAAGAGGTGGTGTTTCTGTGTCCGTCGCTTTCGGAATCGAGGATTGTGGAAGTTGAGCTGCGTCAGCGGAGGAATTGGAGAGCTCAGAAACGCGCAATAGTATGGCGTCAGGCACTACGCGGAGGTACCAGGAGCTGGGGCACTCACCGAGTCACCACGAATAGACAGGCAGGTACTTTGGGGGGCACGCGCTGTCCCGGGCTTAATTAGCCGCATTCATGCAGGTCGCCCGGCGGCGATTGCTGTTAGTGTGTCCCGCCCCGCACTTTGCCGGTCCAGATCGGGGCACCTCGATAACCAGCGGTTTTGGCTAATGCCGGGCCGTGTGCGTCTTCTTGCTTGTTCCAACATCTTACGGGTCTAGGAGCTTTGGAGTGTAACAGACCAAAGGCTACATCTACAGTGTTTATTGCCGTATCTATGTATTTATAGCAACATCACCCCAATGTGTCCATCAACCTAGGTGGATCTCATATGTTTGCCCACATGCCGTACATCTAAGTCGATGAGGCCAATGGCTATGGTTGCAACCCCTAACCGTCCCCTATCGCTTTCAATCAAGGCCGTCATCCCTGTTTCCAAGGTAGCATAGTAAGTGGCAGGAGCCATTTTGTGCGGGAACCCAAGACGGGTCAAGCCAGTGAGCTGCGCATCACAGCCAAACACTGCAGAGGCATGCTCTAATTCACCATGAACAACCAAATGCTTTAGCTCTATAGTAGAGATCCGTATCCCGTGATAATGCACACTTTTACAGCGCTATCATACAACTTCCTTTCCCCGCTGATTTCACTCGCTCTTGGCCTCTCCCTCGGCCTTCGCCTCGCCCTCCTTACCCTCGTCCTCCAACTGCGTCCTCCGCCCCTCCAGCGTCAGCCACAGGCTCTTGCTCCCGCCCTCGAGGGCCGTCGTCAGACCCAGGCCGGCGCTCTGGAGCAGATGGACGAGCTGCGCCCGCAGGCCGTCGAGACCGCCCTCGATGCCGCCGACCCACTTGACGCCCTCGACGTCGAACACGTCGCCCTCGATCCGCCCGCCGATGAGCAGCAGCTTCTGGAGCGCGTTCTGACACTGCGGGTCGTAGTAGCCGGGGCTAATCTTGCGCGTCGGCGCGGGGAACTTGGGCGGGCTCGGCGCGAGGACCCGCAGGGCCGCCGCGAGGTGGGCCGGCGAGACGGCGGGGAAGACGAGCGCGGCGGTCGGGCCGCACAGCAGCGGCGAGATCTGCGCATAGGCCGAGTCGGCGGGCGGCTCGAATTCCTTCATGGCCTCGTACGCGGCCGCGCTCAGGTCGTGAACGAGGGGCCCCTGGTGCCCGTCTGCACCCCGGGCTTGGCCTTGGCCGCCTCGGGGTCGAAGAACTCGGCCAGCTTCAGGGCGACGTTGAACATGCGGGTGCGCAGGACCTGGAGCTGGACATCCTGCCCGCGGAGGGGGAGCCCTCGGGGTGGCGGCGGCGGCGAGGGAGGCGTTGAGCTCGCGGCGCAGGGCGGACCACTCGTCGGCCGTGATGTTGTTGTGTTGGAAGAAGAGGATCAGGGGCGTCGTGCGGAGGAGCGAGGTGTAGGTTCGGATGAGCTGCGACTTGCGGGTTTCGGGAGGGCGCGCCGAGGGCGGCTTCGTCGGCGAGACGTAGTCGGCGGGCAGCTGAAGGGACGCTTGGCTCGGGGCGGCCGGGGCGGCCAGGCGGGCGGTCGAGGTGGTGAGGTATCGTGCCATGGGGTGGGAAGAGGTCGACGGCGCCGACGCCAGCCTGCGCAGGGCACGCGCGGCCTGTTGTGGTAACCGAGGCGGCATTCTGTGGCGACACTGTCAGCGTTTTCCCCGGGGTGTCACCGGAGCGGTGTTTTGGCGAGGCTTCCTCGTACGTACGTGTGTCTGGTGTTCCTGCTGCGAGACGAGGGGGGGATGCGCACCTGGAGATGGAAAAAGTTGATGGAGCTTCCCGAGCTTCAATCGGGGACAAATTTCATGTGGTCCGTGCCCGCTCGACAACAATCTTCATTGGCCAATCACGCGCACCCATTTGCTCGCCTTCATATGCTGCACGCTAATATTATACTACCTAGGTACCTATCTGCACCTATTCTTCCGCCTCTACGAAACTCAACAAAAGGGGTATGTATGTCTGTCTGGGCGCAATCCAGTCGCTTGCTTCATCCTCCCGCTGCTTCTCTTCTTTCTTCTGTTGTTAATTGGCGCTTTTCCCCTTCCCCCGTCCTCTCTGCCCCTGCCCTAGCATTTGAGCAACTTGAGCCTGGATTCTCATCATGGTGTCGCTGTCGTGGGCCACATGGACGTATGATCCAATATCCATGAAGGTCTGCATCTCCTCCGCTGTCATGTACTTCATGCAGTCGAACGCGCCCCCTGGACCCATCATGACTTCAAACAGCTCGGGCTTGATGGGGCCAAGCTTCCTAATATTGCCATACATTTTCTCGCACTTGTCGTAGAACATCTGGATGTCCGCCTCGGGTATGCCGCTGTACAAGAGCCACGCCGTCTCCAACTCACGGTATTCCGCCGCCGTGTGCCTCGTGCAGATGCAGTAGTGCTTCGCCACCCGCGGCCCGAGAAGCGCGACCGAGTCGAAGGCAGCCCGCTGGCTGTGTCTGACGAGGCGGGTGTACCAGAGGGCCGTCAAGCGTAGCGCCTCGGAGCCGGGGCGGAGCTTCTTGTGTTTCTCGCCGAGGTCGTCCTTGATAATGATATCGTACGTGGCGCGGTCCATCCATATGTTCTTATACAGGTCGCACTCCTCCTGGCTGTTAGTCACACCGATAATGAACTCGTTGGAGTACGGGTTCGGTTCTTGGACGAGGTACTGGCGGTAGATGCCCTGCCCGCGGATGCGGTCGGTGACGTCCTTAAAGATGATGTCCGAGACGCTCATAATGTCGCGGGCCTTCTCGCTCCACTTGTCCTCCTTGAGGCGCGCCACCTGCCACGGGCCCTTGAGATTCGGGCAGTGCTTGGAAAAGTATGACTTGATGCAACCCGCCCAGCCGTACGCCACAGTATCGCGGCAAATGAGGAGGCCCCTCTGGTAGGGTGGGTACCAGTGAGGGTCCATGTTCTTCATGATTGTCGACGAGACGCAGCTCGCGTGCCTCGATTCGATAAAGGCAGTGAAGGGCAGGACAATGTCGGTGAAACCGAACTTGTCGCCAAGCAAGTCGATGACAAAGACGTCGTCGGGCTTGGAGCCTTTGAGACGGCAGCTGAGCACCGGATGAGGCCAGAACATGGGGTCTCTTCCCTTTGCTATCTGGATCTGAAGTCCCTCGCGGCAGGTGTCGCTAGCGAGGGTCGAAATGCTCGTCGCGTTGCGGATGAAGACCTCCATGTCGACGATCATATCGCAGTGCGCTACAAAGTTTGGTTGTTAACAGTTGCATACACAGGACAAGAGATGAGGCATTAAACACTCACGGCCGATGATCTTCTCAATGATGGGCTGCAGATGGTAGTATAGGTTGTCGCCAGCGTCCCAGGCCAACACCCTGCGGACATCGGCGGTCGTCTTGTGCGATAGGAACGACTGGCCGAGGGGAAGACCGGTTGACCGGTCCAGTGACCAGCACTGTAGGCTCCCGGAGACACGGCTGTGCGTGGAACGCCGCTGCGGTCGACCTTGTCCTTCTTCTCACCCATGGCGCGGAGCTCGACGCCAACACAGTCGACGGCGAAACCCGAGTACGTCGCGGCCATGAACTTGGCCGCGACGGCCCTCAGGAGGAAGACGGCGCGGAGGAAGTGCTTGCGGCGCTGGCAGTCGGGGAAGTGCTTGGCCCAGTCCTTCTTCTGGCACTCCTTGGAGCAGTACATGCGGCGGAGGCCCGGGTACCAGCTGAGGTAGCAACCTGAGCAGTAGAACATGCGGTTCTTGGTCGGGGCGTCGGGGTTGCCGCGGTGCACGCCGCACCCAGCGCACTTGTTGCTCCGGAGGGCCTCTTCCATGCCGCTGCCAGGAGCCTGCTTCTTCCGGCTCTCGATATCGGCGTCGGCGTCGCGTCTGCCGCGGTGGATCCAGCGGGCGTACTTGAGCCAGTCGTTCCGGTTGACGTAGGCCTCGCCAGGGCAGGGCTTGCCTTCCTCGCTGCCGGCGCACTTGTGGCCCGGGACGACGTCGATGCAGTCGGTGTCGATGGGCGCGATGCGGGCGGCGGCGAGCTGGCCGAGGAGCTGGGTGAAGGCGCAGCGGATGGACAGGTCTGAGCGCTCCCCCACGGAGAAGGCGAAGCGGGCGGCCCACCAGTAATTGTGGGCGTTGGGGTCCTTGGTGTTGTCGAGTATCTTCTCGAGGGACGAGTTGGCATAAGGCCAGAGGGCAAGAACGAGGTTGCGGTCGTGTTGGGCTGCCGCGGCGGGGTCCTTGAAGCCGCCGTCGTCATCGGTGACGCTGGGGAGAGCCGCGAAGAGCCTGTCTACGGGGTCGCCGGGCATACAGTCGTAACGCCGGGCGCGGTCGAAGTACTTTGGGAGTTCATCTTGAAAAAGCATGTAGTCGACCTCGCAGAGGCTCTTCTTGGTGGCTTCGTTGAATGTCTTGGGGTCTGGGTTCGACTGAGCAGGCGGCCAGTGAGCAGTAGGAACAGTACAACATCGAAGGAATGGCGGGCAATACCGATCCGCCCGAGACGGTAAAGAGGCGCTGGAGATGCTCCCTGTCGGTTGAAGGGAAGAAGGATCTCTTGGGAGACTCGTAGAGGCCCTGGTGCGCCATTTCGGCTTGTCGTTTTAGGGTCAGGGCCCAAAGAAAGTTGAATACAAGAATAAAGAATGAGATGAGATGAGATGAGATGTATAGGAGCGCCCTCCTTGCTTTCATGTCTTGATCCAGAGTACGTGGAATCCGGTATCGATGGGGTAAAGGCGCAGGTAATAACGTAACCACTTCAAAAGGGCAGGAGCGAAGCAAGGAGAAAAGGGCGCGCCTGCTCAAATTCAGTGATTTTTGCATTCCGCCTCCAGGCAGTCACCGACTCGCCTTTCTCCTTGCTCCTTCCTGCTTCCTCCTGCCACAAGTGTCGAGTGTTGCCTGGTCAGCGCCGGCTTCGGCTTCTTTTTTCTCAGTATCGCGGGCTCGATGGAATCTTCTTTCCGATTAGGTAGCAATGATATAAGCCCCAGCCTTGGACACAAATACTCCATATCATGCCCGGTGTAGAGAAAAGCAAAGCAAAGCAAAACAACCCGCGTTGAAAGCTTGCCATACTCACATACACTTGGCTGGCATCGTAAACACAGCAGAATACAACTAGGCATCACGGCATCTCAGAGAAGACGGTTTCGTCAAACTTTTGGACCTCGTTAACCAGATGAAGAGCACCACATCAGAAGCGACTTGTTCTTTCTTGTTATCCACGAAGCAAACGCCTGTTACAGTGGTAGTGATGGAGAATGAGATCTAGATAAGAGACCAGTAATAGGAGATGAAGGTGCCCCAAAGCTCGCTGATGATGAGACGAGGGCCACCTGGATGAGGTACTTGAGCGGAGACGAAGCGTCTAACGACAAAAACAATCTTGTTATGTTTCGCTACAGAAACTGCTTGAATCCTGATGGCCATCTTTGCCCAAACCTTCAACCGAACAAACCCTTACCCAGCTACCTAGTGTATACAACAAATAAACCGTCAAGTCTCTAATAGTGTCCACCTCATCCTCATCCGTGACCTCGTCCTCTCGAAACTGGGTGCGGATCTAATGCCCTTGGCATCGAGTTGTTGTGGTCATTGATACCCTCCACCGCCGTCCCTTGACATCATGTAGCGCTCCCACAACGGCTTCCTACCACAAAAAGGCAAGAATATTCAAAGAGAATCGACAGAACGTTCTTAAACCCATTTCGAGACCCTCTCTGCAGTCGCGTGAGGGCAACCCCCCTCAACAGAACAACTATCCCTCTAATTCATCACTGTCTTGCCACCATCCTGTGTCAGCCGGGAGCGGACCTTGACCAAGAGAGGCCGGTGGGCCAGTCGCTGAATAGCGGTCACCGCGCCACTCTCCCGCTCTCCCAGCCCAATGATGGCGCTGGGCGCGAACACCAGAGCCTGCCCCGTCTGCAGAGACACAATCTTGGCAAACAGCTCGCCGGCCGGATCCTTGACCCCGACCACGACGGGGCTGACCTCCCCGTCTAGGTCCTGCTCCTCCGGCATGGCGCCCCTGAAGGACGAGATGCCCGCGAGATGACCGCGCAGCGTGTGCAGCCAGTCCGGCGAGGTGAACCGATGGACCACCGTCATGGAGCATAGGTCCAGGAGCTTCGGCGACACGGTGGGCTCCTGCGTTGAAATGACGACGCGGACGCCGAGGTGGCGCTGCAAGCGGATCGTGCTCAGCAGCCGGTTGGTCAGGGTCTTGCTCTCGGTCGACTCTTGCATGTACTTGTGCGCCTCGTCGAGCGCGACGACCCTGCCGACGCGCGATTTCTTCTCCAAGAAGAGCGAGAGGCAGATGTTAAACAGCAGACACGCCGTCTCTGCCGTGATGCAGGGGCAGGAGAGGTCGACGATGGTGAGCTGGCCGGCCTGTGCATCGTGTCAGTCAATCTCGCAGCTGCGAGATGAAACTGAAAAGAGAAGATGGAAAAGAAAAAGATGCTCACCTTGGGCTCCCAGTCAATAGGCTTCTCGGTTTTGCTGTCGACCATGAAGCTTTCCAGCGTCTCTAGGCGCTGGTTCAAGGGAGCCTTCTGCATCGGGGTGAGGTTCGTTTGGCCCAGCTTCTTTTTAAAGGAGAGGTAGTTGAAGGTCTGGCCGTCTCTCTGTTGATCTAGACGCATGTCTCGGAGGATACGGGTCACGACGTGAAGGTAGAGCGGCATGTTGCCGCCTCCGACAGCCATAAGGTCAAGCATTCTTTCGGTGTTGAGGTCCCGGTCACTCAGCTTGAGAGGCTCGACCTTGACGCGTGGGATGTCTTTGTATATTTCCTAAAACGAGAGAGAATGGTCAGTAAAGCACGGATCTGCAGACGTGGGTGAAAAGGGCCATTGGTGCATGGAATCATTACCTGGATGGTGCGAACGTTGGTCGGAGCACATAGAACTCGGACGGAAGCCTTGCTGTTGGACGCCAGGAACGCCGCCTCGCACGGGAGACCGCCAGAGTCGGAGACGAAGGTGTCAAAGTGAAAGACGATGCCCGCGAGAGGCTGCGGAAGCTTACCAAGGTTGCTGGGTATGAGGCAGTTCTCCAGGAGGCACGCGAGGGTGTTGCTCTTGCCAGAGCCCTGGCTGCCGCAGATGAAGACGCTCGAAGGGCAGGCGACGTTGTGAAACAGGCGCGAGGCCTCCGTAAGCGCGCCGTTCTCGGAAATGCTGCCTCCAAATAGGCCGAACTGCGAGGGGGGCGAGTCGTCGAGCAGAGGGACAGTGACGAGGGGGCTGGACTTGATCTCGTCTTCTTTCTGGGCGGCGGTATCGCAGACGAGATACTTCATATGGATAGCAGCCTCGTCAGCGCCGTTCATCATCCCGTCTTGCTGTTGTTGGGTGTCGCCACCGAAGCTTAGATGGCCCAGCTCAGCGGTGACCTCGGCCATATTGTCCTCTGCCGCGTTGCCGGCCTCTGTCTCAGCCTTGAACACCGTGGGCGCTTGCGTGTTAGTAGAGAGGAGGAAAGGTAAGGCCTTGGTGGGCTCCTGGGCGAATTCAATGACACTGGATGCCGCACTGCTATGATAAGAGGGTTGGGTAGACGAGGTCGACGACGATGACGAGCTCGTCCAGTGATTGATAGCACTTTTATGCTGGGAGACAGCATCCTGGCTTTTAAAGCTCCGGCCACAGACGTCACACTCAAACGTGGGGCGACCATGGCCGGTAGCATTTCTATGCTGGGCGATGGCTTCGTCGCTTTTGAACTCCCGGTGACAGTCGTCACACTCAAACTTGGGTTGAGAATGGCCGGTATCGCCTTGATGCTGAACGACGGCCTCCTCGCTTTTCAAGCACCGGCCACAAGCAGCGCACTCAAACTTGGGACGAGAATGGCCCCGGGCGGCAACGTGTTGGTCGCGTTGTATGAGAGATTCCCATACTGTTGTGCAGATACCGCATTTGAACGCCATCCTAACTGGGTGTCAACATTGGAAAGAGTCTATAATATCGCTTCAGAACTTGGTGTGAACGTACGTGCTAGAGAGTGGCGTTACTCAACAACCGTCGGTGTAATTTTCGTTGTGGTATTTTGGTCTCTGGGTTGCGGTAGAGAATGACACTTCAAGTCACTGTTCCTGTGCTTTGGGTTGAAGAAGAGTTGAAAAAAGTTATCAGCGGTTTGCTGGTTGGATATCCCGGGGCAGGAAAAAGACCGGGCAGTTTCCTAGTTTATAAGTGCGAACGGCAACTTTGACGGGTGGACGAATTACCTGCCTTTGATTGGTCGACCAATTGGTGCCTATAGACAATCAACAAGTGTCTTTGTTGACTGTGGGAGGTAATGCTATTTCATCCAATACTCGGTTTGCCGTCCACACAAATTCTGCCACGGCGTTACGCGTTACCCATGTAAAGCTCCGCCTACTACAGGTTTCTACATGGACACCAACAAGGGCTGAACGACCACTTTGAAGACCGGACCAACAAGCCCAGATTTGGAACGGTCTGAGCCCGTATTGGCTGCAGACCGGAGTCATTTCCCTCTTGAACAGGTAGAGTAGCCATCACAGCACACTCCCTCAGAAGGAAGTAGTATGTAGATGGCCAGAGGAGGCTCCCCTATTCATTTGATTTCCATTACTGTCCTGTGAACGCTCAACAGACTAAACTTTGAGATAGCACCTCGGAATAAAACAAAGACGGCACCTTCTGGTGCATAATGTAGGCTCACTGTTCCAACCAACAAGGTGGCAGTGCCATGCGGCCCTTGGCCTGTGTGTACGTAGTAGTGGGTGGAGCTGGAGGGCCTCCTGCATGTGTCGCAGATACCAACCTACCTACACAGGTAAGTAAGTACTGGATCCCCTCTCGCTCAAAGTGTAAATATCCAGAAGATTCCTCCCTAGTGCAGGAGGCCAACCAGCCGAGCAGGGCAGAATCATATCATGCCAGATGTCGGAGGGGGGAGGGGGGCTAAGTGTATTATCCACCAATACGAGCTCCTTCGCGTAAGGCCGATTCCGGGGCCCGCGAGCCGGCCCGCCTGTGTAGCATTTTTGCCCGCAGGGCCCTTCGGGCGGGGCGAGGCAGACACGGGCTCTTTAAGATTCATACCGTCATTCTTTCTTTCCCCTCGCATCCCTCCCGCATCACGAACCCGCAATCGCTGCCGGCCCCGAACTCCCCACCGACCCGGCCCCACCCGAATCCCGGATGACGCCGTTGGCCTCCGGCAAAGCAACAACCTGGCGGCGGAACCTCCAACTCAATGCACCAACAGTCATTGTCGCCGAGTAGAAACGTGCGATGAGGCCATAACTGAACGTTTGTCTTCGTTGACATGGCAGGTGAATGATTGCCTCCGATATAGGGTCGGTCTACAGGCACGCGTACCTTGCTAAGAAGTGCATTTGCGTATCATTGCTTCCGGGGTATTTATACGGGAAACCCCGCTGCCCTTAATCCTTCCCACCCATCTTGTCCGCCATATGGCTTCCCATGTCCTGCAACGCGACACGCATCCACGTCGGTATTACCCGGAACCACACTTTCGCCAAAGCAAAGGCCGGCATAAAGACATTTTCACTACATGGTAGAGGCGCCAAGTCAGTTGCCCCGGGTTAAGCCACCCGCGGAATTAACCGCAACAACAGAAACGTACCTCTGGCCTCTGGAGAGAATTTCAAACATCTTCTGGGCCACTTCGTCCGGGTCGAGTACCGGCGCCAAGAACGTGTCGGGGATGTCCAGGTTCCGGAACATGGCTGTTCCGATGGTCGCCGGGTAGATGACGCTGACGGCCACGGCCGGGTTTCCGTACCTGTGCTTCAGCTCGGTGTGGAGGCCCTCGACCAGCGAGCCGACGGCGGCCTTTGACGCCGAGTAGTCCGCCATGCCGGCGATCGTCACGAAGGCCGTCGAGGACGCCGTGACGAGCACGTGGCCGCGGTTCCCGGCGATCATGGCCGGGAGGAACGCCCGGACCGTCCACAGGAGGCCGAGGACGTTAACGCCAAAGGTCGACCGCAGGTCCTCGTCGGAGGCGGTCAGGAGCGCCTTGCCGCGGACGAGACCGGCGTTGGCGACCAGCATGGACGCGTGGCCGTGCCGGTCCCGGACGGCCTCGGCTGCTGCACGGACTTCGTCGCTCGAGCTGATGTCGCACCGGATGTGCGACGTCCTGGGGCCGGCGTTGTAGCTGAGGGGCGCCACGTCGAGTACAGCGACGGCGGCGCCGGCGACCTCCAACCTGCGGACGAGTTTGGCGCCGATGCCGGTGGATCCTTTCGCCGGCGCGTTGCACGTCAGCAGCAAGCTCTCCGGGAGCGTCAGAGGATGACGGGGCCTTGTTTGCTTTACCTCCGGTGACGACGACCACCTCCCGCGACAAGTCCGGCGCCGATTTGGGCGCCGGGTTCAGCGCCCTGCGGTTCAAGAAACGGTTCAGCGACAGAACCCACGCAAACGCGGCGCACCACAGCGCCCATCGCATCTTGCCGGACGACGGCCCGGCCCATCTCGCGTGCCAAAGATCGGCCCCCAGCTCTATCGGGCTGGGCTCTAGTCCCGACAGGACCAGCCCACAAGGCACCAAAAGGGAGGCAACGGGGTGGAGGACGGTGAGACCGAGTAGTCGAAGCAAGACGTCCACGGTGAATTTCTGCATTTTCCATTTGTCGAATGAAGTACTCGAGTTTCCGCCCGGACCGAAAAACGGGGTGGACGTCATGATGAATCTTATTTCGCCTGCTGCTGCTGAGCTAAGCCGAGGGGAAATGCGGATGCAGACGGGGCCTGTTGAACGCGCCGTGGATCGCAAAAAACATGGCGTCTTATGACGTGACGTGCCACGGTCCTCTTTAGTAGGAGGAGCTGCGCTGGAGGCCCGATCGCAGAGCAACATATGGGGTTCATACCAGCCCTCGGGTTGACAGGATTATCTTGCTTCGCACACTTTTGTCTGTTGGAAACGCGCATCTAATGATTTAACCTTGAGATTATTGTGCAAAAAATCAGGAAAAAGTGATGGCATTGTTACGCTGATTAGCCGCCGTATGGGCCGATCAAAGTGTGAAGACCGATCCAAGATACAAGTTGGCGACAGACAATGAACATCTACTAGCTAATAGTGTCATGTGCCTTTTTCTATTTCTAACCACCCTCGCGTAACCACCCGCAGCAGAGCCCATCAAACCAGCAAAAGAATTGCTCTCACGAGTTCGCGTCGGCTTCAACGACCTTGATCCATTCCTTTTCATCATCAGCAATGCAAGCAGGGCAGAAAAAGGGTGTCTCCCGCCGGTCGGCAGTGGTGCTATCTTGCGTAGGAGTGCGTCCCGCGGTGGCAACCTCTCTCCTGCGACGCGCCGCGTCCAGGGCCAACTCCTCATTCCGGCGGGAGCGGGCTTCGTAGCTGGCTATGAGTTGCCGGACGTGGCCGTAACCTACCGAGCCGGCACGTTGGAAGGTGGACTTACCAGGTTTGGACTGAGCGTGCACGTCGGGAGACCCAACGGTGTTGCTGCGGCCTGGCTGAGATTGGCCGCCTGTGGTCTTGGACTCTCCGGGATCCGACTTCTGAGGCGAAGGATTGCCTACACTCTCCGGCTCGCCAGGGTTCGGCTTCTCGGAAGAAGGGCCGGAAAAGTCGTCTGGGGCGTCCGAGGGGCGGTTGTCTTCAAGCTGCTGGAAGACGCGCTCGGCGTAGGTAGCGGCGGTAGAGCAGTTCTCCGAGTGTCGAGACATGATTAGGACCTTGCAGGAGTTCTGAAGAAACGTGAGGATGGCCCAAGAGAAGATGCTTGCACTGGAAATAGAAGCAATGGTCAGACTAGCTACCACGTTATTGCCGAAGGTGTTCCGATCTTATAAACTCTCAAACCCACCCTAGAGACCCATGATGAACAATATATATGATAGATTATCGATGCTTTGTAACAGATCAGGCTTGCAAGAGCTCTGCTGATCTGCTACAGCAGTTTCTCCCCTGAACAAAGCACCACTCCGAGACACTTTGTCAGTATACCGTGCACTTCATGTTCGGATACATACATGTAGTCAGATGTCGGTTCAGACAATGAATCTCGTATCCACCATTGTTCGTTTATATCCGATCTCGTGGATTATTCATAGATAGATGGTTGAGCTATCGTCTTTACCGTTCCTAAAATGACTGCCTGCTAACATAAAACAAGCGACAGTTTCCATTCCTGTGGCCACTGAATGATCCAGAAGCCTTTACTTTCTTGGATTCCAAGACTTCCCCATCACACAAAATGGAATAATTCGTAAGTCACCAGTATCGCTGCACTGTCCAATCACACTTGTCAAACACAGAGAATCGCTACAGCACTCTAGGGGTAACCAAACGCTTGTCTCCAGTGTAATATCAAGCCACTCTTTTCAAGCTTCTGGACCATAATTCCCGAGACCCAAAGACTAAGAAAGCGAGAACAGAGCCAAAGACGAAAATCTTGGACAATTCCCGATGGCCTAATGGGCTCTCAACAAGGGTCTTGATTTCTTCATCTGTACCTTTTGGTTGTGTGCAAAACTTTGGGCACTCATAAGCGACTTTCGAGACGCTCATCTCAATCAAAGCTTGGCTCATCATGTATGATCTGTATCGAATTAGCGAGATACACTGACCTTGGTTACACTCTTACGTGTGGCATATGATTATCTTTTGGGTGTGCGCAGGATACTATTGAGGAGTACCTACACCCAAAGACACTGGAAAACCACCACAAGCTGAGCAGAATCACAGGCCCCCAAAGAATCAAAACATGACCGCAAGCGTAACAAACGCCGTCGTTGAAACTACCAGCCACTCTTTCTTGTGAGCGGCGCCGTTCGCCGTAGCCACCGCTAAGCCATAACGGTGTTGGTGGACAGGTCAGGCTGACTGGAACAGACCATGCCAGAAGAGCACATTGGCTCCTTCGGCGGGTTATAGTTGACGAGTATGCCTAACACGGTCAAAAGTAAACGATTCTTTTTCCAAAGGGCCTGCACTAGAGCTAATGTCGGCGTTGCCGGTCTCTATTCATTCGAGACCGACTTGCAACACGCCGGCGCACTCTCGAGTGTTGATACATCCCCCACCCCCTAATAGGCCAAGGGCAAGACCGGTGACCATCGATTAACGCCCCCCCCCCTCACGGACATTGAGATATCATCTTGCACTCTGTCATATTGGACAGAAACCCAAGCATCTCGAATCCTCCGGATACCAACGGCGTGGCAGCCGCACTTCGGATCTATCAATATCTTGACTTCAGAAAGATTGCCGCATCCCCTGCTAAATCCATATTCTGCCAACCTAAAATTGGTAACTGTCCATACACTGATGCCTAGATATCAAGAAATGATTACGCTAAACTACCAACAGATAACCGACTGGCTAACCCCCCCCCCTCCCCGTTAGCGGAGACTTTGTAAGCGAGATGGCGATTTCCAAAACCTGTGAATGGTCAGCCTTGTCAGGAAAAAGGCCGCATGCCAACACATATTAGCTGCTTTGGGTTACCCGGCGGGCGCTAACGACCCCATCACACGCTTTCCGCCAGGGGTTTGTCTCTTTTCGAATTAGCCCGTCAGCACGGCGCTCAGCTGCGTGGGGTCGGACCATGTTGCGAGCCAGTCTTGACACCTGGGATAAGAAAAGAAGCTGCGGCTGTGGACTAGATATTGATGCCAAGAAATGGTGCCTGTTGAAGTTCATGTCGACGAGTTCTCCCTTAAGAACGCGCCTGTTTCCGCCCGAGATTCCGGGGCCTGGCTGCCTTGCCTCCTCGTTCCCTCGAACCCTCCCATATCCGTCTCCGTCATTTGGCGTAGTTTGTGGTCAAAGTAAAAGCCGCGAAAGCTGCGCCCACGAAATCAACCGGCCCCGCCATGAGCTCCGAAGAGTGGGAGGCGAGAGACCACTGGGTTCCAGGGACCGATGCCTCGGGCTCCAAGAACCTGACCTGGGACCAGCTCGACTTTAACCGGAACTGCTCTCACTGGGGACATTGGCTGTCGTCCATGATCCAACCGGATTCCTGGAACCCCAAGGAAACCACCGGTATGAGCCTTCAGTCTGCAATGCAATACTATGCGGGCGCCATGCCTGAGGGGTATACGACGACGTATGAAGAGGTCGCCAGCTGGTTCGCCTACAACATGTACCACACCCCGTTCCCTGAAAATTCCGACAACCCCGAATACTATTTCTTCAGCCAACGGTTCAACGAAACTGTCTTCGTCGGCCCAAAGCCGCACTGCCCAGCAGAGTACTGCAAGGCCATCGGGTACACCGCGAACCAGGACCTGTGCGGGATCGGAGTAAGTACCCATCCAAGGGACGAGGCCGGTCAAGTCTCGCCGGCTGACCTTTTTTACTAGGTGGTCATCTCATACTACCTGGAAGGAGTCCTAGCGACGGTGTATCTCGTGGCCTTCACCATCCACCAGATGCGACAACATCTATACAACAACGTCTACAAGAAGCCCCGGCCAGTGCACAAACAAGGGTTCGGAAACAGAATATTCGATGCGTTCCGCGGGTCCTTGGACATATTCCTGGGCGGCGCCATGCTGATCGCGGTGGCCATGCTGGGCGCCTCCGTCTACGCCGGCGCGACCAAGGTCAAGGAGAGGACCGGGGTGAACCCCGACATACCATCGCCCGACTCCATGTACGAGACGGCCCTGGCCCTGATCGCGTCAAACTTCTCCGTCTTTCCCGTCATGCTGCTGTACGCGCTGGCCAAGCACGACGGCCATCGCAAGTGGCTGCACCGGTCGGTCCTCTTTCTTCTCTGGGGGCTGGGCGTCACCGTCGTCTACCTCGCGCCGAGGGGCGAGCTCGATTACGACCTGAGGAAGAGCGGCCAGCAGAACTTCGACTGCGACCAGCGCGGCTCGCACTATTGGCCCGTCGTCAAGGCCACGCAGTTCCTGGTCATCGCCCTGCCGCTTCTGTGGCTCGTCGTCACCGTCTTCCTCACTACCGGGTTCGGGATCCCGGGCGTGGTCGACAAGCCGTGGGTCAAACGATGGAGGTCCATGTGGCGCTTGACGGTCGCCTGGATCAACATGCTCGTCATGTGGGGGATCCTGGCCTACTTCACAGTATTCCGTCAGAAGATCATCGACGCGGCCGACGGTCTCGACAAAAACGACAAGTGGACCTTTGGCCAGTGCATTGCCCTGGCGGCGTGGGCGCCGATCATCGCCGAGATTTTCTACATACTCATTTGTAAGTTGGGCGCAGCCGTTCAAGAATTCCGGTTCTCGACCGCAGTTATTGACGAGTGTGTTGCTAGTTGGCTTGGAGGATGGCTTGACGGGTCATATGCCTGCCGGCTACCACGCCACGCATGTAGCCCAGTCAGAGCCCAGCATCGGCGTTCCCCTCCTCGACCAAGGCTTGGATATGAAACATGCCTCGATATCGTCAGTAACAACACTGGCCTCTCCGTTGAGCCCGATGCAAAACCAGTCGACCATGTGGCAGCATGGCCCTGGATACCAGCCAGTTCACATGCAGCAGCAGCACCCACATGCACAGCATCAACAAACCTGGGATGGATACTATCACACCGGCTGGTAGTTGAAGGGGCCGTAAAGATGTATATTGTGTGTCATGTTGTTTTGAAGACTGTGGTAATGTTTCAACCTTGCCTGTTGATGATTGCACACGGCCAACGCATCTGTTCTTGCGTGGTGGAATATGAGGCGATATGGCGTACTTGACTACGTGAGATCACACTTCAAAGTGATAATTTCCGAGTTAATCGCCGAGGTTCTCTTTCTAAATAATGTAATTATATGCATTTCTCGTGCTAATGCTGTGATCACCTGTCTGATGGATGTCGAGTTAGCTCTCGTGGTTGTAGATTACATGTATGATCGTGCTCCATGTCACCCTCCGGGTCTTGAGGAGCAGCCTTGTGCAAGATTACCCGCCCCAGAGATGACACCACTTTAACGGAGAAAGTAAACTGGCTTGTTTTCAAAATTGTTTCAAGAATAAGAATAAGGTATTGGAAAACAACTTTTGTATACATTCAACTCTTGTTCGACACAGGGGAGGGGGTTTAGCAATCAACATGTTAGCCGCGACTCGAAAGCGCGCTTGCGCGCGCCTAAAGCACCAAGATACTTACTTACAGCTGTATTGTTTGATTTGGCCTCTGGTTGTGCATCGTGGGTTTAGAGCTTCAGCCAACGACGACTTCCAGCTGGGCAGTCAATTCATCAGCGAGCAACGCTTCCCTACCATATGTGGCAACTTGTATAACTGGCCGAGGCCACTAAGGTTGCTGGCCCCGTCGCTGTCACGACACCTAGAATCAACAGGACCATCATCGACTCGTCGCGTTCAAAAACATATATCCGCGATATTCACCGGTCAGCAGGGCCATCACCACCACTTGGCTTGTCCACGAATCATCCCGACCATTCTTCTTTTGTGAACCCATGAGTGCAACACGATGATTACATACATGTTAGCGGGCATCATGCCTCGGGAATAAGGGGCAGAAATGATACGCTCCACAAATAACTCTTTGTCAGCCCAAAGGTAGGTTTGTGTCTTTGGAAATATCGGTGGAATGTAGATGAATGGTAGCCGCGAGATTGCATATCGCGAGTGTCCACTCAATGGCGTCTTATGCCAATTTATGCTCCCCAAAGTAACTTTCAAACCGTGACTTGACATGCTGCCGAGAGTTTAATGCATCAGCAGAGAGCTTGTCAGCATCCGGTACCCTTCCCGAGACATCAAACATAACCATTCCGATACTTTTCAAATGCACATTTTTAGATGCCGGAAGGATAATATGCGTGGTTGCATCAGAGTCAACCACGCACTGGCAACAACCGCAACCCGCCATTCCGCCGCCAGACGATCACTAGGCGCCCGAGGACGCCGATCAGCTGCGGGCCTCCTCACCATGTGACAAACGAGAACGAGATCGGACTCGGCAGGCGTTTAGGGGTAGACTAGTGCATATGGTGAGGACGACCCGAAACTGGGTCGAACATTGCGGAGCTCGTGGGTCTGTCAGTCGGCGGCTTTCGTTTGCAATTTGCAAAGAGATATCCGGGCAGTTGAGCCCCTAGAGTCGGACTCGCTCTCGGACGCTTGCCTCACGAATGCAAGCCCTACTGGAATACGAGCCACCGAATGCCGCATGTGCCTGTAGGTATGATGTCGTTGGGTACTTACTGCCATGTACTGCTGTGACATTCCACAGCCACGCTCCATCAGCTGTGAAAAGAAACATCGGATAATATTATCCTTTCAAGGTGGCACCATTCCCTCCTCAGCCGCTGTGCGGGGGAAAAGACCAGGGGCGGCGCACAGGGTCCCAGGTACCAAGTATAACCTTGGAACTGCAGAACGCAGCGTGGCGCTGCTGCTATAGTACAGAGTACAGCGTACATCGCAGTAGCCCACCAGCAAGGGGCTTATGGTGGGCTTTGCTTGGCCACCGAGAAACCCCCCCCCCCCCCCCCCCCACCCCAACGATGTCTCCATTTGGCCTACGCAGAAGCTTTCAGAAACATCAGGAGAAGCTACGTGGCAGGGGCCTGAGGGTGCCCAGACTTGGACGCGTCTGGCTGCACACTAAGAGCCGTGCCGTCTTCCGGGCGGTGCCTGCGCGGTGGGCCGTGAACCTTGACTCGGTGGTCCCGATTGGACTGAAAACAGGAGACGCGCGGACGTTTTGGGTCGAGGCTTCGTGAGCTTCTCCCCACCGTGGGTGGCGGCGGTGTGAATATTGGTCAAGCCATCACAAGCTTCGTAAACCCGTACCTAGTTAGGGAAGGGGGCGCCCCAAACAAGTTTATATAAACTTCGCTTCCCCGCATACTTGACGATGAGAGCCCCGGCATCCAGTTCGAGACCAGCACGGCTTCCTTCCTCACATCACAATCTCCATCAACATGTTCAACCGCGGCAACTTCCAGGGTGGGTTTGGGCGAGGCGGCTGCCACTCGGGCAGAGGAGGTTTCCAGCAGGGCGGAGAACGTCCTCACAACGGTGAGGCCGATTCCTACTATTCTCAAGGAGGCCCCGAACAGTACGGGCAGCAGGGATACGGCCAGCCCCCCCAGCACCAGCAGAACTTCTCGCCCCCTGCCTACCAGAACCAGGACAACTACAACCAGGGCTATCGGAATGACGGCCCGCCTGGCTCCGGCGGCCCGGAAGGCGAGGACGGCGAGCGTGGCCTCACCGGTGCACTGGCCGGCGGCGCCGCCGGTGCCTTTGGAGGCCACAAGATCGGTGGCAGCTACGGCCACAGCAAATCGAGCACCGTCGTCGGCGCCCTTGCCGGCGCTTTCGCCGGCCACAAGTTCCAAGACGGCGTGTCTGACTGGAAGCACAAGCGGGACGACGAGAAGAACGAGCACAAGCACGACCACGACCGTCCCGAGGAGCACCAGCACCACCACCGCCACAGCAGCCGCGACGACGACAAGCCCCGCAGCGGCAACTTTGCCGGCGGCTTCACGGGCTCGTCCCGGGACATCCGCGTCGACTGCCACGGAGACTACAACCTCCACGCGTCGTGCAGGCGCCGCGACGGCGAGTGGCAGAGCAGCACCATCAGCCTGAACCGGATCCTCGAGAACGACCAGGGCAGCTTCCGCTGGTTCACCGGGGGCAGCGGCAGCTCTGACTCGTCCTACACCGTCCAGCAGGGCGACACCCTCCGCAACATCGCCGCGAGGTTCAACGTCGGGTTCGACGAGATCGCCCGGCACAACAACGTCTCCAACCCGGACCAGATCTGGCCCGGCCAGGTCTTCCAGATCCCCGGGCGCGGCGGAAGCTCGTTCGGCAACTTTGGGGCCTCGGCGCGGGACGTGCGCCTGGTGCAGGGCGGTCAGGTCCTCGAGGCCGAGCTGTCACGGAACGGACAGTGGGTCCGCAGCTCCATCAACTTGGACGAGAGAATAGGAAACAACAACGGAACTCTGCACCTTGTTTGAAAGGCAACGCGGCAGCATGGATCACAAAAGCGAATCTAGATTGCAGACTTGGCGGGAATCTAAATTGTCAACGAGGTCGTTATCCGGCACGTTTTACTTTTGGAACAGCGTTACAATCGTTCCCCTTCCCCGTGATGCAACATGTCAACGTGTCTTGTAGCAGATGAGGCAACGTGAACTTGTGAAGCAGCAAACGACGTTACCTCGCCGGAATGGCTCCTGTCATGAGAGGGCACCAACACGCCGACTATGCCGCAAGGCATCATCGGCATGCCAGACGTATCATTCTTCCAGCAGTCTCTTGGTGGTCACTTTACTGAGAGTACTGAACCGCGCGAGCCCAGTGAGGCTTTCAGCAAACCACTCGAAGGGGCTCCTGCAGAAAGTCTCTCGCCGTCGGGGTCTCTTTTGTTCGAATGGTAATCCCGACGGTGATTATGCTGGCCCTCTATTAGAACGGATGAGGGGCATGTTCCATCGACCTCGCTTAGTGCCGTGTCGCAGCCTTGGAGCGTTTTGCTTGGGGTCAAGAACACACTTTTCATTGGTATACAACCAAGGGCTAAACGAAGACGCTAGAAAAAGAGGGAATTGATACATGTGGGTGCCAAAAGAGGCTGAGGAGGATATGTACTGTTCAGCCCGTTGTCTCTCTGTCTGACGTGGCCCAGCTATCTTCCATGTTTCAAGGGTCCGCAGCAACAACGGTGCATGGCAATAAGTATTATCTCAAGAAGAAAGCCATAAGGACAGAAGGTTTTGCCGGCAGTCAATTTATACATTGCAACAGTAGAGCGGAAGGGAGGGGTCGGCAAAGGTGAGGTGATCCTATCATCCCATGTTTGTAATTTAGCAAGAGACGAAAGAAGTGAGTGTAATCTTGTGCCATCTGCAAACGTGACTCATAATAAGCCAAGGAGGCACAGAGCGATGATCCTATCAATGCGTTGATCATATAATACCCATGTCACCGGGCCATGCATGATATCTGGTCGCCTCAATGTTACCGAAGCAAAGTCAATTTTACCAGGTGTGACTGGAGCAAGATGGGAAAAGAGCTGGATTTTGAACGGAAAGAGTTGCAGGGCAGATTCAAGACCGTATTGGAATGGAAATTTAGAAGTAATGGAAATCGCAATGCTTATATGCAATTTCATCATTCCTTGTAACGTCCACTAGCATCGTCGCATGTGAGCAATAGAAGAAAAAGAAAATACTAGAAGCCATAGCGACCCATCAATCATCTTCAACTAAGATTAACTAGGGCACGATGCCATTGGGGGCATGGGGAGGGGAAGACATTCACCATGGATGCATCAAAAGAATGCCTACGCAGCAACAGGGCTGCATTATCAGCCAGTCTCTCAAGGCAGTATGTCAATTTGAAAAATATTTACTTTGAATGTCATGAAGCATGATTGTTACTATGTTGAGGTTTTCCATGCTCAAACAGGCTCTGCCGAATCTCACAGCAGGCATCCCGAAGAACTCAAAAAGTCCCCAACATAAAGCCCCAATCCATTCCGGCAGAGCTTAGATGCCGATACCTTAGGCCAACATGTCGTCCAGCATCTTGTTGAAGTTGTTCTCGTTGGGCCACATTTTCTCAGGACCAGGCATCGTCACGGAAGTGATGGCAGGCTTCTTCCAGCTGTCATACTGGATCCATGGGCTGTCCATGGTGTAGCCACCGGGCAGCTTCATAACCGAGTCCGGAGCAGGCCCGGTGTAGTCGCTCGTAACGTTGAGATGGGCGCACTAAACTGGTTAACATCCATTTTCTTGCTGTAAGGGCGCCCCCCTCCCCTCTCGTGTCTATCTTGGGAGTGACTCACCTGCAAAAAGAACTGTTTGGCCTTGTAAGGAGGGTGGGTAGCAATGTGCTCGATGCGCATCAGGTACTGGCCCTGAGGAATCTCGGCGGGAAGCTCAAAGGTAAACTTGTTCTTGCCAAATGAGAGCCAGCCCGCGTCGGTACCGTCCCAGCCATCCTTATAGCCGAGCTGGTAGACCTTGAACCAGTCACCTTTTTTTCCGAGTGTTAGTCAATCGCCGGACTTCCATGCTTTGTAGTTGAATTTCTTACCTGAACCGTCATAATCGCTGACATCGCCCGGGGCCTTGGACATGTGGATCTGTTTAGGAGGCAATAGGTCAGCAACGGAAGGGATATTTCGGCTTAGAGCACCAATGATTGATGATTCAACATACGGTAAGTGGCCCCGGGTGCTGAAGCTTCTGGTGGATGTTGGTGGTGAAACCAACAACGTCCTGCCCGGCAATGACATTGGCCGCCTTGGTGTTCTTGGCGTGGTTCTCGGAGCCCTTGTTGCAGCGGATGTCGTTGCTCTGCAGGAACTTGCCGTCGTCCCACGAGGGCTCGAACCCGTTGTCGTGCTCACGGACAAAGTCCCTGTTGCTGATCTCTTTCCCGTTGAGGACGAGCTGCGGGAACAGGTAGTGGCCCATGGACAGAGCGGGAAGCGCGAGGCAGACAAAGTTGGTGTTCTTCATGGTGGAATTGGAAACCTGAAGGGGGGGGGGAGAAAAAGAAAGTCTTGTCTGTTGAGGGGTGGAAACGAGAAAATTCTGTCCGTGCAGGAAATGTGTGTCAAAACTGACTTGCAGTGGTGTAAGAAATGAAAGAAAGTGAGAGCAAGCTCTGGAAGAGTAAGTTGAAGTAACTGGATGATGAAAAGAATGTAGTGACGATGCGGTGATGGTGCGGAATGAAAGTCGGACTATTCAGGTCTTCTCGTCACCCTTATATACAACCAAAGACATGAGGATAGCATTCGTCGCCAAGCCTCTCGTGAGGTCGCGCAGGTGACAAACAAATTAGACGTGATGAGGTTTGTTGTATTCTTAGAAGCTTAACGACTCCTCGGTATAGCCTAACCCTAAGTCTCTCACTTGAACCTGCGGATACCAATTTGTTTCTTCTCAAGTTGATACAAGAACCATAGCATCTCGTTCCTCGCAGGACAATCAGAACTAATTTGGCTCTCAGATAAAGAGTTTACCACCTCGTCCGATCCGGCCGGGTTTGAACTAAATGATAATGTGGAGTCGATTCCAGGGTTGGGTGTTGTTGCAAGACGCACGCCAAGACTTGATAAGGGGCAGATCTGAACTATTACAAGATGCAAGACTACCCACCCCATCTACACAGCACGAGCCTCTGTGTGTAACTGTCCGCAGCTGCCAAAGTGTTACGTATATTGGCATCCATAGCCTATATATGCTGTGATCACCTGCATGAGTAAGATTATAACGTTGAAACCAACTGGTCATAGGCCTGTCAACACTACCGGTGCGCAGATAAGCGGATTGTTACGCGGGGCCTATCTTTTCTACGTGGGCTACACGTGATTGAATTGATACCACCCTTGGAGCGTCGGAATATAAAAAAAAAGTCTCTATATTCATGAAACCTGGTATTACTCTAACTGATGAGTAACCTAAGATTTGCTGCAACGCAGAGAATATACCGTGGGTAGGAGTGCCAAGTACTATTCCGGTAATCATGGACTGAATCATGCGAGCCGAGTGGTCTGAGTTGGGATTCGAGGCCAATGTAATCGACGAACCGACGTTTGGACCAAAGTTGACGGGGCGAATTCGGACCGGGTCAAGAGTGACGCTGTACGTTCCATCGCGCCTCGCTTGCGCTGCTTCTCTGCCGAATATTATTATCGGGATTTTTCCCTCTCCAGTCCAGAACAGACTCGACTGCTCAAACATCTATGTGGCCAATATGGGACCGGGTCATTGTAATGGTTCAATATGTTTACCACTCCGGAGGTACCGAGGATGCAAGTGATGTGGTGCTCGTTCGGCAAACGGAGGGGCGTCGACACCACGCAAGAACAGACGTCGGCCAAGGTGACAAACCCGCCGTAAGCGGCGCCAGAGTGCCGGCTTCCAAGGTTTGGCGGCTCCCGATTGGAGCACACGACCACGCAGCCTTCTTTCAGGCTCGGCCCTCGACAGAAAGGCCCGGATGTGGCGACGAGCTTGGGAAACTCTAATCGGGTTGGGCGTGGCTCGGCGCGGGGGCCAAACTGACACGACTGTTACGGAGAACATTGTGGCTCAGCATCGGCAAGCAACATGCTGCCTTATCCCCCGACCCGCCTTCGAGGTCCCTTTTTCGCCGTAGACACATACGCGATGGTTGCCTGTGCCGGTTAGCGACTTGGGCGTACTTGAGACGCGGTTCGGGAAGTGACGTTGGTCCAGATTTTGCAGTGGGGGCGGCCGGTTGCGTGGCCCCCTCATGACATGAGCCAAGTTGGGTTCCCCGTGCTATTAGTGCCGACCCCGAGCAGTTGGCGTCTTAGCGCTCTGTAGACCGGACGGGAATGACGCACGAAGAGCTTTGAAGCATCACGCCTGGGCTGACGAGTCTTGTCATGAGCTGGATCTATAAAGATGGAATGTTTCTGGTCCGGGAAGGGGGGGTCGTGCTCATTACTGCACAGTCACAATCTACACAAACAATCCCAAGCAACTCGAGCAAAGCCAGTTGCTTGAATCAATACAATCCATCAGCCACTACATACCTACCCATACAATACACGACACCATAGTTAACCTCCCCGTATCAAAACCAGAACACCATCCCGAGTTGACGCAAGCCACATATTAAGATTGCGCAAAACCACATCAGACTTCAAGACCTCCGACATGTGCTTTGGCGGATCCAGACGCAGAACCTACGCTGGCGGCGGCGGCGGCATGATGGGCGGGCCCCGCCCGGCGGTTGTCCAGACCCACCACCACCACCACGGCGGCGGCATGGGTGGTGGCGGGTTGATGGGCGGAGGCAGACCCGGCCCCCGATCCGGTTTCGGCAGACGCGGCATGGGCGGCGGCATGGGCGGCATGGGCGGCATGGGCGGTATGATGGGCGGGCGTAGACGCTGCTAAACGGCACTCTTGTGTGTTTTCTTTTATTATAATTATCGACTGTTGCGCGATGAACTGAATTGGACCGGGAGGGGGGGGGGGGTTCCCTATGTACAATACATGGTGGGCGAGGGGGTTCCCTATGTACAATACATGGTGGGCGAGGGGTTCCCAGTCAGACCCTCAGGGGTTCCGCATTAGGTGTATGATTAAACGGAGAGAAGCGCCTTCACATAGCGTCCGATCACAATCGATAAAGTTCTACACTGCCTTGTTTCTCGTTGGCTCAAGCCGAGCCAGTCTTGTGGCGTATGATTGGGTCGTTTCGGATGAGATGCACGAACACCCTCAAGCACTTCACCAACGACCAACAGGTCCGAGGAGCCAAGAGCGTTCATTGGCCTCAACATCGTGAAAAAGCGACGGCTCCCATGCGATTATCATCGGAGCCAAAGGGTATTCCAGTATTTCCTCTTCATGTCTCTCAGTCCAGCCCGGGAATCGGTCTTGGCTCTCAAAACCCATAGACACCACAATCGCCTGCGCTCTTGCCCATGCCTTGTTGTTCATCGCCTACGGGAGAAGACGTCAAGAAAAGAATACAACAAGGTCACGAGTAGCAGGCCGTCATTGGGTCTTCAGAACGAAATAAAAGACACCAAAGACGGCTTGGGAGAGAAAGGTACGCACTGCTTGGGGTATTCATTCGTTATTCATACCCGCCTAACTAGGTTGTCACTTGGGTGTCATGTTTCCGCATGCAAAGATCCCCTGCGATCTTATAGTTCCTCCTGAGCCGTCTATATCATCAAGAACCGACTGCCGTCTGTCTGCACCATCGGGCGATTTGATCAAAGTAATGTCTGGGCTCAGCAAGGGCTTGGCTCAAAATCGCTATCAATAACCCCTCCATCTGCACGCCGTCAACCGTGACGAGGTACTTGCGGGTTCGTTTACGGCAGAAGCGGCGTTCATCCCCGACGGCCTTCTAGACAGCGTCGTGCTTTGGGATCGGCTTGACTGCGAAAACGGGGCTCCACCTCGTCGCGGCCCATGCCAGGTCTCGGTCGTGGATGTCGGCAGGCATGTACGCCCACCTCTTTTCGTTCTTGAGCCACGTCCGGCCGGGCAGGTACGCCTCGAGCAGGTCGTAGCCGTCGCGCTGGAAGGGCATGTCGGCCGTCGTGGGCCCCTCGCGCTCCAGGAAGTGGTCGGTGCCGGAGTCGGCCTCCTCTTTGAGCATGGCGAAGTGGCGGCGCTGATTGCCCTTGTTGTCGGTCTGACGCTTGATGGACGCGCACGTGTTCCTGAGGTGCGTCTCGAGCAGACAGGCGTAGACCAGCGGGGACTCGAGGGCCCTGAGCACGATACGGGCCGTCTTCTCCTTGAGCTTCTCGTTCCACTCGGGCTCCTCCCCTCTCGGGATGACGGGGATGGGGTTACCAGCAGCCAGATCCAGCTGCCAGTGGTCGAAGTCGACAATGGTGAAGAGGGCCTGCCATCTCAGAACGCAGGTCAAGCAGGTGCAGGCCCTGAAGGGATCGGGCTGAGGGATGTGGCGATATCGCCGGTGGATACCGAGCATCTCGATTCTAGTGTCGTACTGCAGGACGGCATGGAGCTTGGGGTCGATGTCATCGAGGCTCACGGGCAGCCGGAAGCATCTCCCGAGGACGGGATATCTCGTCGAGATGATGTGGCGTGACAGGAGCGGCTCGTTGTGTCTGACGAGCTCGTGGAGTGTTTGGCAAGTCTGGCCGGCCTTTTGGATGTCACTGGGGAGCATGTACATCATGATGCTGACGAGAATCTCATTAGGGAGATGGAGGAGGTGAGTCGGCTGGCGATGCGAGGTTTTGGACGTCTTCTTCTGGAGCTTGCGCTTCATCCTCTCGGCCTTCTTGGACCGCACGTTGAGGGACCCCTGGGAAGAGGTTGCGGGATCGCTGTCGGTGACTGCTCTGGTGGCTTCGCTGGGCCTCGGCGGTTTGTCGGTGATCAACTCGCCGGTGTTGGTGTAGTAGGAAGTAGTCCCATCGCTGTTGATGACCGTCATGATGGTGTCGTGGTCAATCGTTTGGCTGATCTGGATCCCCTTGAGGCCTTCCACCAGGGACTCGGAGCTCCCTTGAAGGCTTTCCATCTTGGCCCGCACCTATCAAAGGACCCGGTGTTGTGGCTCCTGTTGAGCCGAGATGGGTAGGTGGGAATAAACCTTGAAAGTGAGAAGGTGAGAGGGTGATGACGGGCCGCGTTTGACGTCACCCACTACGATGGAGCCGCCCAAGATCGCTGAGGTGTGGGGACCTGTGCCGACCAATCACGTGGCACACACTGCAGAGCAGACACCAATACGTACCGATTCTTCGCTTATCTTAGGTAGGTACCCAGGTAGGTAGGTACCTATCCAGCTGCCTACCTAGTTAGGTAGGTAGGTAGAGTTTTCCAGGTACCAGGCAGGTAGGTACCCACTATCTGAGCACCTACCTGGTAGGCAGTAGCTGTCTAGGTAGGTAGATGACATGACACCTCTTCTTTTCCACCGTATGCTAGCAGTCGACGGCCTTACTTATCCATTATTACATCACGACGTTGAATCGGCACATCCCGCGTTTCTCTCTTTGATTTCATGACTTCAAGGGCCACCTGTAGTGGGAGCCAAACAGAGAACGATTATGTAACATGGCGGTTGTCATTCTGAAAGCTGCCCTTAAGCGTCTAGTTTGTTTGCGTCCAGAATCAAAACCCCCATGGCAATATCCATATGGCGCCTGTACATCCGCTGGTTTACGTCGAGGTTCTTTGGGAAATTGCTAATTCAAGTAATTCCCGGTCCAGAAACAAATAAACTGCCCGCCTAGTATCTCAGCTCCTCGTATCCGAATTCATAGATCCACTCCCTGATGCGTTTCCACACACAATTCCACTTCTGACAACCTTGGACATCCATGCCTTGTTCCGAACCATCTCAACAGCGGCATTCCGTGATATATTATTTGCTTCTTGGAGGTGTCGGTCTTTCCAGGGCTTAGATGGAGCATGGGTCGGTACCGTAGCGGAAGACCCAGACGGGAGATTGAGCGCCGCCTGGAGGGTAGACGGTCTTGATGGCCTGGCGACACGACTCCGCCTGCGAACGCCAACTTCCGAAGCGGATTTCGACGTGTCCCATTTCCTTGTTGAGAACGTGGGTGATGATCCCGTCGATCTCGTATTCGAAATGGCTGCGGAACCACTGCAGAAGCGTGTGCGGGTTGACAAAGGAAGGGTCGCCCATGATGACGACAACTCTGGAGCGGTTGCCGCCAACATCCTCCTCGGCCTTCTTGGTGCGATTCAAACAGACATGCGCCATGTATCCCCCGACAATCAGACGGCGTCGAGGGTTGCTGCAGTGGGCGTAGAACCTTTGGGCCGCCGCCAGTTCGAAAAAGACGAGCTTCGCCGCCGCTGTGACGTGGTCGCCGGTGGGAGGGCTGATGACACAGGCCCAGACCCGCCCCATCCCACGAACCTGGCCTAGGAGCTGGCTGTGCGTCACATTTGGCGGAAGGTTCGTGATCCAGAAGGCCACGTTCTGGCTGTCGGGAATCGGGGCCGACTGGTTACGCGCGATCGTAGCGTCACCCGCGTAGTTGGGCGAGATTCCAAGCCGGGCCTTCAGCTCTCGCTGGCTATCGAGGTCTGGGTGATGGAATGGTCGGGTCACCGCGTTCATCGGGCGGAAGATTCCAGCTGGAACGAAGGTGACAGGGCCCTGGCCCCCAACCGCACTCGCCATATTGGCAGCATCGCCAGCCGGCTGCGCCGAGCCAAAGCTAGCGACGGCAGCAGGCGGGTGAGCTCCAACTGGTGCTTGATGAATGGTGCTGTTGTGGGGAACCAAACCGATGCCTTGGAACGTGCCGAAGGCCTGGTTGAAGCTCAGCGCCGGGCCAGGCTGCTGCTGCTGATGGGCGGCAGGTTGACGAGCGGCATCGGCGCTGTTGAAACCCATGTTGAAGACGGGGCGAGGGACGCAGGCGAGGCCACGCCTGCCATGGAGTTGGCTGTAGACAGTCGCGCGGCGGTCGAAGTTATTAAGAGGGACATTCCCCTCAGAGGGCCTAGGGGCGACTGGCTCCCTGATGGGGCGTTCAACTTGACCGTCGTGGCTTCGGCCTCGGTGATGAGGCACTGCCCAACCACTCTTCGAACCGGATGGCTTCGAACTGCCGATGGCGGAGTCGGTCTTGGTTTCGATTCTGGCTTCGATGTGGTGGTTCGAAGTATGGTTGGCGGAGAATCGAGTGGACGAGCCAGAAGAGGAAGAGCTATAAATACCCTGGGGTTCATTGCTCTTACCCTTGCCCTCCTCATCACCTGCCATGGTGGCAGCACTGTGTTCAACTTGGTTGGTCAACTCAAAGGACGCCTCGACAAGTCCGCTAGCCGGGCAGTTGCGAGTGCCTGCACCTTGGTCGCTGGCCTCGTGGGTGATGCTGGTGTCGTGCATCCAAGAATCACTCGATCGAGAGTTACAGGTAGATGGCCGGGCATTGGGAGCGGAGGAATAGTCGCTAACCCCCTCAGCAAACTGAATGTTGGTGGTGTAACCAGTTAGCTGAGAGAACTGCTGCAGCGGCACGCCTTCAAAACCCTTTGCACTGAGAGGCGGCTGTGCACCAGGCAGGTTGTTGTAGTCATTGGTCTGGGCATTCTGGTCCATGATATGGTCACAGGATATCTTGTAGTTATGACTTACAGCCGTGACCTGTATGTGTCTGACATCAGGAGCAGACAGCAGAAGGCTGTGCTCCGAGTTGGTGTTTCCAAGAGCAGGGTGGGTGTTCGCAGAGTGAGGTTCATCGACGTCCAGCAGCACGCCGTTGTCACCGTCACTGGTAGTCATAGTGTTGCTGTTGGAGGTCTGGCTAGCTTGGGCGCTGCTGGCCGGAGAAGAAGGTGGATCGAGAGGAGCACCACCCTGAGGGGACTCAGGGGAGACAAAGATGGGTTGAGAGTGGGCCATTGTGAGTATCCTTGACGGGATGAAAGCCGTATGTGAGTGGTGTTGGTGTTGATTGGTTCCTGTCATTTCAAGTACTTTGTTAGGATTTGCACCAAGCTTTGTGGCTTTCAGACCGATAGACTTACTTGGGTTGAAAGCCCCGGCTCGAAGACTTGAAAGGCTGGGTTCAAAGGAATCATGTAATTGGGATGGGCTGATGAGATGAAAGTTTGCCAGATGAGAGTTGACCTTTGATCGAATCAATGCTGATATTGGAAGGTTCAAGAGTCAAAGAACAGACCAAAGTAACGGAGGGTAGAATCTTGTTGGGATGGGGTTAGAAAAAAGGAAGAAGTTGGATTGCGAGGTGGATTGAGGGACTTTTATGTTGGATGGAGGAAGTAGGAGAAGAGATCGAAGTGGCAATGGGCTTTTAGGAGGAACCTGCCAGGCAAGCAGGTCCAAGGATTGGAGGTCCAGGCAGATTCAAGGTAGTAAACAGTAGCTCTAGGCTCACCTCAGGTGAAAGATTGCCCTTGACGTGATGGTTAGTTGGGATGGCTGCTGTAGAATCAAAGAGTTACTCAAGGGACAAAAGTGTGGAAAGAATTGTTAAGAGGAGAAAGAGGTGAACAACGTGAGGTTAAGAAGGAAAAGGTGAGATTAGTCCAGGTTGTGAGCCGAGTGATAGGGATTCAAGACAGCTGAGGTGAGGTAGGCAGACAGAGCACAAGTCACGGTGGGGCTACTCCAAGGGAAGAAGAGGCTTGTGCTGCAAAATTGATTGGTTGTGGAAGGATACAGGAGCAGGTGAATCACTGGACTCGGTAACTTTTCATCTAGTCAGAGATATCTTTGATACTGTTGTTACTTCTCCTTTGTCTTTGTTGCCTGGGAACAGTGAGAAGTGAAGGGTTTGTGATCCCAACATCAGACAGAAGAAATACTGGAAACCAAAAGTCAGATCATAGATCATATGGTTGCTATGCAAGGTGGAGGCTTTAGTTATGTTGTGTTCAGGCAACTTAGGTGAGAGAAGAACTGAGACTGAAGGTGAGTTGAGGATGATATATTGGCTCTGCCAGACGAACCAATGAATTACAGGCTTCTGGGAGGGTTAGTGTGAAGCTTATAGGCACCCAACCAACCAGCCCATTCTCTTACCTAGGAAGGAGCAACCCAATACTGCCCTCTTGCTGGACCTATTCATAAACAAGACGAATTCTCTAACAACACCATGAGATGATCTCATGTCACGGTAGCATAGTAGAAGGCACAGGATGAATTTTCTAAAGGATCAGATAAGCGTCGGGAGTAATATCACATGAATGAGCGCTTATTGAGTTCGCCGCAGATTCAGCGTGACAGAAGAAATCGTGCACAATATGCGATGGTGAGGCTTTGGAGGAGATGAACCCCGTCTGCCCAGACTACTGCAGCAGGATGGAGATAGTAAAGCCGTGCTGTTCAAGTCCCCCTGTCTCTTAGATCTTGATAGTGAGATGGACGACACTGGACGTTTGAACTGGCAGACGCTAAAAAGTACTGCGTTAAAATGGATACCTACCTATATTAGAAAAACATGAAATGGAAGATTCGGTGGCCATATTAAAAGGATAAAATATGAGAGAGATCAGAACTGTGGAGAGTTGCTGGACTCGATCTCGTCGTCTATGTCCTCTGAGTGCGACGGCCCTTCTGGTGCGTCGTCAACAGGTACACACTCGCATTGGTGTCAATTCCGACTCGTGGTCAGGGCTCTGGGCGTCCCCTGCCTGTTATGGTAAGAAGACAATGATATGCAAACCGAAGACCTCAAATTTGTTTACGATTTAGAGACCTAAGACTTACCTAGAGCACAGTGCCAGATACATTCTTCCTACTTAGAATGCTATCAAACTACGCTTCTCATATGTCCTGGAAATAATACATTGACGTAACCTCGATGTCAGAGGCCATGCAAAATTCAAAATTTCCTGCTCAGAGCCTCTTCATACAAATGTTTCCAGACTTCCGGAGCTGATTGTGGCGTCTATAAAACGCACAAACAGCTGTGGCTGAACTGTTGGCCGTAACACCATTCACGACTCCCATCTGATGTCTGTATAGAAGCTATGACATACAATTCTAGAGCAGTCCCTTTACATTTGGTATACATGACTCTGTAGTCTGAGTTCGACATAGGTGAACACACACCATGTTCGTTGCCACAGAACAAATTTGATCCGCAGTCGTTTCCCGGGAAGTTGGACAACAGCAAGCCATGGTAAAAGCTGTCGATACCTTGATTCATTCCGATGGGGTTTGATCAGCAACTGATCTTGATTGGAGACGTCAGAAAGACCCGATTAATCATAGCAGCATTACCCTATGAAGTAGAATTTTAATCATTTTTACCCAAGGAACCGAGGGAAAAGATGTGCATGCACCAGTAGGTTGTCAAGCAGATATCAAACTTGGAGACATAGGTGACCAACCAAACTGTTAAACCCTTTCAGAGGGATCAAAAGTATCTTAATTACATCAGAGAAGTGGGCTCTAGCTGATGTCTCGGGGCGGCCAAAGTGTGATGTTTAGTCGCGTTGTGCAGTGTCCTGAACGCTGCTATGTGTTCTACCGACAACGCGAAACCACGACAGCTTAAATCTTGGCTGAACCCTTACGAGTTAATACAATATGAACCAAACATATAGACGCTGTCTGAGCACTTGACTGTTTCGCCGAAACCTTGCCCCTCGCAGAGATGAAGTGGTGTTGAATGGATCCAGGTGGCTCTCAACGTGCTCGTTCCCCTCAATCTCTCAGGGTGTTTCTGAGCATAGGGTAAAACGAGACAGCAAGGGGAAGGAGAAGAAAGAAATATAGGAAGAAAAAAAAAGTATTTCGAGCGACTAATTTGCAATTAATTTTCTTAGCGGTGACGTTCTTTAACAAATTCAGAGACCCGGGTCCACCCGGGTTCCGGCCGTATGGCGGAAAGGCGGGTGCCGCTCCGCATTGAACCCTGACCCCTTACGTCCCCACTGCCGGCAGATCTCGTTCTCATCAATTATATACCAAATAATCTGCACATATGGCCTTGCTTTCTGGTTTCGAGTAATGTTCACGGTCGCTGCATGAGACATCGTTTCCCTTTTTCTGCCAGGAATCTGAGAAATGTGTCAAGATACGAGCGGGTATGTCGCCGAAAGATGGCCATCATTCCACACTGGCCTCGCCCTCTCTGCCCGATCAAGTCAATCAGGTCGAGTTTGAGAAGCCCAAGTCTCAGACCGATATGCTAGACCGTCTCCTGGCCACTGCAAGGGTCCAATCCTACACGGGGAAGCGGCTCCATTATCCCGAAGTTATCTCCTCGCCCACGGCAAATCCTGCTGTTCAGACGATCCGACCATCTGTCTCATCCAAGACCACTACCGTGGAATGGGGCAACACCAGCGTAGCTCGAGTGAGATTCCCAGATTCCCGATCTCTCTGCCAGGAATGATGAGCATGCAATCAGGTGGGGGGGGGGGGGGGGGGGGGGGGGGGGTGCAGGTCCTGTCTAGAACCTACATGGACAAGCGGGGCCGTCATGGAAAAAGCAAATTCATTGAGATCCTTTCGAGCAGTAAAGGAGGGGGGGTGAGTGTGAATACGAAACAAAAAAATAAGTCCACGACCGTCTACGGATACCAGTAAACGACTTGTCATTCACATTGTCCAAGTTTTCATGCACCACAATCGCCAGCTATGCTTCTTTCTTACCTTGCCAGGGGGAGGGGAGGCTTCAAGGTCAGAACGTTCTCGAACTCTTCCCTTTTCGCGTGCTCAAACCGACCCATTGCTTTGCGTTCCCCTGTCACACCCTTTCCACCTGGCATCCCAAGAGCTCGCTGCTTTTTCCCATGCGCCGGCTTCTGGGCCAACCAGAGCCGCAGCGACTCGGGACAAGACCCGGCCACACCTCGCGACCTCTGACAAGAACAGGGGCTGCGGATCTGAGAAAACGAAATCTACGCAAGGCGGCAGCACTTTTGACTCGTACATGCCCGCAGACCATGTATCTGTCATGCACGCCGCCGTGGGCGCCTCGCTGTTGCGTGAAACCTTGCATCACTTGTCTGGGCCTGCCCCCATCTGCGCTGCCCTGCCTTCTCGTTGCTTATTGGAAGGGCATCGACACTCGGATCTCCTGAGTATTTGCTTTTTCCCCCATCTCCAAGCTATGAGAGAATCTCCCCTGCGGGGTCAGCCATGGAACTGGGAATGCGGCGGCTATTACTTGTCATACAGCTCTTTCTGGGATGGGCCGCCGTATCGGGCTTCGCTTGTGTTGGTTCTTTTCTCAACAAGGGGGGAAACATTGCCTGACCACCCTCCCCTTCACCGGAATTACCGTCCGGCGCCGCTAGATGACGCCCAGCTGTACCAGATGAGCTCCCTCTCTTCTTCACTCACACGAGGAGAGAGGGGGTGTCGTTCTCCGAGTCACGGTCGTCCAAAGGGCCAATGTCTCGACCTAGCGCGTAGATGCTGAGCTGATCTTTCCTCTTCCCGAAGGCCCAGTCAAACCCTGGCCTGCTCTGTTTACTCGCTACCTCCCTACATTCAATCTATGGGTGGGAGCATGTCAGACAATGAGGCGTCATCATTGCTTGTTGTTTTTTCTTCCAGAAAAACTCTGCATCTCACAGAAAGTGCAACTACGCGCACTCAGTTCGCTTTCTGAAGCGCCAAGTCATTTACTCGAGGCGAAGAGGACTCTCGACTCGGCAAGATGACCCCCAGTGGGGTTAACTCGGCTCACCTGAATGAATATGCCGTCAGGGGGGGGGGGGGGGTTCACCGTGCATGCCCGGGTGAGAATGGGACGTGAGCGATTGCGGCGTGAATCTGGGCGGATATGGAGCTGAACTCACACTCCGTTTCCGGCAATGGAAAATCCCAGCGTCAAGCCTTTCCTTTTTTGCACGCTAGGAGAGAAAGAAAAAACCATTTCTCATTCCTCGACATTATCTTCTACCGTGCGTGGATACAGGTTCGTGGGTGACACTTTGCCACGGCGGTAGGGCGGGAAACTGACCGGAAGTCTCTCCCCGGAAGACCGACATGGGGGGCGGCCAAGAGGAAGGCGAAAAAGCAACACACCCGCCAGGGCAGGCTCGCCATGTATCGTCGATTATCTCGACTAGTCTGTCTTCAAGGGCGATGTTCCATATGTCTTGGACCCGCGAGACCCGTGCCAGTGGCTTCCGGGTTTTCATCCGGCCAAGCCCAGGCCAGGACAAACCTAGTTGACGACGTCAAGGAAGAAAAAGCATCCAAATTCTATCCTAGAGGGATTCCGACGTGCAACCTCACCTGCTGCAGTCCACAGCAAGGCACCGGGGGTCATCGGCGGTCGATACGGTCCTCAACTCGACCTTGATACTGACCGAGCAAACACTGCTAGGGTTCGCATCCACCACGAGGAGTATAAAGGGCGAGGCCATCGCACGATGTTCAATGTAGTTTACAATCTCCTCTCCAGAGCAACATTACACAAGCCCTTCCTTCATTCAGTCACAACCTTCTTCTTCTTTTCCAAGAACTACGTGACCTGATGGAGCGCAACTCATTCGATAGGGCCGTGGACCTCAACGTCCCCATCTCAGAAGAGAAGGACGTTGAGATCGTCTACACACACAACATCGGCCTCAACGAGCTGGAATCTGAGAAGGGCTTTCACACATCGGGTGCGGTGTCTTCAGATTCCGAAAACACCGACTGTGATTCCAGCAGCGTGAGCAGCGGCCCGGAAAGTTTGGGCATGTCCAAAGCCCGAAGCATCGCCCTCGTCACGACAGTCAGCGGCGCAAGCTTCATGAACGTAAGTGCATCGCCCCTGGCATCGTCTCCAAGCTACATCTGACGCCGTTCTCCAGACGCTCTCGGTCCAAGCCGTGGTAATCATCCTCCCCACCATCGGCCGTGACATTGGCATCCCAGAATCACGTCTTCAATGGATCGTCTCGGCCTACTCCCTCACATTCGGCTGCTTCCTTCTGCTCTGGGGCCGCATCGCCGACATTTACGACAAACGCACAATCTTCATCGCCGGCACCGCTTGGCTCGCCATCATGACCCTTGCCAACCCCTTCATTCCCAACGAGATCGCCTTCAACCTGTTCCGCGGACTGCAAGGTCTCGGCGCCGCTGCAAACGTACCAACGGCCATCGGCATCCTGGGCACAACATTCCCTCCCGGAAAGACAAAGACGTACGCTTTTGTTGCCTACGGAGCGGGTGTCCCTCTGGGGAGTGTCTTTGGCACTCTCATCTCGGGCTTCGTCGCGCAGTATGCCAACTGGAGGTGGGTGTTTGGCGTCATGGCGTTCCTCGCCGCCCTTGTTGCCGTTGCCGGCATCTTCTTCATCCCGCCGGTGGTGCCGAAACCCGAGGATAAGACCGCCGGCGCCGGCGCCAGGAAGTCTGTCGATTGGATCGGAGGAGGCCTCATCACCATCGGCCTCCTCGCGTTGATGCTCGCGCTCACGGAAGGCAACGTGGTCGGCTGGACGACCCCGTGGATCACCATTCTCATCGTCGCCTCCTTCATCACTATTTCCCTCTTTTGGTTCTGGCAACGCTATCTCGAATTCCGGACCGACCGCCTCCCGCTCATGAAGACTTCCATCTTCCACAGCGGCAAGTTCTGCGCCGCCCTCGCCATCATGGGCCTTTTCTTCGCCTCTTTCAACAATTTCCTCATCTTTGCCACATACTTCTACCAGGACTACCAAGCCAAGTCTGTCCTCATGACAACGCTGTACTTCCTCCCCACCGGCATCGGTGGCATCTTGGTCGCCTGGGCCGCCGCGCTGCTGATCTCCCGTGTACCGACATATCTCCTCCTCCTCTGCGGCCAAGTCTCGGTCTCAACTGCGTGTCTCCTGTTTGCGACACCAATCCCCACAGACACATCATACTTCGCCTATGGCCTGCCCGCCATGGTCCTCTCGGTCATCGGCGCGGACATGGCGTGGCCCACCCTGATATTGTTTGTCTCCAAGGCCCTGCCCCAGGAAGACCAAGCCCTTGGCGGCGCCCTCGTCAACTCTGTGGGGCAAGTCGGCCGGTCCATCGGGTTGGCCATCTCCACGGCTATCCAAACGGTCGTCATGGCCAGGGCCAGGGGTGTGTCGGTCGAGAACGCAGGCCCCGTGGAGGAGTGGGACCAGGCCTCATTGGACGGTCTCCGGGCGGCCAACTGGATGAACTTTGCCCTCGGCATCACTTCCCTTGTCATTGTCGTATTATTCTTCCGCAGCTCAGAGATTGTAGGAAAGGAGGCGCCCACGCCGAATAAGGACTCGGCTGAGGATGGCGCCGTCACAACCACTATCGAGTTAGATCTCGAGAAGAACGAGAAGAGCTAGATTTCCCATGTCTGAATACAAAAGTTTTGATTTTCCTGTTTAACCGGCTGACTTTATCCCTGCTTTCCGTGTCTTATTTGGCTTGATCGGCGCTAAGCAAGCAAGATTGTTCCAGACGGCTGCCACTCAATAACACGGCTGAATGTGGCGGGAGCGATCTCATTCCCCGGGGATTAAGTGCCTCATTCCAAGGACGAGCAGTGATGCACCAGTAGGCACCTACATTCACGGTGAATTCCCTCACTCCAGCCGGCATAAATCAGCCCATTTATGGGCGCCCCGCGACATTGACAGCCATTCTCCCATTATTGCGGTCAGCCAGCCTCCTTTCTTGCTCAGTTGCTCGGGTCTAGCACCCAATCCCTGCTTCTTGGCTCTCCGGCGTAATGCATGCAGCATGGCCAAGTTTGCTTCTAGTCTTCTTGCTCGAAGGAGAGCGCCAAAGTCTTGATCACAAATTGAATATGAAAACCCTACTACGCTCACCTGTTCTTACCAGAGATCGTCTTCAGCAGAGGCAAACAATCAATGGCAATGCATTGACACGATAGTTCACATTAGCTCTTAATCCCAGCGAGTCCAAGCTAACAGTCTTATCTGGGCAGAATCTCCGTCTATGCATACTGAAGACTCAGGTGCCCCCCGCTTCAATGTTTGCCTCTCTCGTATTTTCCTCACGGCATGTTGTTTCACCGCAGTCGGGTTGGAGTGGGCTGGCTAGCTGGGCAGCTATTAGTGGCTTTGCGTCAGCCAGGAAGTGGACAGCATTGCAGAAAATCGTATTTCGGCCAACGGCTGTCGCGGTATGGAGTCGATGGCTAGTTCTGGTCTCGCTCTCCCGGCTTTGGCGGACTCTGGTGCGAAAGGCATCAGATTCCCTCACCCAACATTGTCTTCTCACTAATGACGATTGTAATCTTAGATTTGCATGGCGAAGCATGGCCTTTTGAAGACCGCATTATTGTCCATCGAACAGTAAAAATGAGGGATGTTTCTTATCTTTTCTTGGGACCAAGGTGGTTTTTTCTTCTTTTTTCTTCTTTTTTTCTTTTGCCTGTTTATACATGGTACGCCTTCCATCATCGAGTACGGAGTCACACAGTTCGAGTTTCAGTCGCCAACTTGATGGTTGCGTCTATGATGGAAATCTGACAATCACAATGTTCATGGTCATGTGCATGTCTAAAAGGCAGACACCAGGTCCTGCCGCTATATCCTTTTTTAGAGCAGCAGTGATGATAGACTGATATATTCATCGCCAATCGAGATTGTTTAGCTAGGCCCCCGCCTTACCTGCTATTATTGTTACGATTGCAACGGATCCGGATATATCGGCATCGCTGTTATCGTTGCGATAGGACAAGTCAGCCCAGCAGTACTACAAACGATCATGATTCGCTTACCTGGACTACAATAAACCCGTGCGGATAGTCAGAGTGAGTATGGATGAACGACCCCTCATCAGTAGCTCTCCTCCTCCAGTGTACATACTCGCCAAGAAAATATCCGCTACGTTCTTTTCTGGCCATGGCGACTGCAACCAAGTATTCCATCCAGCGTTGCACCGTTGCCGACAGCGACGAGCTGACCCGCAACAACATCTCCGCCTTCTGGGAAGATCCGCACTGGAACCTGTCCTGGCGTCACCGGACCCTCGAGTACCACATCTCCCAGGTGGCCAAGCGCACGCCACGGAATCTGTTGAGCGATCCCGAGATGAAGAGACAGCAGAAGGCCGTCGATCCCGTCACCGGGCGTATCGTAGGCTTCGCGCGTTGGTATCTTCCCGCTTCCCACGCCACAAACGTCGACGGTACTCGCGCATGGCCCGACGCCGTGGCCCCGGCCGTCACCCCGAGGAAGAAGCCGAAATCCAGCGCGTCGCCAAAACGACCCACTGGGACCCGAACGAGGAGTCGGACGAGCTGCTCATCCCCATACGTGAGGCCAAGGACGAGATCCTGGCGAGGAAACCATACATGCGTTGGTCGGCCTTTCTTCTCTCGGCTGTCTTGTGGTTAATGGTTTCCGGCAGGCTTGGACTACTTGGCGGTGCATCCCGACAACCAAGGTAGGGGAATCGGCACCGCGTTGGTCGAAAGCGGCATGAGACAAGCGGAAGAAATGAAGTTGGATGTATTCGTCCATGCTATGAAAGCCGGAGTCGGGGTTTATAAGCGGCTTGGGTTCTGCATCGAAAAGGACTTTGTCCAAGACGATACCAAATATGGCGGTGAGGGGGGAGTCTACACAGCTCTCATGATCTATAGACAGAAGGTTTGATACGACTCGATCGATGTAATGAAACCCTTGGGGTAGAGCAATCTCAGTGTCACTCTATTCCCACCCAAGGGAAGAACCGACTTGGGCTCTCAACATAAGTTTCTGTGTATGCAACTGCATTTTCTCATGGTAACTTATGCTATAAGATCACAACGCGTTTCATCAAAGACAACCTCAATACTTGAGTAAATGTCTTTCCGGATGTAATACCGTATTCCATAACTTCACGGCGTAGAACATCATAGTTTGGTCTTCAGGCTACAATCTCTAATTCCCCTGTCAGTCAGTGGCGGCAGATATCCTCACCTGGGTCAAACCCTAGTATTGTAGCTTCCCCTGTTTTCCAGCGGCCAAGTTCCCTCCTCGCAAGGAACTCCATTATGCGCATGTCCCTTGGCTTGCCATCGAGCTGGCCGGCCAGTTCCCGAAGATCCCTGGTGATGGAATCCTGTATGGCCTTATCCCGCGTCTTGAAATCCCACTGGGCTCTGCGAGTCCGTTCAAGTTGCACTATAGCGCCGGCCATGGCTATTGCAACAATGAGGATGGCTATTGTCGCATTGGACGCGAACAGTGGAATCTGCTGCCTTGACCCGGCCTCGTCGAATGGCTGGTCATCATTTGTACCATAGGCCCCAGTAGAGTGGCAAGAGTCAGACGCGGTCTCTTGCTTTGGAAATATCCAGCCCAGGCCATATGTCTCATACAGAAGCCGCTTCTTTGGATTGCTAAGAATCTCATTGGCCTCGACGACGAGACGGTAGCGTTCATTCCGGGTGGCGCGTGGTAAAGCGTCTAGAATGCCCTCGTTCAGGTAGTGGAGGTCGGGATGATACAGCTTGACGAGCCGGTGGAACTGCTTCTTCGAGTAAGGCCTGCCTGGCTTTGCTCCAAGGATATCGTGGGGTGAGGGGCAAGAGGTATGGGGCCACAAGGTCCGTTCGTGGAGCTGGGAGACGGAAGAAGATCCAGGACGCTGCCCATGCGAGTGCGAGTAACGGCGATGGGATCTGAAAAGCATTTGCGAGGCATTGGCCCACTTATAGAGGACACCAAACGACATTATAATCTCAGTGTGCTGTGGATAGCATATGGTCTGGGGTCAGCGACGTCCTCAGGTTCCAACATGACTTGGTCTTATACACAGGTTGGCTTGAAGCAGCATAGAATATTCAGCGAAAGATGTAAGCAGTGCGTGGTTTCATTGGCTTCATACCTCTCAAACTGACGCACAAAGTCGTCTCGAAAGGAAACTTGAGTCACGGCGATCGCGGGGTCAACCTGCGCATATTTGCTCTGAAGCACCTGGTATTATTGGGCGGGCATGGTTGCTAAGAAAGGTAACAATGTGCATGGGATATTTGATACTCAGATTTGACGTCTCTGGAACCTTGAGTAGTAGCCTATCCCTTATCTCGTCTATAATGGATAGAGAATTAACACCATGCCAAGGTATCATTCAACAGGGGGCAGCAACTGACCCGAGCGAAGTGGATGGGGGAACACGATGATTGTTGCCATACGGCATCATCCCGTTCAGACTTTATTACTGGGAAAGGAATCTATACAACCAGCTCGAGAAATGGAAATCTAACCATAACCATGCGTATTCGCCTGGTTACCAGCACTATAAACGTTCAGTTACATCGAACCCACCACGGAGTGGTTCGGCCGTCGCGCCACCGCATCTGCTGCGCCAATATGAGCAAGTTTCACACCCGTCGCCTACACAACAGGCGCAATTGTCCTAAGGCAGACACGAAGATCGCCAAAACAAGAACAGTAGCCGAGTAAGATATAATATACGCAGGAAACGGCCGAGCCCACTGAGGGGGAGGGGGGAAGCTCCAAGCACCAAGTCACTGCTCCTCGACAACGACACGGACATGGAGACAAAGATCACCGACAAGCTGCTCCTCGCGGGGGATCTATGCATTTCCTCCGCAGCCGTCGGACTCTTCTGGTCGGCGTCGTCCGGGAACTTTCGAGAGAAGCTCTGGGAGTATGGAGGCGTCGAGGGCTGGAATTCGAACCCGAACTACCGGGTGTACTTCTACGCCAACTACGAAGAGCCGCCCGAGATCCCGTTGATCTGGTCACAGAGGTAGCCCCCACCTTTCTTTTCCCGCCCAGTGTAACCATAAACAACTCTCAACGAACCGTGGCTGACATCTTCCGGACCGCAGTCTCACCGACGCCGCGCTCGCCGTCGCCCTGCTATCCCTGGTCCTCCTGGCGGCCCGGGCGACCATGGCGTACTTCGGGCACATGTCCCGGGCCGTCTCGCTCATCTACGACGCCCTACTCGTCTTCTTCTGGCTCCACAGCATCGGTTCGCAGGCGTCGGGCGACTTGTCGGACCCGGAGCGCCCGAGCCCCCGCCCCTGGTACCTGACCCGCCGCTGTCGGGACGGCGGGGCGGCGGCGGCGTGCCGGGTCGCCCAGGCCAGCTTCGCCGTGTCGATTCTCGCAGCGCTCTTTTACGGCGGGCGGTTCCTGGTCGCGGCGGCGGGAGCCGCGAGGGCCTATCGGGATCGTGCAAGGGGCGGAGGATGCCGACTTGTTCCGGCGGACCTGGACCTCGTCAACGGCGAGGATTGGGCCTCCCAAGAGGCTGCTGACTTGGAGATCGAAGCAAAGCGGGATATGTATCGGGATTATCTTAGCCCTGTCCTCGCCTTTTTCCCGGAAGACGGACGATAGATGGGCGTTTCCGAATGGCATTCCCTGTCAATCGTGACTCGGTTCCGTTCCTTGGGTGAATGATTCAGTGACTTGTTTGGAATACTTGGGGTATCTGTGACGTCGCATGCGACTATAGACCAAGCTCTGGAAAGCTTTAAAGCTTGACGGGAGCACCTCTGACATGCCCGGAGGGACACAAAGCCGCCACGCTCACAGACCGGCAAGGGGGGAATGTAACTAGAACACCGCCTTGAGAGGTCCAGTTCACCCATCATCCATCACCTATCATGACATATGCAGACGAGAAAAGTGCCGGAACAGTAAAGTCGGGTAATTCAAGCTACGTGTGAACAGAATGGGTATCTCATGCAAAGAAAAGAGTCAATCCGCCCTTTCCATCCGGACAACACCGTCGTCCACCTCGTCATCGCGTGACTCATTAGCCTCTTCTTCCTCCTCGTCCTCATCCCTTGCCAACTTCCTCAACCTCTTCCTCACAGCCGGATACTTTTCCAACTCCTGCCACAACTCCAATCGCCACTCGTCAGCACAGACGTCGTCTTCCTCGCGGATCCATGGCCACCTCCATAGCCCAGCCAGGATCAGAGATCTCTGAAAGGCGCGGAAGGTTGTTTCCATGAGAATGAAAATGGTGGCCATGATAATGAGTGTCAGCCACCACGCCCAGTCCGCGCCAAATGTCTTTGAAAACCCGTCTCGCACGGAATAAGGCGATGGGGCAGGCGCGTAAATGGACGAAAGGAAACCGTTCCATGCCCACCATCCGGAGAAGGTGATGAAGAAGGATGCCATTACGATGGCTGACTTGTGGTGGGTCTCAAGGATGCTGCAGAACAGTCAGTCTCCCGCCCTCTTAGAATGAGATTTGATGTCAGGTAACTTACAAGCACTTATAGTTGATCCAGACAACACCCAAACTGAATGAGAGGTTCCCAACGGCAAAGAGGCCCTGGTCGCTAGAGCGGGCAAACCAGACGTACCCGGCCCAGACACCCCAATACGCCAGCACACCTTGACACGCTCCTGAGAACATCCAGGCAGTGTATTTGGTGAGGTTGAGCCCCATGTTTCGTTGCCCGTACATGTACAGCTCCGGGACCGCAAGCAGGGTGTCGGCGCTGAGGTCCTGCTCCCAGACTCCCATGCATATGACGCAGAGACTGGTGAACAGGGTGTTGAAGACAGTCAAGCTGGCCGACTCGTACAGCGAAGTACCCGTGTACCCGTTGTAGCGCTGGTACATGGCAGTGGGAAGGTAAAAGAACATCTCCTTCCAGAACGTGCAAAGAATGAACTTGGCAGTCCGTACGTAGTTCCATCGACCATGCACCAGAAGCAAACGCTGCAGGTATCGGAACTGGGCGATGGCATAGTCGGCTACTCGAGCAGCCTGTAGGCCCTCTTTTCCTGAGATACCGACGCCGACGTGGCTGGCCGAGATCATTGCCAGGTCATTGGCGCCGTCACCGATGGCAAGGGTTAGTCCGTGACCCATGCGGCCTTTCAGCTTACGAAGCTGGGACCGGACCGTCTCAACCATGAGGGCCTTCTGTGCAGGCGAGGCACGACAGCAGATGACGGAGTCAACAAAGGGAACAACCGAGTAGAACTGGGCGGTCAAGGCGGGCGACGTCTCAATGGCAGCCAAGGACTGGCCGTCGATGACGACAACGCTGTGGACAGAACCGGAGTGGAGGTCTTCAGATAGCGCCACCAACTGACCCCGAAGGTCTCCCTTGGCAACATCGAGAGTGAACAAGTCGGAGACGGGCTGGCAGATGCGGGCCGAATGGGCAATGTTGATGGCCGTCTCGCGCTTGTCACCAGTCAACATCCAGATCTTGATATTTGCCCGTCGAAGCTTGTCGATAGTCTCTGGTACACCCATTTGAAGCTTGTCTTCGATTGCAGATGCGCCGACAAGGTTGAAAGACTGCTCAATGATCTCGGCTGCAGCCTCGATCTTTTCCTGGCGGTCGGTCAAGCTAGTCGCGGCGTCATCAAATGTTCGTTTCCATGTGCGGTACTCTTGCTCCGAGATGAACTTCTGGGCGAAAAGCAGTGTGCGGAGCCCTTCGGTCGCAAAGTCGTCGATGTGTTTGAAACATCGTGTAAAAATGGCCGAATCGTCAGCGATGGCGGGATCGTCGAGGAAAGCAAACTTCTCGGGAGTGTGGTTGGTGATCAAAGTCGGCGACGCCTCAAATGAGGCAGTACGGATGTTGATCGAAGGCCGAAGAAGGTCGCCCGATTTCCTCGTTTTGCTTGCCTCGAAAGACCGGCTACGGTCAGCATGGGGTCTCATACTCGGCCCTGGAGCATTACGTGCGATGCCGATACTTCTTCGCAGGGACATGCTTGCACGGCCGCTGACGCTGATTCTCGGCTCTTGTTGTTCGCTCTTCCGAAGAAGCTCACGTTCCAGGTCCGCGCTTTCCCGCACATCCTGGGCCTTTTGCAAAGCCAGATTGGCCAGCTTGAGTCTTGGGAGGATAACCGAATCAGCACCTTTGCAAATGATACAGATACGTCCATCAGGGTACCGCACAACGATGGACATCCTCTTTCGGTGGCTGCTGAACTCGATAACGTCCAGAATCTCGAACTTGATGTCCTTCTCGGCGGCTGCAGCATCAGAAGCGAGCCGCAATGTAACACTTGAAGATGTCCGGGAGACGACGGTGTACCCGAGTTCCTGGGCTGCTCGAACGATTGCCAGTTCGTCTGGGGATGAAGACTGGTATTCAACCTCGCCGTTGCGAATTTCCGGCAGACAAGTGTGACAGAGAGCCATGGCCAGGATGTAATCTTTGGCCCGTCTAGCAAACAGGGAGTGGGGTCTCAACCCGATGAATTCCAAAAGCTCTTTGGTAGTAACATCCGGTTGCACATGGTCTGGGCGGCCCGTGGAACGCCACTGGGAGGAGGACCGCCTTGTGGACGGGGCGCGGGATCGCGCCATCGATGGCCTTTCCAGAGACGCAGGCGACTGGATGATGTTATCAACCTCGTCATCCGCTCCGGCGTGCTGCGTTGAAACTCGGGGGCCTCCCTTGGCCTCAGAAAGCGTCTCGACGAGGCCATTCTCACTGCCCTCAGCCTCCAGGTCGACGTCGGGTTGATGGAGCCATGCCGTACCCGCAATGCTTAACTTTCGGAACTTCATGACATTCTCGGTCAGAGTGCCCGTTTTGTCGGTAAAGACGTAGCCCACCTGACCCAGATTTTCGAGAATCGTGTTTGTGTTGCATCGCGCAGGCGTGTCTGTCTCGGCATGGTACATCTCGAGGTCGGAATTGAGCATGAGTAGATGTCCGACTTTGACAATCTCAAGACTGATATATAGCGCCAGGGGAATGACATTGTTGAACTGAATGATGAAACCGATGAGGATTTCGTAGAACTTGACTTGGGCATCCTTGAGATACCACGTGCTCCGCTCCTGCGACCTCTGCCACATGAGGTATCCCATGGAGCAGCCAATAGACAGAACAATGACGTAGATGGCGAGGGTGATGACAATCTTGTTGGACGCAATCTCCAGCGCCGGCTTTTTCGCCTTGGGATGTTGATTGGCGTTCATGCGGATTTTGCTTTCCTCGCCAGTGTTGATGACGATGCCGATGGCGGATCCAGTGTTCCTCAAGATGCTACCGCGGTAGATGACTTCGTTGGAGGTGAGTGGCAGTGACTTGCCGTCCACAGTGATCTTGCCGTCAAAATTGTAGAGGTCAGGATTCGGGTCCTCGACGGCGAACTCAGCGTCGGATGCAATGATCTTTTCAACCGTGTCGTAGCCCTCCAACGCTGCCGGCGATTGCTTGCTCTTGAGGCTGGTCTCGCCGTCAAGAGCCATCGTTTCGATGTAAGCCAAGCCATTTTCCCCGTTGGCGTGAAGCAGTATGATGTCTGCCGGGACTGGGTCATCTCTTGATAACTTGATGAGATCTCCGACCTCGATATCACGCCACCTGGTCGTCGTCCAAGGCCCTTGTCCAGAATCGGTTCCCGACGGGTTTTGATTCATTCCGAACAATCCGCCAAACTTTGATGACCAATCCCGCGTGGCCGTGCTGCCCTGTTTCGAGTGCTTGAGGACGTGTGCTGTTTCCGCATTCTCCACCTTGTCGAGCCGGTGCCGCTTGAAGTCATCGTATCCCTCTTTCACGATTGTTACCAACACGAAGAACATCAGCGGTAAAATCGTGGTCACGTTTCCGGTTGTGGAAATGCCAGGTATGGTCTGCGGCACGCCAACGCAGAGGAAATAGAAATTGCCGAGTCGGGAAAACTGGAACAACAGCTGCTTCGGAACAAAATCGTACACGGTGTACCGCGAGGTTCGGATGGCATTGGACACGTAGGGGTGGCCACCTCGGCGCTCGTCGGTCAAAGGCGCGTCTTGGTTCAGACGAAGAGGGATCCGACGACCGTTCTTTGAGGGTGGAAGTGTCTTCCGACCCAGTACCACTTTGGAAAAAACGCCTTTGCACCACGCAATCGCATCGCGTCTTAAGATGACGTCGGGCAATCGCGTCTTTCCAAGCCCACTGTCGGCTTCAGGCGGCGCAACGGCCGGCGGCGCGTTGTGTCTCGGTTTTTCGTTCATGGTATGGAAAGCGACATCAGTCGAGCGAGTGACAATTGCACGAGTTCGGTCGGTCTCGCAGGGGGATCATTTCCGGGTTAAACGAGCGGTCGCATCGATCTGAAATCTGCGCGAGTCGAGGGCGGCGGCGGAGCAGACACTCGGGCGCAGCGATCGAGGTCTCCCGGTGCTTCAGTGAGACTGAAAGTGCAAAGAAACCATTTGCAACGCCATTCTACCGTTCCCCAGGCCGTTGATGACGGAGAAGGAAGAGAAGACCTGGGGAGAGCGAGGTGAGGGAGCAGAAAAGAGCGGGCATTGACTTCGTCATTGCTGACTTGCAGCCGGCTCGACAAAAAAAAAAAAAAACAGTGGGTTGCCAAGTTTTCTTCGCGAAATTAGAGCTGCAGACGCAACAACCTGTTGCTGCAGATGTCAACCCGACGCCTGTTCAGGGCAGAAATCGGTGCATTAGCGGGCAAAATGCCCGGGCTATGGAAACGAACCACTGCCCGTGTCGATCTTTCCACGCGCGGTGGGCTCGACTGGCCGGGTTCCCGCTGTCGATTTTCCGGTCGGTCATTGTGACGACCAGGCTTGTCGGTGCAAGGGATCGATTCAGTGAGAAGGCGGCGAAGCGGTCTAGTGAGGTCGACAAAAGGTTGTCCCAAGGTTCGGCTAAGGCTCAACGGTTTTTGTCTGGCGCAAGCCGACAGCCGGATCTTGTCCCACGTGCGGTTCTGCAGTGCAATGATGGTCGAAAGCTTAAAGGTCTGCTTGCCCTCCACCAGGACGCTAAGCACGATGCGCTATGCTTAGTGTCGAGCCTGCTTCGGAGAAACTGCCGAATACCGTTGCTTCATTACCACGACAGCGCCAAATGTGGATTCGCTCCGGGCACAGCCGTTGGACTTGACCAGTGTACCGCATCAGAGAGGACATCGTGCAGTAAATGCATCCAGAGCCTGGTTAGGCAGCGCCCAATAGGCGGATGTGGTGTGGTCCTTTGGTCACCACCCCTGGCGTCTGCTTCCAATTCAAACGTGGGAAAGACACAGGCGCAAGCTAAGTTGGCAAACTTCCAAATCGCGACGTCGCAGCTTGGTGGAGTATCTCACACACGTAGGAGAAGGCCAGACCAGCCTTCGCATCATGTCGTCGCCCGCATAAATATATCCGGCGAGTCGTCGCATGATGAAAGGGAGCGGCGCCACCGTCTCGCGTGTTGTGTGGTGACAAAAAACAATTCTAGATGGGACGAAAAAAGACATCAGAAGAGTGCGGCCCGTAGGGGGGGGGGGGGGGGTCCACCATAAGTAAGAGAGGGACACGTCACAAGGAGCCGTGACGGTTGACTAAGCAATGTTGGTATCCGTACACCAACCGTTTTGTTTTGTGTATCCGTACAGCCGCCATAAACCCACCGTCCGTCTAGGATATGTATTCTACTCTGCATGCTGGACCTTCAATCAGCAAGGCACTGTAACAAGGACACGGCATGGACTTCCTGGGGTTATGAATAACCAAACCGAGTATGATCGCCGTCCAGGGTACCCACCTCTCGAATCCCAAAACAGCAAACGCATCTTCACACCAGCAGGACTTCAAGCCTGAAGAAAAACAATCCCTCGATAAAAGGTACGCATACACTTGTTGAAATGGTATGTTAAGGGGACTGGTAGTAGAAAAAGGCTTATTTATATATAGGTATTTATATATGTACACCAAATCCCAGGCTGCTTATCGAACATAAGAGATACTTGGTAATGCCTTGTGCGGTTGGTGCCTGGGTAGGCGCGGTGGCTTGCAAGCCGCGCTGCAGGACCCTCCGTGTATTGCACCTCTGAGACACATCATCCCGTCCGTGGATCATAAGCGGTGAGCCAAGGCAAAGGGTATCTATCTCTACAGGCCGGCTGATAGAAATAAGTAGAAACAAGAAGAAGAAGGAGAAGAAAACGAGGGTCGACATGCCCCATGCGCTCCATTCCGATGGACTTCTGCCGTCCCGCTTCATGACCGGCCTAGCGCCTCTTGGCACCGGCAGCCGTGAGCTTCTGCGAGATGAAGTCGGCCGCCTCGCCGGCATTGGCGCCGTACGACAGGTGGGCGGGAAGGATGACCAGCGTGCCCTTGCAGACGGCGTCGCCGGCGGCGCAGATGATCTTTGTCTTATCCTGGGGGAAGTTGGGGATCTGGCCCTTGTCCTGGGTGTTCTGCGTGTCGCCAAAGGTGAAGGCGGCGACGATCTGGTCCTTCTGGGCCTGGGGGAGGTCCTCGACGGCGCGGTGAGTGAGCGCGGCGCCCTGACTGTAGCCGCCGACGACGAGCTTGGAGTCGGGGCAGTCGGAGTTGACCTTGGCGATGAGCCGCTTCATCTCGGCGATGCCCTGGAGGTCCGCGCCGCCGGGCAGCGCGTTGGTCGCCAGGCCGGCGGCGTAGTCGACGCCCTCGACGGCCACGCTGGAGAAGTCGGCCTTGACCTTGTTGGCGGTTGGGGGCCCGCAGACGGTGCCCATGTTGCCGACCTCGGTCGAGCCGCGGGCAAAGAGCATGATGACATCCTTGCAGCCGCCCTGGGTGAACTCTTTGGCGGTGGTGCCTACGGTGCCGCTGAGCTGGCGGGCATTGAGCTCGCCAGCCTCGAGGTCACGAACGTTGACATCGCTGATGGCAGTCTCGGAGAGGGTGGGAAAGGCGGCCGCAGTGGACGCGAGTGCGAGGACGTTGAGGAACTTCATGGTGACTGGAGAAGTGGTGGCGTTTCAAGGCTGTGTAAAGAAGATTTGGGTATTTGTAGAACAGAGTGAATGATATAGCGATGAGAGAATGACTGCTGCCTCTTGGGCTTGAAATGACGAGCGGACTGACTGGTGATGCTGGGTCTGATGTGCGGATGAGGATGAGATGAAAGCAATTCCATCAGAGACTTACACCGACCTTTATACCACGGCTTGCTCATGTCGACCCGCGCGATCAGACTCATCTTGAGATGAAGAATAGCTCGCGGTCACTTTGGTGTTTCCATCTTTGAGTCAAACCTGTGCCGGAGCTCCAGCCGAGATCGACCAGTCGCATCGCCCCGGATGCAAGACCAGGCAGGGAGGGGGGCACTGCCGAACTAGTGACTGTGGCCCTACAAGCCGGGTCTCGTGCTCGAGAAGAATATGGATCCCATGGTGTTGACCGAATAGGGAGGCATCAGAATCGCAAGGCTATCTCTTTTGGGAAATGGAGGCCAAGCCACTGGGTATCCCAGGAACGAGGTCGAATGATCTGGATCCCCCCCCCTACGTGTGATTACCCTGCACAGAAACCGGCAGAGACCGTTTATACGAGATCCCACGAACGGGATGGATGGCTCCACGGACCGAGCGGTCATCTCTTCATTCTTCAGTGGAAGTCTATTCGTACAGACGGTAAGTTAGGGGGTACCACTCCAAGGGAGGAGCCGGTTTGACAAAGGCGGGTGATGTTTTGGTCATGCTCGTTTACGTATAAGAAAACGAGCCAGGATCAACGATACTGGGTGGAACCCGCAATTACCCATCGGGTTTTATGCTTACCCACGATTTGTTAGGTTTGCTACGTAGTATGTAAGGCAAACCACCGCTGCACATTGGGTACCTACTACCTAGTATATCCGTACGGTGCTATGGTTGCATCAGCCGGTCTGGGAAAGACAGACAATACTTTGGTGAAATATGGCGCCATCCGGCAGTTGCTAGAACCAGAGCAGCAGACAAGGCGAGTTGGAATGGCCCAGAGGCATATGCCGAGGTAACAAAACAAAGGGGATAGGCTTCAATCAATGATGGTGGACTGTGACTTCCAAAGGTAGCTAGCTAGTCATCTGTGACTCTGTAAGAAACAAGAAACCTGGCTTCGCAGAAATTACGGTTTGGGGCAACGGCCCGTCACTTAGTCAACCAGCCATGGACATCCCCGCGGGAAAAGGAGGGCGCTTGTCGTTAAAAGGTCAGCTTGCGAGTTGCGACGGTGTCTCGGTTTTTAGCGGCTTCAAGTTGGGTTGAACGGTATACATTCTACAAGTTCCAGCCTGAAACTTGAGACGACCAGGCCGAGGAAAGAGGTTGGCCCAAATGTCACTAGTAAACAGGGATAGGGCCGACGACAGGAGCCGCCTTAGTGCGCAACATGTCGAGCAGCCACGTCTCGTCTTGACAACCAGGGCCTCGTGCTACCGGCCAATGGTCTGACATGTGGTGTGTTGCGGGCGACAGTTGACTTGTGAACCGGGCACGAGTTCTCCCTCGTTAGGGGCAAAGCGGACGGACGTTCTGGCAGGTTGACATTTTGTCAAGGGCCGAGCGCGGCAGAGGTTTATTTGGAAGGACGCCGGGCGGACGGCAGACACTAAAGACAAAGCAGCCACGCGGCATGCCCCAGCATTCTCTAGATTAGGTTTGTGGGGCGATCAACGTGGTTACAGCGTACTTCGTACGCGAAACGCCTGCTAGAGGTATTAGGTATTGCAATGTGACAGTTGACAGGAGGATAATAAGCAAAAAGTGCCGGCGTGTGACTCTTCCTTGAGGCGATCCGATGCCACGGAGATAGGTATGATGGGTTTGCTTTTCTCCAACCTTGTCCCAAGGGAAGCCGAGGTTCTCTCGATTGGCCTCGGAGATGCATCGGGCATGAAAGGGGACGGCGGAAAAATGAATCCTGATGGACCAAGATTGTACAAATTGAGGAAGAGTCTAGGAGACCAAAGAGACCAAGTCCCTGTCAATGTTCGAGAGAGAAGTGTGTGAGACAAAAACGGATCATTGGAACCGTGCGCCGGGGTGGGGTGAAACCACCGGCGGACAAGGCATGCCGTGTGCCAGTTCTACCTGCAGGTAGGGATGTCATGCAGTGCAATGAGTGGGGCATCACGTTTTTGTCAAGCCAAAGAAACCGTTTATTACGGAGGCAGATTACCTACTCATCTGGAGGATCTCCTCCGTTACCCAGTCACCGTAAGTGGCACCTACCTGGGGGTTCTCTTGGCGTCTCTGTTGATCTTTACACACAACGTGCTATTGCAATAAACCGTTTTGTTTTCAAAGAAGCAGGATCCAGATAAGAAAAGTCACGTGGGTCATGGGTCGGTCTATGTTTTGGCCGAACTACGGACGCTCGGCCGGTGACGGGTGACGTCGTTGCTGCTGCTGTGCATCGCATCTGGGACCCTGGATTCGGCAAAACTCTGGCCCAGGACCTTCCTCTTGTAGTCACAGCCCAGACCACCGCTCACCCGCCACGCACCCCCCCCACGAATTGTGGGGATCTCGCATCTCTCATCGCTGCCCGCCACACTTTCTCAGCCTTCCCGTCGTCACACGGACAACCCATCGTTGCCCTGCTGATCCCTTCTGCGATAGCTCTTCCCAGAAATTCGATAACCTCTGCCTTTCTGCTCTATCCTACAGACAGTCTGGACACTCTCTCCATCCCTCCTCGACTCCAGCCTTGTTTCCATCTTTTGGAGAGTTCCTGCCGCTTTCGCCTTCCCTAGTCAACTATTCCCATCTGCATGTCAGCAACCGTTTCCCCTCCGCCTTTTGCTAAGCTCGAGCCTCGCCCCCCACCCGATCGCAGCCTTCGCCGCTGTCCTTAGCTGCGAGCTCTCGACTCTTTAATCCGCCCCTGCTCGGTCAGATCTGTGGTGTATGTCTTCCACAGATCCCACACTTCACTCTTCCAGCCTGTCCGGCGACATCAATCATGACTCCCATACTGTCCCGGTGACGGACCCCCGGAACGCGGGGTCCAAGGCTGAAACGGATCCTCCTGAGCTCGACGATCAGCAACAAGAGGCAAGCAAGCCCGTACTGTCCGCCAAAGCTGCAGGCAAGCAACAAGCGACGGACGATCTGATCGACTTTGGCGACCATGACCTCGAGCCGACGTCCGAGACGAATCCTGTCGCCAACTTGGGCAGCATGTCGGCGCTAGAGTCACAGGCCGCCTCCGCCTCCGCCTCAGCCTCAGAAAGCACCTCGGAGCTCATGATCTCGTCCGTTGCTACCCTGAAGCCTACGAGTCCCCTGCCTGCCGAGACTGCCACCCAGTATCTCACGATCGAGTCCACGACTTACGTTGACCCAACACCTCCCACCCCCAGGACATCACAACCCCCTTCTCGAACCCCGTCCAACGCCACCAAACGCCGGTCGTCGTCTGAGGCATCCCCGACGAGATCCGACGCCGGCTACGACGAGCGCAGATATGCAAGTGAAGACGAGCAAGAGAACGGATCACGGTCCGAGATTCAGAGCATCATGGAGCAATTCACCGGCGATGGTGGAGGCCCTGGCGTCGAAGAGGTTATGAGTCCGAGGCTGGAGATTGCATCGCCCATGTTGGGCAGCCCTGGCATTCAACATCCGCCTCGGAAGTCCAGTCTCGATCCATTGGTCCCGTCATTGTCCCACCAGGTTCAAGAACTTCAGGGTCTGAGGATACACTCGGCCTCTCCGGCCAGCATGTTTTCTCGGGAGCGACCCTCTGATGACCAAGGTCCTCCTGTGCCGCCCAAAGACGGACCTCCCGCGACCCCTTCGCGTTCCCACGACGACAGACAAATGAGCACAGACTCCCAAATGTCCCCTGGCTTGCCCATCCACCGACCGCCACCCCCGAGCCCGAGCCCGAACCAGCATTGCCCTTCGATTTTCACCGCTTCCTGGAGCAATTACGGAACAAGAAGGCAGACCCCGTTGCCAGATATTTAAAGTCGTTCTTGTCCGAATTCGCCAAGCGTCAGTGGATGGTGCACGAGCAAGTCAAGATCATCAGTGACTTCTTGGCCTTTATTGCCAACAAGATGGCGCAGTGTGAAGTATGGAGAGATGTTTCTGATGCCGAGTTTGACAACGCTCGGGAAGGTATGGAGAAGCTCGTCATGAACCGGCTCTACACACAAACTTTCTCGCCTGCCATTCCCCCGCCGCAGCCCATTCCCGGCGCGAAGCCGAAGCGGCGAGGTGGCGAACGACCAATGGGACCTGGCCGGCGTGGGCAGCATCAAGAAGACGTGGAACGTGATGACATCCTAACGCAAAAGATCAACATCTATGCTTGGCTCAAGGAGGAGCATTTGGACATACCGCCTGCCGGTGAGAGCGGAAGGCGGTTCCTCAAGCTGGCGCAGCAAGGTGCGTCAATCATCAGTTTGCCAGACCTCATGGGGCCTCCTCCTAATGCGTTGTAGAACTTCTCAAGATCAAATCTTACCGGGCGCCACGAGACAAGATAATCTGCGTTCTCAACTGCTGTAAGGTCATCTTCGGTTAGTCTTGCCTCCCGCGATACTGGCCGTTCCCCGGTGAACTAACCAGCAGCAGGGCTTCTCAAACACTCCAAATCAGACTCATCAGCCGACTCGTTCATGCCGCTTTTGATTTACGTCGTCCTGCAGGCCAACCCAGAGCATCTGGTTTCCAACGTCCAGTACATCCTGCGCTTCAGGAACCAGGAGAAGCTCGGCGGCGAGGCAGGGTACTACCTCTCATCCCTGGTAAGTATTCTCTAGCAACATGGCTTCATGACACATGCTGATCCCTTGCAGATGGGCGCTATTCAGTTCATTGAGAACATGGACAGAACAACCCTAACGATCACGGATGAGGAGTTTGAAAAGAACGTCGAGGCAGCTGTGTCTGCCATTGCAGAAAGGCACCGCCTTGACTCACCGGCGGTCGCGCAGGAGCCCGTCTTCTCAGAGAAAATGGGCTTCCAGCAAGGAGACTCTTCCGGGCGACCCTCTTTAGATATGATGGGAGAGTCTTCCACCCCGCGCCGCTCAACGTCGTCGAATGAAGGCAGCAGGGATGTCGACGATCAAGCCCCGATCACCGGCCTCCTTCGGTCAATACAAAAACCACTTAGCACCATTGGGCGCATGTTCTCCGACGAGCCGTCGCCTGCGCCACCGCCGCCCGTGCCTAGCAGCGCGTCGAGGCCGCCGGGACCTCCCGAACGATTGTCCCCCCGACCAAGCATGGAAGTATCACCGGATGGGCAGCAGTCCGTCTCGAGGCCGCATCTGTCGGCAGAAGAGGCTGCGGCCAGGCAAGCGAGCGCCGAGGTTGCGGAGGCGCAACGTCTCAGCAGGGCAGAGCATAACAATGTCGTCGAGACGCTTGCGGGCATGTTTCCCGACCTCGACAGGGACATAATCTCCGACGTGGTGTATCAGAAGCAGGGGAGAGTTGGACAGGCCGTCGACGCCTGCTTGGCCCTGTCTAACTGAGAGCACTGCACATCTGAATCAATAAATATCAGTTTTGCTGGCCAATCACGTTCCGTTCTATCTGACGACCTGGTAGTGCTCGCTGTTGCTTGATGACCTAGCCATTTTCCACTTTGTCCTACTCAACAACCGTCACAACAGTTGGTGTCAATTAGCGGTGCATTAAGACCTAGGTAAGCCACTTAATGCCAGGTTCCCCCGCTCGAGAGCACAAATTATTCAATTGCTCATCCTGGATGATGCTTGCATCCCGGTCTGTTAACTGACGTTGGTGAAATTCTTCCTGGTTCAGTCATTAGTGATGAATGTGTGTAGATAGTAGAAGTTTGGTGATTTCTTGTCGTGAGGTGTAGTAGATCCAGCATCTGGACTGCTTCAGAAGTTCAGGCAGCCCGCCTGGCAAAGTCGTAAGCCATTTACATACCTACTCATGCATAATCTCAGTTAGAATATATTCCCCTCTCTGCTGTGTAGGACCGGCGCTCTAGTATTTTGCCATCGACAGACGTGTTGGTTTGTTTCTTCTCTTTCTTCTTCATTTTTGAAATAGAGGGCGCTACTGATTGTTTTTCTTTTCTTGTTGATCATGGCGCAATGGGACCTCTATTCTAATATATCCATGCTACAAATGTCGATTTCATTCAATGTCAAAGCCTGCAACACTACCCTCGAGCTACATCGCAGGAACACCATCGACAGCGTATCTGAGGTACTATATAAGAGCCACGTCAAACAAAATCTATATAGCTCAGGACAATAGTTAGTAAAGAGTGCAGATCTTGGCCTTAAGAGTATTTTAGGCTCACTGACATCGCTCCAGACAAAAAGTTTATCGAGTGCTATAGCAAGTATTACCACAATGAGAGGAAAGTTAGCCTTTATTCTTGTACTACATTGGAATCACATGTAATGCAACATGATTGGATTTTTTCAAGTCGCCTGTATATACATCCTGGCTCCAGTAATGATTATTGAAAAACAACGTATTTGATAACTAGTTTAAGTTAAGTCGTATCAATGCGAAGTTGCTCTAATTCATTCACCAGAGGATGTCCTTGACAGCATTCCAGTCTAGGGTTTAGCCACTTGCATACCCGTCATTGATATGTAGCCATCATCTTTACAACGTAAACCTTTGACTATCATACTACCCAAGTCATTTGTCGGTAATACCTATCTAATTCAGTATTGAATGCCTAGACTATAAAGTAGGTAATATGTTTTTTCGCTCTTATTAGTGGGTACGGCGTTGTCCGTAGCCACTATTAGCAGCTAGGTATATAGGCTGCATAGTAGGCTTCAATCTAAAGCTAGTTGTTACGACCCCACCAGCTGCGGTGCTGGCCGACGTAACTATATAATGCAGAACAGGGGATGATGATGCCTGGCATCATTACCGCATCATTACCGAAGCTTTTGCTTTGCGGTGCAGACTGTGCAGTTGGTTTCCCTGACCTGCTCGTAACACTATTACCCCCAGAGGGGTAGGGGGCGGTTGATTGTATAAGGGTGAACCTCCACTAAGGCTTATTAGAGCCAGAAATAGAATTTCTTCCTCGTCTTATTGTTTAAATTATGTATTCTCAATCTGATTTTTTTTGTAATGATTCCGTCGCCTATTATAAAATAATAGCTCTTATTTTCTTTCTGGTTACTCCCTATGGCTACCTTGGATCATTACTTATGAACATTTTATTCTTTTTGACATGTTCTAGCCCTTACGGTAGGGAACTGCTTTCATTATGTATACGTCAGGAAAATACATTTGCCTTTTGATTACTGCTTGGGCACTTCTCGCCTCCGCCCTGGTACAGGACTCTGACGGGCCTTTCGGCCAGCTTAGCAAGAGAGAACGAAAGCCTCCGGACCATGTTCTAGTAGTTTCAGGATTTGGAAGCTGGAGGAGCAGGCATAAATGCGGCATTGAAGCGACCACCCGAATCAAGTACGCAATCCAGCGTATGCGCAAATATGCTAAAGATGCCAGTCTTTTCTTAGAGGCTAAGGACTCCTACTCTACTGCAGCATATATCGCATGGTTTGGAGGTAAAACAATCAACATCCTATTTACCCTGGGAACCGTGTCAAAAGGAGCCCGCTAACATCTTATGGGAGGTCCTAGTTCAAAATGCAAACCCTACCACAGCAAAGGGGATAAGAGACAATATCTATAACCCTATAGAAGCCCTCGGGAGATATCCACCTGGGCAGGTCAACGAGTTGAGCGCGGTTAAAGGTGCCGTCGTCATAGGCTGCTCAAAAGACAAGCAAGAGTGTAAAGGTAAAAGAGCTATGGCCTGGGCTGGGGACGAAGCCATCATCGAGTTATGCCCTGAATTCTTCGAGGATCTGTTCCGCAACGAAGAGATTTCGTTGCAGTCTTGGCAGGATAGACGGGAACTCATTAAAACCCAGTCACGGACTCTACTACACGAAATGACACATTTAAAGGCTGTAGCCGGGACCTGGGAGACGGATGATTATGCTAGCTCCTATGAGGTGCCCGAGTAAGTACACCAATCTCAGCCAGTCCCCTCTACTCTACCCCTAATTCCTTATGTAAAAAGATATTATCCCGACTTAGACCTGCTGACATATATGGAACCTTCAAGACTAGTTGGACTTGACGACTGGCATAAGTTACGGAACGCTGAGAATTACGCGCTTTTTGCATTTGATGTCTATGCAGATCGGTCCCGTGCAGCACAGGCTGTGAACCTACAGTCGAGTAATCCGCTAAAAAAAGCACTCTCACTATTAGACGCAGGAACTAGTGGTGCAAGGGAATAAAACTGATTGAGCTCCTCTTTATAGCAGCCGTGTCATAGGCAGCCTTTGCAATGCCCTTTTCTTTCCTAGCGGCCGCAATTTAAGCTTCCTATATTACATGGGAAGCAACTGTGAAGTTATTTCTATAATTTCAAGAAATAAGATTATGAATTCTCGACTTTTAGTACTTGTATATGCACCCTGGAATAGCTAGGGAACAGACAGTTTAGTTACTTATGAATCCAGTTAATCAATTAAGTAATAGTATGTAACCCTTAGTTACTCTATATTGGTACTCATATATAGTGCATATTGTCAGTATCTAAGTAACCAGAACATCTATACAGGTACTGGGAAAACGCGTGGACCGCTAGCCAGAGAGAGAGCAAAGCAGGGAAAACCCGCCTCAGCCTCAGAACCTCTTCTGATCCAGACGAAACGTACACGAATAGATAAATCCAAAGATTATTAGATCTAGTTCGTAAATAACGACAAAAAAGGACTTAAATTCACTGACAACTTAGAAGAATACAAATGTGTACGGCCTGAAGGATGATAGTATAGGGCGATAACGACTGTGTTTTGATGATTTTTACATATCTCTGCTATAACTGCTGATTCTCTGTTATCCTTAAGGCTCACATGATAACCTCCCTCTTCGCATGGACCTTTTTGCCAGACCAACGCGTCCCATCACAGTGCTAAGTATTATAATAAAGCTATTAAAAAGAAACCCCAAAATATTAGTGAGCTATTATAACGGCTATGACATCTCGCGCATTGCAGCAATGAAGATGGGCTGACACACAGAAGAAGCATATGTACGGAGAGGCCCGGTGACAAAGCGTCCTCTGCAAGGCGTTATCAATGGAAGATACTAAGGCACTATGCTAACTATGCCCTTCAAAGTCTACCTACCTACACGCATCCAACTTGTTACAAGATAACATATACCTTGTGGCATCGGCTGTGCAGTGTGCTAGGGGATCCGAGATGGTTAACACCGATGTTATCGGCGCGTTTCCCCTTCTTTTAATAGCCACAAAGCTTTATGGTGGTCTCAGGCCTGAGTCGTTGTACAACTGAAAGCCGAAAAAGCACCGGTAAAAGCTGACTTTGAGAACGGAATAAAAAAATCAAAAGCATAGTCAATCCTAACATACCTGTCAAAGTGTGGATTCCTGGGCTGTTGCTTCATATTCCCCCGCACGTATGCTAGGTTATTCACGGTCATCTCTGCACATATAATAAAGTGCCAACTCAAAGATGATTGTGTAGGTATGACAAGTGATAGATAGGTTTCTGGGGTGGCTCTATCAGGCCCAGACGAATGGCAGAGTGAAGCAGCAGTCTATTGATATCTACTGTTGCCTGAAGAAGGGAAGAGATAGAGGAAGGGGAAGGGCTGGAATGGGCATCTATAAAGGGCCTGGAACCGGCATTTCGGATGTTCCCTTATTCCGTGCTATCCATGTTCCGACAGATTGCTTTATTTATATTTTACGGAACTACTCAAAAACATTGTCATTCTTTATCTTACTAAATATTTCAGCTTCGCTCACTCTGCTGCCTCATGCGTCACCCTTAATGAGCAAGCAATACTCATCCTCGCTCACTGTCAGGGGTGTATGGTCCCGAGTGAAGAAGTCGGCGATAGGGGATACTCAGCTGGATAACAAGAGGTCAACTGTTGGGTGTGGGTGTGTAACATCATTCGAATCTGGCCAACTGTAACTATCGTGGGCCCGGATAGGGTTTTATCCCTCATCCAGATGACTGATCTCGATCCACCAGGGGTCCCCTTGCTGGGCCTCCGTTGGCCTCTGACACTCACCCACTGCCTCACCCTAAAATCAGCGTCACTGGGTGAGCCTCAAGAGAGCGTTGGACGTGGTATCAATGCGATATACTGCCATACTTCTTCTACTCTGATGACGTGTGATATCACCCCGAAGTCATGATGCTCGTGCCACCTCGTCGGCAATGTGGTGACGGTTGAACTCACCTGGAAACAAGTGTGGTTCCACTTTTTCTTTTACAAATGAGACTTATTTACCATGATGGAACCAATGGCGATGTCTATAATTTTATACAACCAGAGACTTCTCGTTTCACTCAGAAAAACTACCTGACTCTGACCTCCGCAGCCATTATAAACAAACAAGTCTGCTATGCGTCTGATCAAGGTTGCGTTCGGCCACTAATATTCAATCGTGAGCCGAATATCGTTCCCAGACCTACTACCATGCTTTCCAACTATTAGTTGTGAAGGTATTTCTTAAATCGCCTGTTATCTTTGAGCCACTTGTCTTTTCGGAATGAGGCAAGCCGCAACACAACCACTCAATCATCTATTATGAAGCAATCTTTTATCTGCCCAAGGTCCTGTAAGCTTTCCGCTGCCCTCCATGTTATGGTACCCCTTTTTTAAACCAGATAAGTCCCGTGACTAGATACCTATAGCTCATCCGAGACTGCTATAACATGGGCGGCTCCGGTCACTGTGGGGCAGGGGGCGAGTGGTTTCTTAATGGCAGCGTCTATTGAATGCCAAGTTTTGGGTACGTAACTTCTTCCATACCTAGTTATACCAAGACCACATGTGGCTAGCAAGTGTGAGATACAGGCGGGACTGCCATCAGGGGCAGAGGCTTCTTTCTTTACTGCAGTGCCGAAAACTCTACGGATACGAAGTAACACCGTCTCTGTAGAGGTCAGCGGAACATGGGGCAATTATGCAGGGACCATGCTTCGCAACTTATGGCTTGAGGCTTATGAACGTAAATAGAAACAAGATGAAAACTCACCGGCGTTAAAATCTAGGTCTCACCAACACACAAACGGTTAGATAGAGCGGAATTCCGGCCGGATTTATCCCGCTTGCTGTCAAGACGCAGAGGAAGTAGAATGAGGTGCAGGCGGGATGTCTGGATCTCTTATGTGGCCGTGAGATCAGGCAATCATCGTCCAGCGCCTTCACTCGTGTTGAGTCAGAGAACTCCCGCATCCTGTATGCGAAGGCAGCGGGTGAGCCCCCAGACCTGATACCGCCAGAGCGTGGGAGGGAGGTGGAACGGGGCGGTGCCACACTGCCAAGTCCGAAGCCTCCGATCATGCTTGGCTACAGGGTCCAAAGCATTATATACGAGGTTCGCAAGCAAGGTTGGTCAGGACCGGCACTTGATCGTGCACAAATCATGACACCTTAGGCCTGGTGGCTGCTCCTATGCGCACACGAGCTGTATAAAGATGCCCTCGGAGAAACGCCACAGGCCATAGCGAGGGAATCAGCAGCTCGCGTACGTGGGAACATCCAGCATAGCCAATCGTGCCTATGCATAACTCTCAAGACAACAGAGAGCCTTCCCGTTCTTATTCCGTGCATGTGGTCATCGTGCGAATACGTTGTTTGGCAGAAGCGTGACTCGCGCAAGTGAAGCGCCGGATCACTCCCCGCCCCATCGTGCGAGAGACTTCCGTCATGTTTTGACAACAGGATGCCCTGCCGCGTAGGTAAAACCAGGAAGATCGCCAAAGCACCTTCCGCATCCGTGCGGGAAGACTTCGCAAGTCTACGCGGCCAGTGGTTTGGATCAAAGAATCCTCTAGTGTTGTCTCCTCGGGTCCTAGGGGGCGCCGGATTGTCTTAGAGCCGACCCAGGAGGGTCGTAGTGCGGATGGGGCTCCAGATGAAGTCACTGGCTGCCACAAAGACCGTTGGAGTAACGACCCTAGCGAAATAACCTTAATGCTTAACTCAAACTCTGCTGTTCTCACCTCTAATCTCCTCAACCTCAACCCTCCCGCCTCTCGCAGGGGGGGGCTTCCGAGCCGTGCGTCTAGCGCGACGAAACCTCGGAACCACACCGAACCCCCCCCTTCTTTTGTCCTGAAGAGACCCTTGCCCGCACATGCTAGCGAACTCAACCTGGTCTGACTATGTTTGGCGGCTCCCTGTTTCCAGCTTGCTTTGCCATGTTGGAGGGCTGTGGCTCCTACAGGGGCTTTATCTTGGCGGGGGTTTCGGGTGGCTCGAATGGGAAGAAATGCCAGCTCCTCATACGCACTAAGAGATTGGAACCTTGGTGAGCTCCCTTCCCGAATACCAGCATCTGGTACCGGTCGTCACACTAGAGCCGTGGCCCGCCGCCCCCTTGGATGCCGCTTACCCCCCTGCTCATCGTTCGTCTCTTCCTCGGGAAGAAGAGGCCCAAGGGGGGGCCACGCTAGGTTCCGTTGACGTGTGTCAGGTGCTGTTCGTGGGGAAGCTGGACGCGGAGAAGAAAACAACTCTGTACGGCTTCGGGCATCCTACCGAGTCTGTTACTTCTTCCTCTTGCTTGCCATGTGCAATTGACAGGCTCGGGAAATACTCCAAGAATCACGCTTTTGCTATCCATCGTTGTTAGCTATACCGGACCCCAATGTTGTCGTCGTAGCACATAGCACAACGCACGCACCCATTGAGGTCCTTGGTTCCCGGATGCCATTCATCCTCTAAGCCTCCAAGAGCCCGCATCACATCCATGATCCCACGGCCGTGATCCTCTTGCGATCACCACAACAACCAGGCAAGCCATTCAGCTCCCCAATCGTCTGACGGTATCGAGTTTCACATCCCAGCCCAAGCCCGGGCAGAACCAAAAACGCTCTATTTCACCGACGGCAGGACTCAGTTCCGGCCTACCTCTTCTCATCCCAGAGGGGTCCTTGTCAGCCAAGATGACCATCCCTGGCAGTCCCAAGCGTTCAAAGTATACGGGCTAGGCATCAAGTCCACCCCTGCCCGGCCTTTCTTTCGACCTCACTTGTCAGTCGAGATGCAGCCCTGGCGAAACTCCCCTGCAAGAGCCGCAAGCCCAAAACAGACAGACGGGCCCTAGCTCTTCATCCCTTCTCCCAGAATCGTCCCATTGCTCTCCAGATGGCACCGCTATGTTTGACCCAATCCTGATGCGGATAGAGAGACCTGGTGGTGACTTGTATCCCGCCCTCGCTACCGCCCTCGCTACGCGCACCTCGCCTGCAAGTGTTACCGACCCAACGCGGGCTTTCCGTCTTCTCAAACACTCCCACTGGAGCCGCTCCACGGATGACGATACCTCTGCGTCCACTTCACACTAAAATCCGATACGCCCTTGCCCATCCAGTCTGCCCAGCCGTGGGCCAGATCCGGATGGCCAGGACCACGCCTACCCAGTGCCCTCCGATCTTCCGGGTGCCGGCCTTTGTAGCCCATGCTGGTCAGCCAAGACGGCCAAGAGGAACAAGGTCCCTCCCGATATAATGACTGTCCCCCCTTCCTCTCGTAGTCCACGGTGATCAGCAGGACTGTGACCTCTTCCATTCATATACGCGCCCTCCTTTATTCATTCGTTTCTTTGCAGCGCTCGGCGACCACTCGCGCCCAGCTAGCTGCCGTTTGTTTATTTCGTTTCATTCCTGTAGAGACCGGTATCTCGACTTTCGATCAGAGGCGAGCCTCATACGTTCCTTTATTCCTTCTTGTGTCTCTTAAACCTTCCTTTTCTCCAGCCGACTACCAACCCTCCCTTCGAGCTTCCCCACACGACCCGGTCCCTGCTACACCACAACGATGCTTTCGCGATACGGAGTCCTTTCGTGGCTCGCCCTCTCGACGTTGGTCGCCGCCAACCCCCCGCCCGCCGAGCAACAGAATTGCGAGGTCAAAACCGAGACCGTCGTCAAAACCGAGACCGTCCACGTCACCGAGACCGTCCACGTCACCGAGACCGTCCACGTCACCGCCCCGCCGGTAAAGGAAACGGTCCATGTAACCGTTTCCACCACGATAGACAAGACTATTCCTGTCACAGTCAGCGAAGTCAAGACCAAGACCATCCACGAAACTGTCAAGGAGACTGTTCACGTCACCCAACCGCCAAAAACAGTTAAGGAGACGGTTCATATTACTGAACCACCCAAGACCGTCAAGGAAACGGTCCATGTCACCGAACCGCCCAAAACCGTCAAGGAGACAGTTCACATCACTGAGCCGCCAAAGACCGTCAAGGAGACCGTCCACGTCACTCAACCGCCGAAAACAGTCAAGGAGACGGTTCACATTACTGAGCCACCTAAGACCGTCAAGGAGACGATTCACATCACCGAGCCACCTAAGACCGTCAAGGAGACTGTGCACGTTACGCTGCCTCCTGTAAAGGAGACAGTCCACATTACCCAGCCGCCGCAAACTGTCAAGGAGACTGTCCACGTGACGTTGCCTCCTCAGATTGTAAAGGAGACTATCCACGTCACGCAGCCTCCCCAGATCGTTAAGGAGACCGTCCACGTTACGTTACCCCCTGTGAAGGAGACAGTACACGTGACGTTGCCTCCTCAGACAGTCAAGGAGACAGTCCATATTACCCAGCCGCCCCAAGTTATCAAGGAGACAGTACATGTCACCCAGCCACCTCAGCTTATCACGCAACCACCTCAGGTTGTCAAGGAAACAGTCCATGTGACGTTGCCTCCTCAGACTGTGAAGGAGACTGTCCACATTACCCAGCCTCCCCAGGTTATCAAGGAGACTGTCAACGTTACACTGCCCCTCAGATTGTGAAGGAGACAGTCCATGTCACTCAGGCGCCCCAAGTGGTGACGGAGACGGTCCATATCACACAGCCGCCCCAGGTTGTTACGCAAGCACCTCAGATTGTCAAGGAGACAGTTCACGTCACGTTGCCTCCACAGATTGTCAAGGAGACCGTCCATGTCACCGAGCCAGCCCAATGTCTTACGCAGCCCCCCAGATAATTAAGGAGACCGTTCACGTTACTCAACCAGCCCAGGTTGTCACCCAAGCGCCACAAATTGTCAAGGAGACAGTTCACGTCACGCTACCCCCGCAGATTATCAAGGAGACTATCCATATTACCGAGCCAGCCCAAGTTGTTACGCAAGCACCTCAGATTGTCAAGGAGACAGTTCACGTCACGTTGCCTCCCCAGATTGTCAAGGAGACTGTCAAGGAGACTGTCCATGTCACCGAGCCGGCCCAATGTCTTACGCAGCCCCCCAGATCGTTAAGGAGACAGTTCACGTCACGTTGCCTCCCCAGATTATCAAGGAGACTGTTCACGTCACTCAGCCAGCCCAGGTTATTACCCAACCGCCTCACGTTGTCAAGGAGACTGTCCATGTTACTCTGCCTCCCCAGATCGTCAAGGAGACTGTCAGGGAGACCGTTCATGTCACCCAGCCGGCTCAGGTCCACACCCAAGCGCCTGAAATTGTCAAAGAAACGGTTCACGTCACTTTGCCGCCCCACATCGTCAAGGAGACTGTCCATGTTACTCAAACAGTGAGCCATTGCGCCACGACTGTGGCAGCTCCCGTCATGGGCCATCAGACAATGGCACCGGTCAACACCCACATGCCCGCTCCCCCGGCTCATACCCCTCCGCCGGCGGCTCACGTCCCTCCGGCTGAAGCCCCAGTCTCGTCAGCACCTCCCGCGCATATGCCGCCTCCAGCAGCGGCGTCTCCTGTACATTCGATGCCTCCCGCTGAGGCGGCACCCCCAATGCACGCCGCACCTCCTGCCGAGGCTGCACCCCCTGTTCACCAGGCGCCGCCCGCGGATGCCATGCCAGTACACACACCTCCCACAGAGGCCATGCCTGTCCATACACCTCCCGCAGAGGCTATGCCAGTACACACTTCCCCGCAGTGATGCCCGTTCATGAACCCGCCCAGGCGCCGGCCGCATCAGCAGCGCCGACACATCCCATGAAGATGAGGTTCATGCGCCGGGCATGATGATGAAATTGCCAGGAAGAGGGATTGAGGTTGGAAGAGGTTGGATGTGAGCCCTAGACGGAGGGGCGGAGGAGACTGCGCGCGTATAACTTTCTTATATGTAATCTAAATAGTAGGCGGCGGCTAATGACGCTGGACAAAGTTTGATACCCTGTCAGCCGGCTTTGAATTGACCCTTTTTTAATTACCCTGTGCCACTAGTGGAAGAGCGTAGCAAATTTCATAAACTTGAATCTTGACTTTCATCATTGGGAATCTAAGCAGCTGCGCGTGCTACATGTATCGCATCACAAGACGCCCAACACGCATGGCCCTCACAGCAGGTGGGTTACAGCCACTGACAGGCCAATCAAGGACATTAGCATGACGGGGGCGGAGAGAGGAGCGGGTCCAGATGCCGGCGCCGGTTTCGAGGTGGTCGTGGGCGACGTACCGTTAGCCGAAGAAGGCTTTGCGGCATTGAACTGGGCGACGACGAAGTCGACGGCGTCGTTGGTGTAGTTGACAAAGTATGACCCGTGGACTTTGGTGTTGTTGCCAAGATCGCAGTAGATGTCTCCGGTATCGCAGTAGGACTCGATCTTGGGAGCGTAGCTCTCGCACGCCGTGACGTTCTCACGTGGGAAGAGCTGGAAAGCGGACATGCTGGTCAGCGGCGATGCTTACGTATACATGAACGTCCTAAAACAGGCGACGAAGCCAAGCAGTGCGACTTACCCCGTCGTGTGTGCTGGTGCCTCTGTTCCACGAGGCCGAGGTGTCGTGTGTTGGGTCCCCGAAGAGAATGACGGCGACGACTGCGAGTTCGATTGTATTAGCCGAGGATCCCTGCCCTCTTCCCCCTTCCCCCCCCCTCTTTCTTTTTATGGGACTTTCTAGGGGATAAAGGCAGGAAGACTCACCACTCTGGTCTACCACAGACGCCGCCACGGGAGTCGTGACGTTGAAGTCGATGTCCACGTTGTCCCTCTTGTCGTCCTGCGTATTGCCACATAAGGTGTCTCCTACAACATGCGCGCCCTGGGTTCATGCATGTCAGCCGCAGGTGCCAGAAAACTCAATTAGAACCCGCCTTGAATTCTGACCTCGCCCCCCCCCACCCCTCTTTGACTTGGCGAACTTACCTGAGAATAGCCCAGCAGCGCGACCTTGGAATACGGGCATTGCGAATTATACCGCGTCAAGGCGGTCTTCATGGCCTCGGTACCGGCTGCGACCGATGTTGAGTAGTTGTCAAAGGTTGCGGGGTAGTCGAGGGCCTCGATTTGCGACCCCGGGACGGCGGCCACGACGCCAGTGGCAACGGAGCCGATCCTACCAACCCCGGCAGCCTCGTTGCTGCCGCGGGCCACGATGACATGGACGCCGGTGGCGCAGGTGGCGGTCGAGTTCTGCGCCGAAGCGCTAGCGGAAAGGAAGCCAGCGACGGCGACGGCGTTGATGGCCCTCATCGTTGTGGCTTGGAGAACAGTGGAGTATGTCTTGCAAGCTGTGAATACCGCCAGGTGAGAGTTGGATCGTGGAAGGGATGGGAACTGTAAGGATGGCAACCGTAGGCCAAGAACTTTAAGAAGGACGACCAGGGAAGAGCGAGGTATTTAAACGAATCATTGCGTCGCAATTTGACCATCACGACCGCCAAGAAGCTGTGGGGAGAACGACGGTTCGGATGGTCTCAAATCGTTCTTTTCAGCAAAATCGTACCAATCGCTTCTCCATCTGGGTTCAGCAATGCGGCCCGGAGCAACACGCTGAGATGGGCTGGGGAGGGCTAATGCATGATGAATGTGTTCGGATCGTCAGGGGTTATCCCAGGCGGACCGCATCGGACGAATCGAAAGAAAGCCCGCTCCTAATATCATACGCAATCGAGATCCCCCCATATATCCCAAATACGCACACAGACTGTCACCGGACAATAGTGTTTGGCAGACTCGGGCGGGGTATTGGTGCAAGGGTCCGACGATGAGCTGCCGCGACTGGTTGGACCCTCGTAGTCCCGGCGAGAAGGTGACCTCAAATGGGATAGCCAAACTAGGGGTTCGAGGATGCGATTCAGCAGGCCTCGGCATTGGGCCCAAATCTAGCACAAAAAGCAATACCCCAAGCCCCAGACCTTTGGATCCTTTTGGAAGGTAATAGCATTGTTCTTACATCATTGCCATCGGTTAACTAGACCTGCTACGTCTGGTGTGGCGAGAGTAAAAGGGCGAGATGCGAGCGTTGTGGGCATTGCGGTGCGGCCAAGGAGAACAACCATCTGTGAAGCGCCGCTTTGCCCGGGTTGCTATCCTTAATTAATTCCCCAATTCCTTAGGCAAGATTATGCGTTGGATGAACTGAGGTTCTCACTATTATACAGCGGTCGAAGGCAGTTCGAAATGCAGCAAGACATGTATGATCTCAACAACGGACAAGAAGCACGGTGTTTTCGGTGGGATAGAAGGCAGCCTTCCCAATAAGCACTTTAGATATGTCTTTGAGAGAGTTACGCACAAGGATTACTGATGCGGGAATTTGGAAAACGGCGGGACCGACCATTGCAGAGTGCACGCGGCCATGGGCACCTGTAATTTCATCATGATTTGGACGTCTTGGCTGCATATATTGTCTAAAGCACACCGACCAAATTGAGCGACTTGTTACCTCCTGGTCCCGGGGTAATGGACCAACACCGTAAGTAACAATTCATCTACTCGTACCAATGAGTACAGGCGCCTACAATGCCCGAGATGCTTCCTACTGCTCTATGCCTGCCCGACTGAGCCCATTTTCCACTGCATAGCCTACTTGGATGTTGCTCTAGCAGTTACCACTTTGGAGACCATGATCTGCAAATGGACCATTCATGGAGTTTTCACATGTCAAGCCCTCGTTATAAAGACAGCCGCACAACAGACAACCAAACCCAATAGCCAATAGCATGGTTGTGATTAGATAGGCACTGGACATATCATTGCGCAGGAAGCCTACTGGAAAGCCTACCGTCTGACAAAGTACGTGGGCCAATAGCTTTCCAAGGCGTATCAACCACCTCCCTCACCATTGGGTCCCTGTAAGAACACTGCCACACCGCCTATAAGCAACCATCTAAATTTAATACGCACTCCCCGCCACCAGCACCTCTTCCAGTTCTCGCTCCTTCCTTATCCTCCTATGTGTTTCCATATCGTCGAGCTTTACAGCGCTTGTCGCTGCTTGTACTACGAACACGCTATCGATTATTGTTACGGCTATGGGAGACCGGGACATCCCATATCAAAGCGCACCATCCTTATTGGCCGTGCTTGTGATGATCACACCGAAGGCCGGTTTCTTATCCGCTATATGAACAGAGCCTCTGAGCTAGGCTGGAACAATGACACGACACCAAATGTTATTTGTCAAAAAATGCAGCCGATACCGAGTCATGATCCTAAGCTAGAGCAGGTTTCGAGGGAGGAGACTCCTAATACTGCCGTGTTAAGTAAAACCTCTTGTCACCGTAAGCGTTCCTGCTTCGCTGGGAATGGCCGAACATGAGCTAAAGCAAACAATCAAGTCTACCTGACACTACCAATTCGCTCGGACGAGTTTCGGCTTATAAGACTGAACCCAGCCTCCTCTGCCTCATCCCCCATCGCTATCAACATGTTTGTCCACAAACTCGATGACCCTAATGTTCGGTATGACGCGCTGTCTTACACTTGGGGCGATGGTAAAGGGAGAGATGATATTACCGCCAACGGCTGCTCCCTGAACATAACGAACAATTTGCTGGTGGCTTTGCAACATCTCAGACGATCAGATGGGGACATCTTGCTGTGGGTCGACAGTATTTGTATCAACCAAAAGGACACAGATGAAAGGAACGCACAAGTTGCTCAAATGGGAAAGATTTTCAGTCAAGCTGACCAGGTGAGAATTTGGCTGGGCGCCGAGTCTCAAGCATCAGGAACAGCGATGCGAATGCTTGAAGGTTTCAATGGAGCCCAGACATTCAAGATCAATGAAGCCCAGACATCCAAGAAGATCGTGCACAACATCGCCGTCCACGAAGATGCCACCAGGGCTCTCACGCTCCTTTTGCAAAGACCTTATTGGACCCGTATGTGGTTTTTTCAAGAAATCGTCCTTGCTAGAGAAGCCACTATTCATTGCGGCTCGTATTCGGCAAAATGGTCAGCGTTACGTGCCCTGGACGATGCCGTGGGTGATCGGACGTTATGGGTTTATCCAAATCTGCGTAAATCATGGATAACGGGGCTTCGAAAGGCCGTCTTCGGAATCTCTCAGTTCTTTATCGGCCAGATGAACGCCAGAAAAACGATCAATGTTCTGCATACGACGAGGAAACTGCTATCAACCGACGCCCGAGACAAACTATTTGCACTAATAGGTGTTAGCGACATAAGATATCTGGTGAAGGCTGATTACTCGAAGCCGACCCGCGATGTCTATATGGATTTTACAAGAAGACTCATACGCAGAGACAAGAGCCTGGAAATCCTTCTCACTGCTGGACCTTGGAACCCTAACAATGGGGCGGACCTCGGCCTGCCTTCCTGGACACCTGATTATCGTGGCATAAGCGGTGTCGATGTACGATATCTAGCCGCTAGTCATCTGCGGCATTTCAACACATCAAAGAACAGGAAACACATCCATACCCTCTCTGACTCACTCTCGGGCAAAGACAAACTCATGGTTGAAGGAGTCATCTTGGACACGGTCAGTGAGACGGTATTCTTGGGAAAGGGAGAGTCAAGGCGCAATTCGGTCATGGAAAAGTTCGACCCGGTCCATCGCTACGCACGTCCAAGCGGGAGTCACCTCTTCAAGGCCTTTTTCGAAACAATGATTCTCTACAACACGGCTACGTATGGCGACACTTCGAAAAAACCAACGGCTATCCAGAAAGAGAATATAACGCGCTCAGCGATTGGATTCATTCACGATTTGAATGAGTTCTATCGAACAAAACGCTCAGCAACAGACAAAGAAATGGACATAACGTCTTTTCAAGGTATCCACGAGACCGATACTTTCGAGGAAGCTGTTCGACGGTATCGTGACTTACAAAAAGGAGATCCTGATTATCTGTATTGGCTCCGGGAGGAATACGTAGTCAGAGTCGAAGAGGCAACAGATGGGCATCTAACAAACCTTTTTTCCACTGCAGACGGATACTTAGGAAGAGGCCTGTCGTCAATTAGGGAAGGGGACATTATCGCAGTTCTGTTCGGGAGTCGGCTTCCGTTTGTTCTTCGCAAGAAGAAGGAAAGTTCGACATACCAGCTTGTCAGTCCATGCTACGTGCCCGGTGTCATGTACGGAGAGCTCATGGACAGAGTGCGTTACAGTAGGGAAGAAGACCAAAGCGAAGAAGGGAAGTGGCTTTTGAGTGGTAGGAGTGGATCAGGAAAGCTGTGTGAAACTAGAAGCAAGATCCAGGACGGTCTTCTGCAAGTGGAAACGCTCCTGTTGGTGTAAAAGACCTTCCCATGTCGTTTAAGAACTGAGTAGTTGTTTGCTGGGTTAGAGGGGACCTTGGAAGAACTTGAAAATGTTGATCTTCCCATGTTTAACGTTAGATATTGGTATGAAAGCAGCCGTCAATTCGTAAGTCATTTCTACGTAGGTGGAAAATTCTAGAAACTACAAGCACCACTATTGTTGGTATCACAGGGTATAATACGCCTTTCGGCAGGGTGAAGCAGCAGTCGATTGATGATATCTACTGTTGCCTGAATAAGGGAAAAGAAGGAAGAGTATGGGCTGCCAAGCAGCCGGCTAGAAATAGGCCTGCAAACGGATACCGGCACTACACTTATTCCATATCCGATATCCATATTCCAACAACTATCCTATATCGAGGCTCAGACTGCTCTAGTACTTTATTGAGGACACTGGACACTTCTGTCTCAACGACTCTCACCATTTCAAGACGATTGAGTCACGACACAACAAGAGGGGTCTCTTCTGGCATTTACCCATAAATCATTCTGTATTGCCGATACAAATTGGACTGCCTGAGATTTCGTCTCCGTTCGGGTTGGAGTTCCGGAAGGGAACGTCAATAGGCTGTCCCATCATTACGGGGAGTTGTTGATATCGGGCCATCTTAGGGTCAGCTTGTCACCACATATTTTGCTGAAGAATACTTGTTATCCATGTCACAGTAAAATCACTCGAATCACAATTGTCAACGCCCAACTATGTATAGTGAAGTCCCAGAACCTCGCTTGCTATCCTTGCTTATGAAAGTTCGTTGATCTCTAGTCACGAAGCATATTAACCTGTGGTGCTGTGTATGTATTTACATCAAAAAGCCTATGCCATTATAATTTAGCATCGACCGTGTTTTTGCTCACTACCCCTCTCGCAAACTCCCCAAAGGTTATGTGCTGGTCTGTGTCAACCTCTTCTCCAAGGTTAGGCTGGGTGAATACGGCAAGCGTATTTCGCGCCACCCTTCCGTTACTCATAGAGGGCCGGACGCCTCGTACGAAATGCGGAACAGCCTTGAACTTCCCCTTCGTGATCCTCTCCAGCGCCTCGCCCGTCTGGAAAGCAATGCAGTCTCTCGGGATCTTGACTTGAACCGTCTCTCCAGTCCTGGACTTGATGTAGAGGCCGGCCAAGGGATCCGGGCTTCCCGACATCTCATCCAGCGGCGGAAGTGTCGAGTCAGCCTTGGGGACAGAGACCGCAGTCGATGTTGCATGTTCGTCAACAAACATGGCGGATGTCAAGGCCGTCAGCACGGAGTGGTCCAGATGTACCCCACACCAATCGTCCTCGTTGGCGCTTGAGCTGTCCTGGGATTGGGGATAGTAGTGAAGCAGTCTAGCCTTGGTGGTGTTGCTTGTGCTGACGACGTGCTCGACGTAACCTTTTGTGTAGCCTTCGATTTCCCGCTCAGCATATTGGTCGCAGGCTCGCGCTACAAGAACCGCAGTGTCGATCAGAAGGCGGCAAAGGCCCTCGAGGCTGTTCTTGAAACCAGGTAGAACATCCTCTGCGGGCCAGACGTTGGGTGAGAGATATTCCGGGAAGTTCTCTGGAGAAAACTGGGAAGTGGGTTTCGCGCAGTCTAGACTGGGGTCTGTGTAAAAGGCGCAGTTGGCGTAGAATGACCCCTTGAAGGTGTCCACTTGACCGTCCTTCAGTTGCTCTTTGCCTAAAGACCAGCCGGTGAGATACTTTGCAGCTGCATTTTCAATTTGGCCTGCGGTAATGCGTCAGCTTCTACCAGCGACCTTGCGTGGTCTAGCAATGCAGCATACTGAGTTGCGTTTCAGAGAGATTCCCAAGGTATGACGCATAAGACAGTGCCTGGCGCCGAAGTTGAGGGAACTCGGGAGTAACATCTTTCACTACCAGGATTCCGAGAGAGTCTGGCCCGAAGGCCTCAACGAGTGTTTCAAAAGGGATGTTTCCTGATATCGTTATTAGAGGTATTCAGGATAAACGTCTGCCGCGGAACATACCCGCTTTCAAATTAGTGAGTGACACTACAACTGGTTGGGCGGTATTGGCAGCCGGCTCGCTCATTGTAAGTCGTCAACGTTTCGTAAGCTGCTGATCAATGTGAGGCGCCGTGGATGATTCTACAATTTCAAAAACTAGGGGTACTATGTGTGTAAGGTGTACGTGACAGAAATCCTCGCTCGACCCAGCCTTATATATCAATCCTCAAAGGGGAGACGGGAGGTAATAACTATGTCGTTGTGGAAGGGATTTGTTATTGGGTGGTTCTTACGAGGATCAGGAGTTGGTTTTGGGCATGTGGAGCGTGGAACCGGCACTCACGCTATCTACGTCCGTAGTAGGGCCACTTGCAAGATCCGATCGGTAAGCCATTCCCGATTGGCTGGTAATTACGACACTAGGCTGATGAACAAAACAGTCCGATTGTTTCACGGCAGCACTGCGGCTTAAAACCCTGATTGGCCGCTAATTACGACATCTTTGAATTCCGCCTACAAATATGGCCATGTGGTCACCGACATTCGAAATCGTTATATCGTGCTATCTATCTTACCGCTTCCAGTCAATTCATCCCATGGCTGTGTTCGACTGCATTCGACTGTATTATCAAACGTCGTCTACGACAATCGGGCCCAGAACATGCGTCCTGTTACACCCGCCAACCTTGCAAATTTTCGACCGCATATCTGGGGTAGAAGACAGTTTTGTCAAGACAGGTTTGCCATCATGACCGGGCGCGAGCCTCTGATAAATCTTATACACCCGACCCGTATCACGTACAGGAACGTCTTTCAACCAAAACCACCTCGAGTCTGGCGTTACTAATCCGTTCTCGTCCCGGCCAGCTTCCTCAAGAACCAAGGCCCCCAGGATCCCGTCCATGCTTGACACTATATCCCAGGAGACCATAGATGAGGGTATCTCGTCGAGGGCCTGGAGTGCCGTCATACGTATATCGTGGTTCCTGCATGCGCGCACAACCGTGCAGAGGGGTAAGATAAGCCCCTGCCCGAGCAGGACGGACGTTGGACGCGGTTGCGATACACAGTCGCGATAGAGATCGACGCACTGGATGGTGAGATGCCGAAATTCTTGTTCGAAAGCGTCGTACGCCATCTCAGTTGGGTCGAGACAGCATGTCAGGGTTATATGGAGAAGAAGCCAGTGTATCTGGACAATTCTCAGTCCCTTCTTAGTCCCAGTGTCGATCTTGGGACTCTGAATATAGTGCTGAATGATGTCCTTCCACCTCTGCAACTGCGATAGGAAATTTTGCTGGTGGACGGTAAGATGGCCAAGGGTCTCCAGTGCGACGCCTCCCGCCGTCGCATCTGCAGAGTTGCCGACAAAGCCGACGCCAAAGGTGAAGAATCTACCCCATGAGATGAAGAATTTTGATATAGAGTCGTGTTCGGGGTTGTGCAAGTCTGAGCCGGGATCGACCTTGAATGGATGAGTATGTCGACGCAGCGGTTGCAGTGATTGAGAGACATGGCTCATTGCCGCTATGCAGGGCAGCACATGCTCCATGTCGTCAAACTCGGAGTCTCGGGGCTGCGTTTCACTATTGCTGGAGCCGCTCTCGAACATAGTGATGCAGTCCTTTAATACGCCTAGGCACGAGTTGAGGAGAAGCCCGGCTGTCTTGGGCTCTCCCTGGAGGAGCTCGTAGACGACGAGTAGTAGAGTAGTGATGACTATCGTCGTTGGCGACGACGCCGTGATCAACTCCATCCGTTCTCTGAGGGACTTGACTGCTTGTACATGGTGTCGCAGAGCAACCTCGCGGTGTTCTGTTACATCTTGGCCGTCTGACGAGGGTGGCAAGACCTTTTCCCGATGTACGACAGGTTTTGTGCCTTGGGGCGAGGAACGTATAAGGGCACCGACAGCAAGTATTGAATGGTGAATACAGTCATCTTGTAGGCCTTCGCCAATGACCAGGTGGGACCAGTTCGGGCTGGTGTAGTAACCTGCCAGGTTGGTGGAGACCTGATGGCGGAAATAATCGAAGTAGATGCCATCTTTGCGATAAACCTCTGGCAGATTCGACAGGGACCGAGGTATTTGTGGCGTCGGGGACAAGACGAGTGCGGAGCTGCGAGATTCGGGCTGAGCTGACGTGGAGCGAGGGGCGATGAGTAGCGGGACCGTTCGCCGGACAACATTCTGCGTCTGTCTCCTCCTCCTCCTGTCGATGCGATCCACGTATCCTTCGCACGTCACGCCGACTTTCTCGCATCGAAAACAGGTGGGCTTGCGCTCGTCGCACTTGACATGGCGCGTCTTGCAGGTGGCACAGCCGGTACGGGCCTTCGGTCCACCCGCCCTCCGCCGCTTGGTCTCCTCCGTCGGCGAGGCCCTTTGGCTAGGGGTGGCCTCCGGAGACGACTCCTCGAGCGGCTTAGGCAGGATCCAGGGCCCCATCTTGGGGGCCAGGTCTGGGCCGCGTTGCTCCATTTGTTTCCGGGTCTTGTGGGCGGCTCGGGCTGGATTGGCTGGCTATGCGAGAGAAGTGGTGCGATTTTCCTGCTCTCAAGAGTGAGAAATCTTACAGAGCAGAAGAAAGGGCTCACCTGAGCCGCTCGGGGGAAAGATTTGTCTGGGGGATAAATGCAACGCGTCAGTTGGGGGAAAACCTCGTATCCACCAGAACCCCAGACTGCGGGGGCAATGGATGCAACATTATTTGTGCGTTCTCTTATCAGAACCTCGCATGACTGGCCAGCTTCTGACTCGTAACTCTTGAACCAATCATCATGTTGTGGTCTAGTTACGGGTTTCCAGGCTGCCCCAAGATACGGCCTGATAAGTCGACAATTGCGCCGAGAGAGATGCAAGGGCTTCTGTTGTCGAAGGTCAACAGTGCTTCAGTGTGCCGTGCTGTTCCTGTCAAAGTGCCGCGTCAAAGAGTATGAAGAGTCCCGAGAAAAAGAGTACTTGCAGAAGCCTTCAATTGCCCTGGAAAGCAATCAAAATTTGAGTGAGGGGTAGCCGACATGCGCACTTTACCAGTCTTCCTTTGGCCAATCCGCTCATGACCATGCAATTATGGGCTTGACAACATCGCCACTCTTCATGGCTTCCACGGCCGACCCGAAATCGGCAGACTGGAAAACCTTTATGAGCTTCTCAAGAGGGAACTTCCCCTCTCTCCACCATTGAACCATCTGAGGAATGTACTCCGCCGTCTTGACGTGGCCCTGGATGGCCCCAAAATACTGCCTCCCGCTGACCATGAAACTCTGCATGTGAAGCACCAGATGAGTTTCTGGCATGCCTGTTCCGACCTGAATGATCTTGCCCATGTACCTTGTTCCTTGAATCTGTGCATTGAGAAGTGGCGGGTAGGCGCTCGTGTCAATACACACGGTTGCTCCAAGTCCGTCTGCCGCCTCCTTGATCCTCTCCGTGACTTGCTCCATCTCCAGCCCGGTTGTGTTAATGATGTGCGTTGCGCCAAGTGACTTCGCCAGCTCAAGACGGGAACCCAATCGGTCTATTCCAATGATGGTCTTGCACCCTTGGTTCTTCGCGGCAATGACGGCTGCCAAGCCAACGCCTCCCATGCCCGCGATGGCGATGCAGTCCTCGGCTACGGCCTTCGCAACGTTGACGACGGTTCCGCTGCCGGTTTGAAAACCACAACCAAGCGGTGCCAGTACTCTCAGGTCGTCACGAGTAAGGCCAAGGCCGTCGACGTTGACGACAGACTTATCGCTCGCAACTGTGTGGTGCGCCAAACTAGACTGGCCAAAAAAGCGACCGCCAATTCCGCCAGAGAACACGGGTTCACCCATGAAATTGATTTCGTCAAAGTTGGTGCAGTGAGACGGGGGCCCGGTTTTGCAAACGTGGCAAGATCCGCAGTATGAGAAGGAGAGCAAGACGGCATCGCCGGTCTTGACCTTTGTGACACCGCTTCCAACCCGAACCACGTAACCAGAGCCTGTGTGGTAAGATAAATCAGTGCTCGACCTTTATTGATGCTACAAGCGTTTGCAATGCGTGCTGATATACCTTCGTGTCCAAGAACTCTAGGGTAATACACGCCAGGAACCCCTTTGTCCTCGGCCGTGTTGCCGCAGTGCAAGTCTGTATGGCAGATGCCAGAGGCAACAATCTCAACCAGAACCTCATCTGCACGAAGCTCTCGGAGAGTTACAGGTTCGATGGCCCATTTCCCTTCGGAGAAAGGGCCTCTGGCGACGATGGCCTCCGATGTAAAAGCCATTTGATTAAAGTTGGGGCTGTAGCTGAAGGGTCCACCGGTATGGTCTTTCAGAAAAGGAAGATGAAAACTCGGCTAGCTGGTGTGTGCTATTTTATTAGTATCGAGTGTTGGAAGTGGGAAGCGGGGGGACGCGTCGAATGGTACGAGTGACGCATGCTGCCACTAGGGTACTTCAACTGCATATTTATGTAAACTCCACCACTAATGTTTTGATAAGACGAAACCAAACCAATCCAATCCAATCACAAGAATTGGGAATCTCAGGAGATCTTTACCTTTTTGAATGACCCTGTGCTCCGACACGTCCATTCATGTAAACTAACATACTGGATGCGGGACCACCGGGGCTAAGGAGCCGTTGGATGCTGGTCAATATTAATGGGGCCGAGTCCACGTGATTCAATGCTGGCCCTATATCCAACGTAGCTGGGTAAAGGGTGGCGGCGTCGTTTCTTCTTCTACTTCTTCTATTCTTCTTATACACGAATAGGCAACAATCGACCTCTTCTTTCTCACTCATCATGGGCCCTGTGATACCAACAGGAACAGTAGACTCCCGTTGATGACAAGAACCCTGATAATGGAAAGCTCCAAATCACACAGCGATATCGTTATTTGCTGCTCTCCGTAACCTAGGCAACTCTCGAATTTTGTAAATTTCAGGCCTCATATTCATCTACAACCCTCCAGCTATGTCGGCACGTTCCCAGTATGGTTAGTATATTGAATGCCTGACAGCTCCTTACTCACATGAACTCATCAAGTGCACACATAATTTTGACAATTGATGCTATTCCCTGCCTTATTTGCTGTCGTGATCGTTCCCAACGCCTATATCAGCTCATCCGATACTGGGACATCACCATATGTGTACACAGTACTGCATGTGGTGTAACCTGTGCAATATCTTGATACGGTACAAAACAGCCCATAATACAGAGCACACGTATGCCTTTCCCTATTTCTAAGCGAAAAAATAACCAATAAGAATCTTTGAAATGCCGTGTCACTTCTGTTACCCGCATGGTGTGACGCTTTGGCCACTGAGGAGTATCAGGAAGTCGGGAATAGAGAGTTGTGAAACACCTTCCAAGATGTGTACTCCTGTTGCATGAGCATTGGAAATCTTTCTCCGTGCTTGTGGAAGCGAGTGCAAAATACGAGCCCAGGTATTAGTGTCACATAGAATACTGAATGATGTTCTGGTTTTCTCGTACGGACACTTTGTAAGCAGTAGTTGAGAAGCTTCCCGGGAAGGGTAGATGTAGAGACTATTTGGCGAACAACGTGCTTCGTTGACTGCCCCCCCTCCCATCTTTCATCCAATCAAGGTTCAGGCTTGCATCAGTGCCTCGCGAACAAATACCGGTAGCCGATGTCGATTGACTACGCCACCTTGTGACGATCAAACTTGCGAATACGAAACCTACCCCGCCCGGATTGCTCGGTTTGCTGAATTACACGTAAGACTCACTCGATGAATCCTTGACCCGGAGTTTTATTCAGTCCCGCGTCGGGAACCCCACACCCGACGTTTTGGTTGCCTCTGCGATTCCATTGCATCGGCCAAGCCATTCAAACGCGTTGAATTAACCCAATTCATCATCTTTCAGTTGCCGCATGGGTGATAGGCAGACAACAATGCACGTCTGCAGCCCCTTTGTGCGACTCCCAACTGTTCATTTTCCGTCAGCGGCACTTCTCACCCATACGGAGGACCTCCTTGCAAACAGGATGACCTAGCGAGATTTTCGGCACGGACACCCGTGTTGTCATGCTGTGGTAACAAATGAAATAGCGGAGGATAGGACGTATATTATAGCCTTGCACCCCTTCTACCCTTCCGAGGTCTAATTTCAAGTCAAGGTACACTTCCACCTCTAACTCTCAAACATTTGATCACCAGTGCACGCCCAGATTTCTCAGCACAAACATGAACGACACGGAGGACATGGCGATGGAGAGCTTGCTTCTCGTCGAGGCAAGAAATCGATGGCCTGTAGCTGCGACGATGCTACTTGCCATCGCCTTCGCTTTCATTGTGCAGTCGGTCTTCAAAAACGATCCGTTGACAGCAATCCCCGTAGTCGGAACCGAGTATGGTGGAAAAGAGAGCAGGAGAAAGAGATTTGTAGACGGGGGTGCCAAGAACCTCTATTTGGACGGATACAGGAAGGTGGGTTGATCGTTGACCTGACTGAGAACCTGTAGAGAGCATTGCTGAACGATTCAACTCCTGTAGTTCAAGGAGCAGGCTTTTCAAATCACCACAACAAAGAGTATTTGATCCACCGGATAAGATCTTGAGGCTCAGTGCTGACTTTAAATAGAATCACCAAGCATTGTTGTGGCCCCGAAGTTCATGGACGAGCTTAAGAGGCTTCCCGATGACGTGTTGAGCTTTAATAAAGCTATAGAGGAGGTTAATTCTAAAGCCCCGGGAGAGAAGTTCAAAAGGATACAGGGCTAAAACATCATTGCAGACCATGCAATCAAAGTACACCGGTGTCGAGACGAATATCGAAATGCTTCCTCACTTGGTTAAGACAGCTCTAACGCCGGGTCTTGGTGCGTTTTCCTTCTTAAATTTTATGCTTACGAAGTTGCTGCTTACAACTGTTCAGTTCGGCTTAACCCCATCATTTCAGACGAGGTTGTGGAGGCGATGCGAATCGAGCTACCGCAGTCATGTGAGTGGACTGAGGTCAAGATCATGGACAAATTGATGCGCATTATTGCCATGGCTTCCGGCCGTGTCTTTGTTGGGCCTGAGCTGTGCCGGAATGAAGACTACATCGATGCAGCTATCAACTACACAGTTGACGTAATGAAGGCACTCCGGAAGGTCTCTAATATGCGGCCATGGATGCGGCCCTTCTTCGCTCCAAGAAAGCCCGAGGTTAGGAATGTACAAAAGCGTATTGCCAAGGCAGTCGACTTTTTGAAGCCAATCGTTCAATCCAGGAGAGAGGCTTCTGAAGACCCAGACTATCAGAAGCCCGATGATATGCTGCAGTGGATGATAGAGGCGCAGGAGAAGTCCGGCGACAAGGATGACAAGAAGCTTGCCCGATATCAGTTGGGCATCAGCTTCGCTGCTATTCACACCACGTCACTGACAGCGACCAACACGTAAGCCTCTATGTTCTCTACTTTTTGTGATCTTCTAACTCCTTTCTCAAAGGCTGTATACGCTTGCAGCCATGCCCGAATTTGTACCCGTTCTTCGCGACGATGTGCAACAAGCTTTGGCTGGCGCGAACGGAGTTTTCACTAGCAGTGCCATGCAGAACATGAAGAAGTTAGATAGCTTCATAAAGGAATGCATGCGATACCACATCATGGGATTCTGTAAGTCTCCTGAAGCCTCCTTGTCTTCTATCTGACATTTAAATAGCATCCTTCCACCGAAAGGTTCTCAAGACTTTTACTCTCTCCAACGGTCAGGTTATCCCCGCGGGTTGTATAATTGAGGTACCAGCCATCGGCATCTACAACGACGACGACTTCTTCACCGACCCAGAAGAGTTCGATCCTTTGCGCTTCTATAAGATGCGTCAATCGAAAAAGGAGCAGAAGACAGCTACCAAGCAGGCTGAGGTGGTCGCTAATGCCCAGTTCGTCAGCGTGGGTCAGACAAGCTTGACTTTTGGGTATGGGCGCCATGCTTGCCCAGGTCGCTTCTTCGCCGTCAACGAGATCAAGATGATCCTGGCAACGTTGCTACTGAACTACGATCTGAGGAACGTACCAGGCGTCACAGAAAGATATCCCAACTTGATGTCTGGAGCAATAGTAAGTTGTGCCCTACAGAGAATAAAAATAGAATACCTTGGCCGCTAACATTGTCCTTTAGGTCTACCCTGATCCTGATAGAGTGCTCCTTTTGAAAAAGCTTTAGTGAATTTGGCGATACCTGAATTGAGAGCCTACATGTCCGCAAGTACATGTACGGTGTGCTTCACAGCAAAGAATGTTAGCCTACGCGCGAGATACCAACCATGTATTAAAATGAGCAGTCAAATCACGAGCTGCAAGATCAAGACAGCCATGCGTAGAAAGAAGAGTAGATTGAACTGAGGAACATAAAGGCTCTACTATGATAGGTTCATATCAAGCTAGTCTCTGTGGAGGTGATTCAACGATGAGTCGTGTTAAATTGTTGTGCCTTAAAGTTTCTCAATTGAACTGTTTGGCACTATGGGGCCGTATTGAACTTCACGTCCCGCCCAGTATCTGGAGCCATCGCATTAGGACCAGTGATTGTGTTGGGGCTATAAATAGGCAAATGCCAAAACCATCCGGTTGATATATTGCATTCACTGCATATCGGAATATTTGTAAAGCTGCCTTTCTAGGTGGGTTGTCCAGCCGTCATTGGTCATTTTTATTACTTCCATCCAATAAACACAGCAATCACCCCTTTACAAAATAATTGGTTCAATTCTACACTTCTAGCCTGACTACACAAAAGCAGAGAATTGCACTACCATCGATCGTGTCTTGAGTTTCCCTCCCCGTAAACCAGTTCCCTTCAATTTCTCTTGGTTTGGTATTTTTTACGCCTAGGGCCCGACTAGATTACCCCTTTTCCTAACTCTTCGTATCTACTACAGTTCTGCAGGCCTCCTGCTCATTCCTACGAATCGTTTGGGAGATTCTGTATGTTATTCTGCTGACCCACCGGGGCGAAAGCGTCACACCACGGACCAAAAGCCCAACTACAAAAACATACAACACCGGGCATTCGCCGGTCGTCACCGACCCGACTACTACTCCGGCCCTCACCGGCTTATCTATGGGAGAGCGGACGGGATCCCGAGTTCTCCGGTGGGTGTGGTCGTATGTGGCGGAAACCAGCGTTAAAGATGCTTATAATGATAACCACCTCCCCTCCCCCCCCACTGCAATCGCTTCGAGCAAAGAGGGCTTTTTCGTAGTGGCTTTGACAACCCACAGCGGTGGTCACCAAACGTGGGGGGCCCGGGCCGTTTGCCAAGATCCACACTCATGATGCCCCTTGGCGGGGATGCTGTTACACAGCATGAGGTAAGGTTTAATATTCCGTTAGCACACAAGAGACAGAGCTGGCAAAGTATGCCGGGTTGTGTTTGTATTTATCAAATAATATCATCTCAATGTATCTATTTGTCGTATTTGATTAATGACCTTGTGACGAAGCTGGTCATCTGTGCATGAAGGGATGGAGAGGGTGTAAAGAGCTGGGGGGGGCAGAACCCGGACTAACAGTTTGGACTGGAGCGGCCAAGCACCTTGGACGCGCGACGGACGCGTGAATGATTACGTGATGAGGGAGTGCATGGTTTTAAGCTCGAGTCGGCGGAAGGCTATCCAGAGATCAAGTCCTTGAAGCGGCCTCTATTTTGTATTCTTCACATTCCTTCTTATAACTTTGGTGCAGATAATATGAATGAGGAGCCCGGGTGGCGCCGAGGCTAACTACTATTGGGAGGGTACACTGTTGGGGACGGATTAATCATACGGATTTGCACCTTTATCATAGCCGGCCGCCGCCAAATGGCTATTAGTTCTTCTCCAATACTTGCCTTGCCCCATTCTGCGCGGCCTCTTGTTTACTATAAGGTTGTCTGCACCTTCGTATGTTGCCTATATAAGAACGGTCACTGGGGATTCGAGTTGTGGTACTGCCAGCTCTCCTTTAGGTAGCTCTCCTCGTTAAACGCTTATAAGCCTGCCGCTTGCTTGAGGACGCTTCTCTGACGATGATATTCCTGCCCTGCCCGACGTAACGATTGTGGCCTTTGCAGATTATCATCACTTCGTCGTAGTAGCCATAGGTCGGAACTTTTGAGATCGAGGTTGCATGAGCGGTCCAGGGAAGATATCGGCCCATCTTTAATGAAACGAAAAGCGGCGAAGTGCCGCATAATCGGAAAGACTTTGGTGAGCTAATTTACTAATAAGTTAGCTTAATAAGTAAGTTCTTACTGGCGTCAGCAGGGCTCATAAGTCTATCCTGAGCCATGTGGATTGATGGGACAAGCAGCGATGTCCTAAGCAGCCGGATGTCGGCGCCGAAAAGGGTTGATAGTGATAGAATGTAAAGACGGTGGAGGTAGTCTCTTTGCTGATCGGTCATGACAAGAACATTGTGAGCAGTGCTTCTTGACATACCTAGGAACAGGGAATAAATCAATAGCTTCCTATATGTATTCTTTTGTTCCAGAGACGAATGGCATCTGCCAGCTTTTCACTTAGTGATACGCGGGGTCAGATCTCGTCGTGTCAGGGTTGAGCTACCTCATCAATCAATACTCGGTAATTGCTACCCGAATTTCTAGACTACTGCTATTAGATATTAGCGATCCAAGCAATTGGCGTCTAGAGGTTTGGTGACATTCTCGAATATTTCCACATTAGTGTAATCGACTAGAAACAAACCAGATAGGTATGATGCCTCCGGGGTTTTCAAGCCTTGTAGAGGACTTTGAAGACCCAACCGAACTCATCCTCCTCAATCAAGTTTGCATCCACCTTGATCTTCAGCTCATGCTCAGGCCCTGAGTTAACCGACTTCCATTCGAGGCCCTCTCCACCGTTGACGCCGAGAAGACTGACAGAATCGCCCCGAAGAATGGGAATGGGGGCCTGGATAGTCACCCACCCATCAATGGGAAGGGGCTTCTCCAAGAACACGGTATAAAATGCCTCATCCGTCTGTGTGAACCTTACATCTGGCCCTCCGATAATTTCGCTTTGCACGAACCAATACGTCGTGTTAAAAATCGCCTCTTCATGGCTCTTGATCCACTTTCCAGCTTCACGCAGGTTGTTCATTTCTGCCTCCACGATGGTACCGTCTGCCCTCGGTCCGATGTCCAGCAGGAAGTTACCATTCTTTGCCACCATATCAACGAGGGAGTAGACGATCGTGGTAGCGTTCATGTACTCCTCAGGCTTGGTTGCCCTGTTATATCCGTAGCTGTATGGGTCCATGCCACGGTTGCTCTCCCACTTGCGGCTCTGAGCGGACGCAAAGGTCTGGTACTCTGGCGTGTCGAAGTCGGCCGCCTCAGGAATGCCGCAGCGTGAGTTGATGGCGACCTGTCGGCCCTCGGCACGGGCCTTGTTCCACCACTCCGCCGCGAAGCCTGCTGTACCGTTGGCGGCGCCGCAGTCGCACCACATGATGTCGGTGCCATAATCATATGCCAGAGTCTCCATTTGAGGAACCATGAGATCGGTAATAAAGTCGTTGACGGGCACATGTCCGGTATACGGCTCAGGTTCGCCTGTGTAGGGGTTTGGAGCCAGTGTCCCCGGCCACGAGACAGCTGATGGGGTCGGGAACTGGACGAAACCGTACGGGCCGAAGTCTGGGTTGAACCACTCAGGTAGCGAGAAGTACGTTCCCCTCTTCAAAGAAGGCTGATATGTTTCGGCAGCATCGAATAATTCCTTGAGAAGGTCGCGCTTAGGGCCGTAGTGAATTGCGGAACGGTTCGAAGTCTCGCCTGCGTCAAAGAGAGCGAAACCATCGTGATGCTTTGTCGTGATAACGAAGTACTTGGCACCGGCATCGGCAAACAAGTCAACCCACTCTTTGGCGTCGAATCTGGAGGCGTTAAACTCCGGAAATGTATCGTCGTAAGCCCAGTCGGGGCCGTAGGTGTCAAGTCGGTATCCGTAGAAGTTGGAGCGATCGCCTTCTGGATGGTGTGTGGAATACCACCAGAACCACTCTGAGTAGCTTTCGTATGGTGTGGAATTTCCCCAGCCGGTGACAGCGTACGGGCCCCAGTGAATAAAAATACCGTACTTGGCGTCATCAAACCATTCCGGGCTTTCGTGTTTGGAAAGGCTTTCGGGATCCTCAGTCCACTCAGTCAAGCCAATTTGAACATTATCAACCGACGTCGTCCTTTTAGTGCCCCCGCTGCTAGTCTCTACGGAGACACTAACGAAACCATTGGAGGTCCCGTTGACACCGACGGCGACAATCTTCTGGTCGCCAGGGCAGAGCCGTTTCAGGTGCCCTGGACTAACAGTTTGGAAACCGTCCCCGTGGATAGTCAAGTCGAGACCGTTGCCGGACACGCACGAAGACCCAGCATTGTTGACGGTAACTTCCACTATCTGTGTATCGTTGCCCATCCACTTCTGCGTCGGCCGGACTGACTGCACACCGATATCCGGCGCTTGCTGCCACAGGGAAACAGAAAAGACATGAAGCCGGCCTTCGGTTGCATTGTTCTTTACTGGCAGGGCGATGGAGCTGAGTGTCTTTCCCGGCGGCAGCGCCGTGGTACGCTCGAAAATGTGTGAGGTGTTGAAGTCGGAGCCATTGGCCGTGTATCTGCTCGGGAAAATGATCTCGCCGCGATTGATGGTCAAGAAGCTGAACCAATTGAGTGTGCGGAGCTCAAACTCTGACGTTGTGTTGTCGGAGTAGACAAAGGAGACATTGCCGCTGACTGTCGCACCCTCGACGTCACCAGCGACAAGGAAGGAGGCCGAAAAGTAGCTGGCTTGGGGGACGGCGACCTTTTGACCGTTACAGATCAGATTATCGGGTTCCGCGGGACCGGTGTACCCAGGGAAACTGTAATGGATCCCTGTGTCAGGAGAGACGAACCCCGGGCCGACCGTGGGTTTAGGGAACGACCGGTTGAGTGCATCGAACGACGCCTCTCCAGGTCGAGTTCCAAACGCTTTGTTGTTGAAGAAAGGGATCAGATCAAGTGGAACGGAAGTCTGTCGCATTGATGTCAATAGAGTTCATGCAGTGAAGCTTCTTGTCGATGGGATGCTCACTCCGTGAGAAGACGAGTTGGTCAATGCCCCTTGCGCAATCCCGGTCCAACACAACACCGAGAGAAAGTTGAAGATACCGAAGCCCTTCATTCTGAATGACGTTACTTGACGGGGCTCGATACATTGACCCTCTGCGCCTTAGTGAGCAGAGGAGCCCGTTGCTCTTAACTACTAACCGCCACGAAGCGGCTGCGGACTTGGACGATCCAACTTTTCTATGAACCGTCTCCTCAATTCGCCAAGATATCGCTGCTATCGACTCCGAATGAAACGGTAACATTCACCCGATGCCCACTATTCATGCTACCATCAATCTCTCTGGGGGGGGCTGGTCGGATGTTGGGGTTGCTCGCAGTGAGGGGCACCACTGATAAGATCGGGGAACGTTGGAGATAGCACCACTTCCCCGGACGTCATTAAGACAGGGGGTTCCTGACTTATCACTCGTTGTTTGCAGATATTCGATGCCGAAATCGGCCATCTTGCTATATCGTCTCGCGGAGGTTCGTTTCCGCACCTCTTTATCAATACGGATATTAGTCAGTATCAGTTTTCGTGAGAAAATGGTTGATTAGTATCACTAGGCCCGGAGGGGCACAAAATATCCATGCTGTGATTTCTCTGAACAGTGAGGATCGCCAAGATGATGATGACGGCGAGGAGCACAAATTACATAGAATGGCCCGGGCCATTGTCCGACCAACTTCGGCATGTTTGTATGCTACATCGCGATTGTTTTCAGTCTTTTGGGATTTCACCAAATTTGAATTTTCGCTTGATCACAGCCATCAATGCCTTTTAATTCTTATTTCGAGGAGAGTTGAAGTAGGGGCAGGTGTGTGGCTATCAATTGAAAGCATCATCCTCTTGTCAACGTCGGCATGCTATTCCCCATGTCAAGTCGAAAGCCTCGGTCAATTATCACGGTATCTTACATGTAGCCAGACTGTAATGACCAAACCTCTCTTGGCTCTTGATTCCAAAAGACATGGAATGATTTGGGCGATCGCCGCCGTCAAAATGCGCCGATGCAGGGCTCGGTTCCGTTTCCAAATGGGGCGTCAACCGATCTTCGGGATCAATGACAGGGTCAAAGGTCACACAAAAGGGATGCTATCGTGCGGGATCAAAAAGTGATATTTGAAGAAAGTGGAGGCAAACAAGTAGCCTATTGTATTGTCTCGGCAGCCGTGCCGAGGATGGGGACTCATGTCCGGTCACGAAAGCCACATGCGTTGTTTTTGTTTCAAGATCACTATTGGTAGGCCTGTCGGCTGAAGCAGGAAAAATGGAGCGATCCACGCATGAGAACCACTGTTTGTTTCTTGGAGAACCTTGCCAGAGTGGCCAAGGATTTGCATGGTACGGATAAACTCCATCGTATGTAACTAGCTGGCAGCGGAATTGAAACATTTCGCAAACCAAACATATCCCCCACTTTCCTTTATAGTCACGTCACCTGACACAAGCTTTCTTTGACTTGAGTAGAAGCTTTACGCATCTCGGCAACCGCTTTGGCGTCCCCAGTGGTGGTTATACGAGACACTGAGGTTTTGAGTGGAATCGAGTGCGATGAATGATTACTGTTGAATCTTTCTATCGCGTGAATTGGACTATCGTACCTGTGATAGCTTGCTACGTAGGCACCCCAATGAGGGTACAATAATGAAATAAACACACATGCATGTTGTCCGCCATGCTGACATACCAAAAACATCCGCCCTAGAAATGCCCGCCCAGACGTCGTCTCTTCAGGAACGACACCCGTCTGGTGGTCTCAGACCTCTTCTGCTCGGGCTTTTGCTGCGAAATAAACTTGTCCATTACCTCCGACATAGCCACCGTGCCTCCATTGCGTCTCGTCTCGGCCATGGACATAAGCTCAGACATCTTCATCTCAAAGACTCCCGCGGAAAGCTGAACAGGTGCATCTTGACGCACCTGACGGCCAGCCGGGCGTGGAGCAGTGATGCCTCCTTGTGGAGGCGGGGCAGGCTGCACGAGACCACCCCCTTGCTTAGGTTGACCTTGCGGTGGCTGGCCCTGTTGGGGAGCAGGTTGGGGCTGGCCCTGTTGAGGAACAGGCTGCGGTTGGCCGGGCTGTGGCTGTTGACCAGGCTGCTGAGGTACGGGTTGAGGCTGAGCGCCGACGGGCGTTCCAGCAACCGCCATGGTGAGGATGAACTCGCCATCAATCTGGTTAACTGGAACGGCTATCCGAGAATTCTCTTTGTCCAGGAGAACCTGGCCCTTGACTGGGCTGAAGCTCTGAGCCAGCAGAAGTTGGGAGGCCGCAGGAATTGCTGGGCCAGGGTTTGAAGGGGGGTTCTGGCCGTTCTGAGGAGGGGTGGGAGGAATCGGGGTGGCGGGAGGTGGTGCAATGGCGGGAGGGGCATTACCGCCGGCGTTGCCGGAGCCGTTTTGGGCATTTCCTCCACCAGCAGGTGGTGCAATGGCGGGAGCATTACCAGCAACGGTTCCTGCGCCGTTTCCGGCTGTATTTCCATCCGTGTTGTTGCCTGCTTGACGCTTGATACGAGGAGGCTGCAATCCACCAGTCGCACCACCAGGGTTCTGGAGAACCGGGCGCTGAGCAATGCCCAGTGTGATGGACGACTGCGGTGAGGCTCCTGCGCGCATAGCCATAGCCATGAGTCGCTCGACATTGACTGGCGTTTCAAAACTCGGTCAGTGCTGCTATCAAATACGGACAGAGTTCATAGCACGATGCGTCTGGAAAAGGAAAACTCACGCGGCATCTGGACCACGGCGGTCATACTGTTGAGGCCGGGCACCACACCAGCAAGATTGCTGGTAACAAGGTACCGGTAGTTGTCTGCCATCGTGTTAGCGTGGAATTCCGTCGACAAGAGCGCGCGGATTTGTCTGGGGGGCACTCACTAATGGACATAACACCGTTGTTGACCATTTCGGGGCTGATACCATTGACTACATCTGTGCGAATGCTCATCGGCTGGCTAGCCTTGATAGACAACCGGAATCCGTCCTGGAACTCCGCCTCTTGGATACCTGATCCGGCGATGCTGACGGCCTGACCGAAGGGCGTCAGGGAAGCGCCAAGCTCGCTGGTTTGGCGGCCCACGGCCACGTACTCTCCGTCAATCTGGTTCATCTTGACCAGACGGACAGTCGCATCCGTGATGTTGACGCTCTTGATACTCTCCGTTATGATCCACGCCTGGCGGTCTCTCGACAACATTGCGACATAGGTGTTATCGGCGGTTACGCCGGCCTGCGTCAGCATGGCCTGGTCGATGGGCAGCTCAATTTGAGCGCCTACCAGGTCGGTGGCCCCATTTGTCTGAATGGATACAGAGCTGCGCGAGAGTTGAACGAAGGGCTGACCCGTCGAGCCGACGATATGGGCTGCCGACAACGGGTTAGGGTTTTGGTTGACAATGACCTGGCGTTGTGACTGGGAGAATGTTTCAATCTTTGTCCCATCGGGAAAAACGAGGCTGTTCAGTTGCATCTGATAGAGTAGACATGTTAGCAATCCCCGAGTGACCTGCGCGTAACGAATCCTTTCCCATGTCCATCGCGATGGTAAAAATGCAACGTAGTATTGGGGAAAGAACTTACATCACCATTGAGATTGATAACCTGGTTATATTGCACGTTCTGTTGGCCTTTTACAGCGACACAACCAGAGAGCAGTAAGGCAAGCAAAGAAAGCTTCGCGAACGCCATTATGATTACGAAGTGTCAACCGCCAGGGTTGCTGAGACAAACTATGAGAGGCAAAGGTAGAAAAGAATGGCAAGGGAGGGAGAGACACCGTTACAAAGCCCACGGGTCCTAGGGGAGAGATGTTTGCGTAGAGGTAAACGACCAAAGTGAAGGGCTATTGACAGTCTAACGAGGGGTCATGTAAAGTTAATGCCACAGGAAGGAAGTGGACGCGGCCGACTCTTGGATATATGGCAGGGCGGAAACGGGGTTGATGACGGGCAACGCCACATGGCGGTTGATGGGCATGATACTCTGATGTTGTGGTCGGACACGGAAAGGGAGAGCCAAGCCGAAAAGAGCTCGATCCTCCAATCGGATGCGTTGTTTGGAACTGTCTGTGGCAGGGGAATTTCTGCAGGCCGCCGCCCCCATTCTCTTCCGGCCGCACGATCTGTAATCTGTCGATACTCGGTAGAAGGTAGGTCTAAGGTGGCATCGGGCTCACCATCGGACCTTGGAGCTTCCGATCACCAAAACTCTGCGGACACCTGGATGTAGATGCAAGGAGCAAGCATCGCCACAATGAGTTGCCCTCGTCCCATCTTGGAGGGAGAGGGCGCGGGGATAGGACAAGGTAGGGCACCTTGGATTCGGCTGACACGAGACAAGTTTCGTTGTTTCAAGATCGGCCGTGTGGGATTCTATCGGACGAGGCCGGGCGGGGAGAGGGGGGGGGGGGTGATCATGACTTACCCAAGAATCAAAGACTACCCTCTCTTTCCCCAGACCCTGAGAAACACAACGGGGAATCTCAAAGGGGCGCCGGGATTCATAAGAACGGAGATCCTTGGGGTTCCATCTTTCGGCTTTGGTCGTTTCCCTAAGCTCAGTAAAAGGCGTTTGTTTGTTTGTTTCGTCACAGCTGGAGTGGAACTTGGGTTGTAGCTTGGCGGATGATTGAGTCTCGGTTTGTCTGTATATGTGCCAACCTTGTACCTCTATCCCCAAATCATTCGACACTCTCTTCCTCTTCCACTCTGACCTCGCGCGTCATTCAACAAGCCCATCTTGCCGCGTCGCACCCCCTCTCCCCCTCCCCAGCCTTATCTTCCCCTACCTCTCAGAACTCTAATGCCGTCATCAAGACGCTTGTAACATAGCAGCTGGCCTGGGATGGTTCTCTCGTCATCCCCCAGCCATCCAAAATCCCATTTGCGCCGTGCCTGTGCAATCGACACCGTTATGTTGCTCGTGAAATCCCTTGGAATTTGGGGCTTTGGAGATTTTCTACCAGTTTAGTTACTCTTTATATAACCGGACAAATCCAACCCCTAGGTCTCTCTGAATTGGAATGACGGTGTCTCGGTGGCCCCAACTGCGAAGAGCGTGCCAATAGACCAAGTTTGGATGCTGCCAGTTCGCATCACACCATCCGACTCGCGTGATACAGATGACAGCCACTTTGATCTTTGCGTTTTCAAACCAAAACTGGGCATCGTGTAGTTTTGACTTAGTCATTCTATTCTGGGATCCATTCCACCATGTCTCGATGCCTGACATGCCGCTTCCCCTGAGGCGAGCGCTTCGTAAACTGCCGTTTGGAAGTCTGTATCTGACCTAACCACGAAGTTCCCTGATGCTTCAATTGGGGTTTGAACTTATTCGACCAATGCTCCTTGGATTCTGCCTTTCTTAACTACCTCTCCACATAGCCTCCAGGCAGCACCAGCTGATCCTTGCGTGACAACCGCTTTGACCCCTTTCGTCCGCTTGTTTCGTCTCTTCGCTGGCCTGTCGCCTAATCATCGATGCCCATCTTGTACGAGAACTCCTACCCTTATAGTATCCAATATTCTGTCGTCCTAGGGCCTTGCTTGCCACTCACGCCTCGTCGTTGCAACATCCATGTTAAGTTCTTGCCCGTGACTTCTAAAATGCGTCGAACGTATCCATCATGACCCTCCAGTCTTTGATGCGCCTGATCTCTTCAGGGCCCTAATCCTTGGAGGCCCTTCAGACCAACGTATGTTTTTCATCCAAGACGTGTCAAGTCTCCCTTCCTTTAACCGCATCTTACCTCTTGCAGGTTTTAAATATAAGTCTTCCGTCGTCCTTTCCGTAAGCCTCATGTTTACGGGCCGACGAACTCTTTCCGATATTAGTCGAGCTTTCTTTTTCACCTAGTCTATTCCATCTAATCGATTATTTCATTTTATTACCAGATGGTCAGGCATCTTTACAAGGCCTTCCTGTATTTTGTCACTCTCATTTAGGAACCCTTGCCGAATCACACACTCATCTCGCGTTTCGCTTATTGTGCAATCTTTTAGTCCTGTTGTATTTTTCGGTTTACCCGAGCCAGTCTCGCTGTTAACCCTACCAAAGACATACCCATAATGCCATCGTCATTCGTTCTCTTCTTCTTTTCCTCTTACCTAGTTGCTGTCGGTCTGGCCTTACCAGCTGCTAGCCTGGTGCAGGGCGTTGGTAGTAGCCATGACCGATCACTCGCCCTCGCCCGGGACGGCAGACGTGCTAGTTTCCAGCCACCACAGAAGGGTACGACCGCAGGCCAGGGCAGCGCGATTCAGGGCCAAAGCAACACGTCCCAGGGACACAATGGCGTCAGTGAGGTCCAGATAATGAATGCCGTCATGTCCTGGCAGCAAGATACGGGAAGGTCTCAAAGTTTCTTGACACTGCGACGTCGTTTACCGGCGCTGAGTACACCAGACAAGCTACGATCGCTCTCAACGCTGAACTTGACGAGCTGAACCATAAAAAGGTTCTTGACGTCGCTCTCAAAGGGATGCAGATGGTTTCGCAGGCCAATGCCGTGCTCGATACTCAGGGCACCTTTCAACAGGTCGTTGATGTCTTGAAGTCCATGGTCGCCAATGGCCCGACAACGCCCAAAAAGACGTCAACACCATTAACAACAACCGCTGCGTTAATGTTCTTCCTAACATCGACATGTATTTCGCGGCTGCTGGGGCCCCGGGCGTACAGGCATTTCGTGCCACGGGATGCTTGGAGGTTGACGGCGCCAACTTCACTCCCACCGTCCCACCACCTGCCAAAGGCAGTGGCGCGAACAATGGTACACCACCTCAAGTCACTCCGCCACCTCAAGCTACTCAACCACCTCGAGCTTCTCAACCGTCTCAACCACCTCAAGCTACTCAACCGCCCGCTCCTGTCAGAGGAAACGGCAATGGCCAGACTCAGAATGGCAACGACCAAAACAACAATCCGATGCAAGGCAACAATGACGGCCAAAACATCGGCACCGGAGGCAGTGTGAACCAGGGTGAGAACCAAAGCAATAACCAGAGCAGTAACATTGGCAAGGGAATCGGAAGCAACTCCAATGGTCAAGGTCAGACGTCAGGCAACAGAAACCAGACCCATAGTCAGGGCGGCAGCCAGGGCAACAACGTGGGCAAGGGAACCGGAAGCAACTCCAATGGTCAAGGTCAGACTTCAGGCAACGGAAACCAAACCCAAAGTCAGGGTAGCAACCAGGGCGGCAACATTGGCAAGGGAATTGGTGGAAGCACCTCCAATGGCCAGGGCCAGACTTCGGAAAACGGAAACCAGACCCAAAGCCAGAGCGGCAGCCAGGACGGGAACATTGGCAAGGGAATCAGAAACAACTCTAATGGCCAAGGTCAGATTTCAGAAAACGGCAATAAGATCCAGGATCAGGGCGAAAATATTGGCAAGGGAATTGAGAACACGCCCAATGGCCAAGGTCAGACTTCAGTCAATGGAAACCAGACCCAAAGTCAGGGTAACAACCAGGGCGGCAACATTGGTAAGGGAATCGGAAACAACTCCAATGGTCAAGGTCAGACGTCAGACAACGGAAACCAGACCCAGAACCAAAACCAGGGCAACAATCAGAACAACGGCAACAACGAACCACAGCCCGCCACTCTAGGTTCTAATCCCAATCCCAACACAAGCAGCAACAATCAGAACGGGAACAGCCAGAGCCAGAGGCAGCCCCTACAGCCCGCCACTCTAGGTTCCCCAAGTTCTAATCCCAATCCCAACACAAGCAGCATCAACCAGAACGGGAACAGCCAGAGCCAGAGGCAGCCTCTACAGCCCGCCACTCTAGGTTCCCCAAGTTCTAATCCCAATCCCAACACAAGCAGCATCAATCAGAACGGGAACAGCCAGAGCCAGAGGCAGCCTCTACAGCCCGCCACTCTAGGTTCCCCAAGTTCTAATCCCAATCCCAACACAAGCAGCATCAATCAGAACGGGAACAGCCAGAGCCAGAGGCAGCCTCTACAGCCCGCCACTCTAGGTTCCCCAAGTTCTAATCCCAATCCCAACACAAGCAGCATCAATCAGAACGGAAACAGCCAGAACCAGGGGCAGCCGCAAGAGCAACCACAGCTACCTCCAAGCAGCTCCGGTTCCGCCCTGCAGCCCGCCAGACTGGGCCCCCAGCGTCTGGGCGGAACTGAACTCAATGACTCGCCAAGATGGAACACCCTTCCCCAACAGGAGCGGCTCGCTCAAAGCTTCACAGAGTTCAGCAACCGCCAATCCTGACCGCGAGCTTGGCCGCAATGGTCGCAGAACCCGCCCACTGAGATGGGGGCTGATGGAATGGCAGAAACCTTGTGTTGACATATGTGGCGGGCCCCTGTAAGTTTGTATGCCATTGTTGTCCCGTTGTCTGCAGCAACCGCGGTACTTCACGTTTATTTGAGACTTGTGGTCGCGGGTGGTTTGTCAAATCATGTGGGTATGGAGTTATGTTATGTGAGCACGTCGGTACCTGGTGCGTACTATGTATGGTTGTTGTTGGAGTGGGAATCATTCTTTGTAACAAGTCGTTCTATTGTCTTACAAGGGCACTAGGGTAGGGAACCTCCCTACTCGTGTCGCTAAAGAAACCTGTTGAGCACTACAGTAGCGAGTCGCAGGCCGGTACATAATTGGACAGCTCTTATTGACTCTGCGCCCGAAACTGGCCGAGATATGTAGTCACCCCTGGGACGTTTGGAACATCGAAATCGAAACGTGGAGATTGAACATCCAGGTTCTAGGATTCTGTCCGTCACGCGATTCGAGCTTTGATCGCTCGGCGGAATGCACCGTCTCATTAGCAGATCATCGCTGCGTGGTACTCCAAGTTGCGATTGGCTTCCTCGTCTGACCAATATCATTATCCGGAATTATGGACAAGGATATGGGAACCATGTCCATTCTTGATTAAAGATAGATGAAGTCCAGACGGGGCCCCAGGGGCCTAGACACCTACAGCATCTCTTCAATATCTAAGTTCCCATTTGACTGTTTATCACGCCATTCCGGCTCGGCTACAAGAGTAGTCCTGCCAACTAAGTAGTAGTAGTAGTAGTATTGTTTAACGCCGGGGGATCCAATCTAGCCCGCCAACTAAGTCATCCCCGTGGGGGCAGCACCCGCAACCTCCATAACCCTTCTAAAACCCTTTGCGGCTCATTATTTTCCGGAGCTTGGTACGGCTTCTTTTTTTTTCTCGTCCGCCCGTCAGACGCCACTCGATCAAGACGGCAATTTAGCTGCTGGCTTACTCATGATAGGGTTCAGGCAGTGCTGATCCAATCCACGTTTCACTGAGCGAGGACCCTAGTCCGGTATTTTGCGGGGATATGGGGCGGCCGGCTCGCCGGCTAGGCTCATAGACGTGGACCACGTTCATGTCCATTCCGGTGAAGTCCCACGGCCGAAACTGGAGACACTCGGCTCACGTCTTGAGCTGTATATTTATAACAGCCCTAACATGCAGGTACTCAAGACATGGTTAGGCCGGCCATCCCCGAATAAACACTTGCTGTTGCTTCTTACTTGGTCGAGCTGCCGGTTCCGCAGAAGTCAGGGACCTGAAAGCTTAAAAATGTTTGCAACTTCAAACATTACAATCAGGCCACCACGAAATAAAGAGACCGTGAATATTGAGGACCATCAATCCAATCTCATATTTTGGTTTCGCGGCCCGGTGGGATCATGTAGCATTGGCAGTGACATCATCAGCTCATCCCCTCCCACATAGCTGTCGTCCAATTTCTCTTGTCTGAGCTTTCATCCTGCGCCACCTTGCAATTTTGTCTTAAGAGCCTGGACAAAAGCACGGCACTGCATCAACATGCATCAGCATCCTTGACACTCTGTCAGATGTAGCTACGGGGTATTGAAGGTGTGAAGAAATCGTTTTGTCAGACTTTTGAAACCATGCTGCATGCATCTGAGGCCCAATGGTGAAACCGCAGACAATAAGTTTGAAATGACAGGAGGCGAGGTGTGAATAATACATCTCAGCAATTTGGAGCCCTTGTTCGGCAAACACAAAGTTTCTGGGTCCAAGCTTAACTTGTCTGATTCACACCTTGTCGACCACCATTTCATAGGTCGTGGCCGTTGACTCGATGAGATTGCCAACTCTAAATCAACCTGAAGTTTCATTCTTCTTCAATTGTCATTTCCAACGTGGCAAATGTGATCAGATTTAGCTTGAAAGCCCTGGTAATCTTTTGCTTGATCCCCGGTTTCTTGTGTCCATGTGGAAAACCGGATGCCAGAACTTCAATCTTATACCACGCGACGACCATCAAACTTGAGCCAGAAGTTTCTTGACGACATATCTCGAGGGAGCCGGCGAGTCTGCTGAGTAAGACCTTACACTAGCGGACGAGTACACCAGTACCTTGGATCAGGATGAATCAAACTACCTTTTTTATTCATTACTGATACTGAATAGTACATACAATGAAGGGGCAACCCCAACCTCTCGTCACGGCTTCAAAACCTACTTTACTATAAGCCAATAAATCCATGCCGATCCTGTACATGAAATAGACAGACTATAATGCATGCTGCTATTAAAAGATTGCCGTGTGTAAACACATTCTCGTGATACAATTATCCCAAACGGGCTGTTTACGTTGGTTCGTATGATGATCTACAAAACCTCCCATTGCTATCGACAGTGTGATGGGTGCGGCCTGCAAGTTTCAATAAATATGAGCGCCACGAGATCTAACTGAAGGCTTGGTTGCAAATATTGTTACCCGGTGATGTATACGCATGACAAACCTTCAACCTCTGGCGCTGCAGTCAAATATGGCATATATTATTACAAATCATTGAGGAAACCCAATACCGCGTAAACCTAGATCGGGCGGGTACAATGGCAGCCTTTTTGTAGACACTCGCAGAAGACTTTTGTACTCTGTACAGAAACGCTTAGAATCTAACAATCATGTAATTCGGTCAAAATAGCACGCGTTGATGGGGGGTGATACATAATTAGTTTTGAGACTATGGGTGGGTAGCTGCATACAGTGGCGAAGCCCACAAAGGTGTTGCGTTTCGAATCCCTTGACATTGCGTTTGGTTTTGTCAATCCCTTTTTCATCATTTCTTACAATTTGGCTTTGAGTACACGGAAACACCAGACCTCCATCATACATGTACCGTTCTAGAAATTCTCGGGCCTATGATGCACACGAGAAAGTTGTTCCGAGTGTTTTGAAGAGATATACTAATACTAATACATCCCCTATGAGGTCCTGTCTAACTCTTTTTGAACGGAGGGGTGGCAAGTGCTCAGAATAAGGAAACTCACATCGATAATTTTGAGCTCGGAAGCAGGCCGCAAGAAGTACTACAGTCAACCTAGTGGAAAAAGAGTGAACAAATATGTGACAGCATTTCCCTTTCTTGACAAGAGGGTAGGCACTATCCCCGATCACCAGAACGGGCAATTTGTAGTTCACCCAATCAAAAGAGATTATATTGATATGAGAGTATTAACATAAGTCTTCAAGCCTCCGATTTAGATTGAGGTAGTGATTGAATCCCTTAACAGCGCGGTCACTTTGCCCACCGAAATCACAGATACTACCTGTTGTCGTGTTGAGCTGATGGACTATGTAGCAACTAGGCCATGTAACTTTCTCAAGACTTGGGATTCACCGAGCAGTCAAAGATTAATACCACTATTCCTACCAGACTTCAATGGTGTTGATATGATTGAATATACACCCCGAAAACCGGAGTAGGATGTACGGTGAATGAGATAAAGGATGCTTCCACGACCCTTGCTTATCTCTACTCATACGTTTGTCACCCCGCACTCCAGCCGCCGATCCAGTCTATCCAAGCTGACCGGCCAGTTCCGATACGCATATTTACTGGTTGATCAGAGGTACATTGATAACACTTCCTGGCGGCCTCGGCATAGTCGGGCCCGATTCTTTATTGACCCACTACCAGCTTAACGTCGTGGGCTTTGAGATTTGAAGAGATGTAACGTCGCTGTTGGATAGATGCCGAAACCCCTCACTTTGCGCATTTCCCTCGATGGATGATTGAAAAGTAGTTAGCGGCAGTTTTGTGGGAGCAATGGCACCTTGAGCATTCGTAGCCGTTGCATGGTTCATGAGCACAGTGACCCACTCAGCTGCATTTGACGCAACAATCCAGGACTGGGGTCATTTGCCCGAATCGGCGCTCATATAAGTCCTATCTCTCGGAATCATGGCGAATCCGCCTGCGAGGCTTTTCGAAACAGCTGAGACCTTCGTTTTTCCAATATGACGTATCTCAACATCACTGGAGCCATTGCGGCTTTGGCTGTGTTGTTTTCCGGTGTTCGAGGACAAGCCGTCCGGTTCAACAATCCAGAGGGCGTAGACATATGGTGTGGCAAAGCCTATCGTGCAACGTAGGTTACTTTACCCCGTGTTGTTGATCAGCCTAGACTTAACTCATCTCGGGCAATAGAGACTCATCTTTCGATCCGGGCGGATGGTTTCCTGAGCCAGCCATCTCGGACGTCCCTCTATTGCGACTAAAAGTGCGGCCGCGCCTCAGCATTTACCTAGAAACTGATTCAACTGCGAGCCTCCTCATTGATGCCGCTGTCTCAAAACAGGTCGGCTCACCACTTCCTCTTGAGTTTGGACAAAACTCTTCGATTCCGTCGTCGAAGCCCCTGGTCATTGAAATATCTCTCGGAAACGAAGTGCTCATGACACAAGAAATAGCCCTTGGGTCGCGAGATAACGAGGTGTCTCTCGCTGTAGGCTCTTTGATTCCCCGTATGGAGGCCTACAACATCACAGTCCGTGCAATGCTAGACTCGGCACACGTCTACGAGGACTGGACCGAGTTCTCTTACCTTCCTTATCCAGAAGACTACGGTAGCGTAGCCCGCATCGATAATCTTTATGGTGGACTCCTGGCACAGAGGGGAAAGGATAAGCCATGGGATGTCATCTTTGCATATACTTACTACAGTAAGAAGAATATGTGCATTTATCGTCTGATTTGGCACCCCACTAATCGATTTCAGCACAATGGACTCTTTATTGGAACGACAGCGTCGACACACTCAACGAATTTGCTGCCATGGGATATAATGTCATTCATATTGTTCCCACAGGAAGCCTCGGGGAGATTCCATTCCCCTGGGACGAATTTGAGCCGTACCTGCAGCGCGCAGACGAATTAGGCCTCTATCTTCGCTATGATGTCCTATGGACTTGGCCCAACCTCACAAACATGCTTGATCAAGTCACTCGTTTGAGAACCCATCCATCAATTCTACTATGGTATCAGAGCGATGAAGCCGACGGTAAAGCAAACCCAGCCAACTCGACCGGGCTTGCCTACGAGAAAATCAAAGCCATTGACCCGTATCACCCCGTCTCCCTCGCTCTAAACTGCTGGGATTTTCACTACGCCGAATACGCGGCAGGCGCTGATATCATCATGAGCGACGTGTACCCGGTGGCCATCAACGCAACATTCTCGACGGTCTACGGCACGGAGTGCAACGCCACGTACGGTTGTTGCGGGTGCGACGATTGTGAGGGCAGGTTTGAGGATATATCGACACGGCTAGACGAGTTTTATCGTCGTGATGAGATACTGGGGTGGCAAAAGACACAGTGGTTCGCGCCCCAGGCGTTCGGCAACGAGACGTTTTGGGCGCGGTACCCAACTGCGGATGAGGAAGTCGTGATGACGATCTTGTCGGTAAACCACGGGGCTAAGGGCATTGTCATGTGGAATTATCCGGCCACAGATGAGTTGGAAAGTGTGACTAGCAGCTTGGCCGGGCTTTTCACGGATGAGACCGTGGTCGGGTTCTTACTGGGAACCAAAAGCACACATGGTCTTGTGATCGAGGGGGCTAAAAGGGTCGATGCCGCCGTATGGGTTGACAGGGAAAAGGGACAGGCATTGATCAGTATTGTGAACCTTGGCTATGAGGCCATTCAAGGCGAGATTAAAGTCATCCTTCCAGATGGTATCGAGGTTGACAAAGCCGTCGAGGCTGTTTGGGGGGACGTTGCTTGGGAGTTTGGGGACGGTGGCTTGGTTGCAACGGAAGGATTACTCGAACTCCAAACATCCATCATTGTCGTTGATCTAGTATGATCGAGAATTCTGGTGGGTACTGAATCATGTACCGACGGGGAAATAGCTCTTGCATCTTGATTCCCGAGTTACATTGAGAGCCTCGCCTGCCGGCAGATTATCAGGGCCCCCTGAGGACCCAAGTTGCAACCTGCTCAACAGCAATGAGTCAACCTGTCAACTGCATTCAGGTAATAATACAGCACATCATACACCGGCATCTTCAGTTCTAACATATCACCGACGTTGAATCTGCTGGAGATGCCAGTTGTTGTGGCATGTATTATTGTGCGTTGTAACTGTTAGATGAAGTTTATTCACAACAGGTATTGACTTCACAATATCTCAGATACGATTAAAGATTCCCAACCGATAATATCATCACTAATGGCTGGTTCTTTATAAATTGGTCCAAGCCCGTGTTCCGCTGAAGGCAAATTGAAACGGGTCTATTTAGGTACATCAAGAACCCAGCTCTCTATCCACTACAGTTCCCTAAGTGTCAGAGAGCCGGCAGAACTTGCTGACATGAGCAAGTCTGGAATAGCACGTGACTATTCACGTGAGTGGGTCCTCTGCCACTGCCCCTCCATGCCGCGAAAGGAAGGACAATGATATTCCTACATTGATGGGTTGGGGGAGGGAGGAAATTCGCAGCTAAATGTGTCGCGCGCACGCTGTCGACATTGCGCCTCCGGAACGAACTGAGTCGGAAAGGACAGTTTGCTACCATGAGCTGAATAACAATTATACGATCAATCTCCCGCCTTCACCGTCCCTCGAGTTCGTGTTCGTCTCGAGGAAACTGGACGATCTCCCCGCGGTCTCATTTGTTGGCTCGAATCCCACTTGAAGCACAACCGACTTTGCGCGCGAATATGGCCAAGAAAAAAAACAAACAGACCACGTTCGGCGAGTTCGGCGACGGTGTGCCCAGCGGAAGCGCATCGCAGGCCATTTCTAACGGCTCGGTCAAGGGCCCGGCTTCCAAGAAGGCCTCAAGCGCAGTTGCCGATACTGCCCCTGCACTCATCATATGTCGCAATAAGTCCGTCTTCACCCCTCCCCCCGGCATCGTTCCTCGGTTTCCCGACTGCGCCAAGGTGATGCGCCATTGGCATCGGCTACGGCTAGGATAGGAAACGCGCAGCGAAATACCCGTTACTAACAGAGACTGCGCGGTAGGCATTGGCGCTTCATCTCCTCCTTTCACGGACCATGGCTGCAGATGCCCATTGAGATACTTGAGACCATCGCGAATATTAATTACAACACCCCGCGACCGCGCCCGATCGACCCCGCTGTATTCTTCGACCTCCTCAAGATCCGGCGGCTGGTGGACGAAGCCACCAACCTGGCCGTCCGGGCGGCCAGCGATATCGCCTCGCCGACGCTTACGAACATCCATGGCGGACTCAATGGGCACATGTCATCGCTGGGCTTCGGGGTGGGTAACGGTCATGGCACAAAACTTAGCAAGGAGCGGAAATTCCGCATGAGAGAACAGGCGAGCCAAAAGCTCTCCCGCGCATACCGTCTGGACGAGATTGCTTGTAGTGTTGCGACCATGCAAGGAGCTTCGCCCCTTGAAGAGATCGGGTCTCTTGTGCTGCAACGCAGCAAGGATGACCCGGATGCGAAATACGTTCATTTCTTCCACGAAAAGATACCCTCGCGACAAATGGCCGAGTGTACCAGTTTGCAACCCCTGGATGAGGTCATCTCGGCCCGCCCTACGGAGGGAGAGGCACTGCGGACCAGAGCCACGGTCCGGGTGTTCAAGGACGACTACGAGGGGGCCGCGCAGGACCTGAGCGCCGCGCTGCAAGTGCAACGTTTCCATCAGCCGCTTCACAAGACGCCGTCGTCCCAAGAGATGCAGCTCGTGAATGGGTCGCGCCGAAGCCAGGACGTGATTCTGACAGAGGAACAGCAGCCCAGCAGCTTGGAAACGCAGTTGCTGTTTCAGCGTGCCGGAGTGTACCTGGCGATTGCCTGCCAGCACGTGGTGGATGGTTTACCAGAAACTCCTGCGAATGGAGGGACGGCACGAGCGAACAATACGAATGGGGCAGCCGGGCCAGAGAACGGGCCAGTGGCCGATGAGAAGATCCGGGAACCCACGGCGGCGGACAAGGAGGCAGCAAGCAGGCGGTTGGAGAGTCGCAAGCTGGTCAAGACGTACGCCAAGAGGGCACTTCGGGATTACATGGCTTATTTGTCGCAATTCGACTATACACCAGATATGCCCTTGAAAGTAGCGAAGGAGTTTACTGAGAAGGTCAACCTCGCCGCGAATGGCATCCGCCACCCTCGCGTTCCGGACACTGGAATCACACCACCCTACAAGACACACCCTCTTTCCGACCTATTTGCTGCTGTTCCGCCTGCCGATATACCACCCTACCCATCCCAAGAGCTGTCGCGCTCATCAGGCCCGGTGCAACCAAGTAGCTTTGAAGCCATTACTTATCATCCGTTGTTGACGGACGCCCTCCATTCCTTGCTGCTTTGCCACTGCTTGGTCCAGACGTCCACCAAGGAGCTTCTTCGTCATGCGTACATGGTGGCCCGACTTGCCCGCCTCGCCGACGGCTATCCGATTTTCCAAGCCAGTAGATCCCCAGCAAGGGCGGACTGGATCGAAGTCCTGCGGAGGGCCCAGAACTGGATTCAGATGTCCGCGTCCTGGGAGCAGCTCTGTGCCCCTGCTCCTCTTCCGACTCTCGACGGACCGCTCGCCGAGCACCAGGGCAAGACCCATCCATCACCCAAAGCAGCTGCCCTCGCCGCCGCCGCCATCACCAGAGACACAAGCACATTGCCCGACGTGGGCGAGAGCGAGGAGCAGCGCAAGGAAAGGGTACGCCAGCAGGCCATAATGGATTCATTGGACGACGATAGGGTTGTCGACGAGGCCAGTCTTCGCGCAGCCATCACCGCACGCCAGAAGCGCGCCGAGGAGGACCACGACTACCTCGTGAAACTGAAGAACGGCTCGAACGGAGGCTTGACGTCCGGGGAGGCGGACAAATGTCTCCTGCCTTGCGCCGATGGAGCGTCGATGACGGGAGAGAGTACCCGATATTGACGGAGCGCGCTGCCGCGATCGCGAGATGGATATTGGAGGCTCCGGCCGTGAGCCTCGGCAACGCCAGGCGGAAGAAAAGGGCGGGCCAGAAAAAGACGAAAGAGGCCGCCGGGGCGGAGAGTGCGGGAAGCAGTGATGTCAATCCGGCCGTTGGCGATACCACTGTGACGGTCGACGCGCCTGCTTGAAAGTCATAGTTAGTTGAGCCAAAGGCTTTTTTTTATGACATTGTCCCAACAGGGAGCCCTCCCCTGCGGCATGCAAGCAGTTGGCCGCAGATAATCAATGAGCGACCTGGAGTAATGGGAGGTCGGCCCCGGCATCCTTTTCCCCGCTTAAATGCCTACCGGGTTGTAATATCTTTCCAGTGAACATATCTAGCTAGGTCTAGGTCAACGGCCGTGGAACCGACTGGTCAAGACATTCTCGTCTCCCCAGAATCCAATTTGTGGGCTCTTGTATGTCCGCGGCCGATTCCCAAGCCCGATTCTCGGCCATGTACTTTCAACCGCCTGTCTCTATCACCCAGTGAGGCCAGCGGCGGGATTACCAACTAGCCTGTATTTTGCGTGCGCGTGGCGAGCGGGCCCTCTCCTCCTCAATCGACGGCCCTACTTTTCTCTTTATTCGACGCGATCTCATCCCCGGGGGATTGGGCCCGGGAAGGGGGGGGCACTCGTGGGGTTATGGGGTGTTCACATCGCCCGGATTACGGTACCGACTCTAGGGTCCGGGGGAACAAGGCGGAGAGAGTGAGTTATGGGCCACGATGCCATCAGGGCGCTGGTTTTTTTTTTTTCGAGATGTGGATTCAATGGGGATTTTGAGACAAGCATCAGCGAAGCCGCTCGCCCAGTCAAGACTTGGAAGCGATGGTGCCGTTCGTTAATCTCAGCTCATAATGCCCGCCACATTTCTCTTGCCAGGCTGCCGGAACTCGACGGCAAGGGAGTGCCGTCTGTGTTTTCTGGGTCCTGGGACGCATGCAAGCAAGGCGTTACGACGCCTGGAGGCCGGTTACAACGCGTTGGGCAACGGGCAACAAAGAGTGCGACATCAGAGTGCATGCGCGCCTCATGGCTCTCGGCAGGCGTCGGGTGGCTTGCATTGCCAACCCAACACAGGGTGCGCGGAACGGCCATGCTTGGCTGCTCTGATCGTCTTGGGTAAATATTACGCTTCATATCATATCCCACGCCGCCGAACCCAACATCCCGTCTTCATCTCGACACGAGGGGCTTTCTTTCCACGGGGACTGCGGATCTGTCCTAGTCACGTCACACTGAAACTGGACCGTTTCTACGAGATGACTGCAGGGTTGCTGGGTCCCCCGAGACAACCTGTAAGCATCGCGGGAGGTTGGGGGGGGGGGGGGGGTTGTATCTGTTAAAGAAGCGCGACGTTTGTTGGCAACGAACACGGATGGTTTTGTCAATAAATCATCAATAGGATCGTTTGTTCCTTGTAGTCCCCGGCATCTCCGCCGGCGGCTCTGCTGCACAAACAAAACCGGGGTGGTTCGCGGGCGAGTCAAGTGGAAGGCTGACGTTAAGGAGGGGTAACAAGCGTTTGCCCAGCCCAGATCAGCCACCATATGCACCTGGTCTTGAGGGTTTGTCTGGCCGGCTGGAGATTTCCCCTGTCCATTATCGGGTTACGTGGGCGGCGGGAGGAATTGCCATTGGTGGAACGCCAGACCTGGGGTTTCTCCGCCATTTCAGACGCCTCCCGCAACGGCAAGGATGTTGTCGGACCGAGGAGGAGGAGGAGGAGGAGGAGGAGAGTCTGTACAACGCCAAAAGACAGACTCCCGTCGCTGCATATCTTGGATGGTCAGTCTCGTCCCGCAGCCCGGCTCGTATTGCCCGAGGATGGGTGGATGGATGGATGGGTGCAATCGGGTGTGAAGATATCAGATCTGACGACATGCTCCTGCGGTGGCGGCCTCAACGAAAAGACTCGAAGAGCTGGTAAGATGCATATACTCGGTGCCCCCTCTGCCAGGTACCCTCCTCCGGTTCCCCGAATCCAACGCTAGCTAGCCAGACCAGACAGGCCCCTCCTCACTAATTATGGGGAGGCGGCCGGCCCATCTCCCGCCTCCCTTCTGCCATTCATCACATCTAGAGCAGTGGTGAACGCAGACCGGGTAACGGAGGGGAGATAGAGGCTGGGTTGGAAAGGAATAATAGAGTATGTTGCGGGGATCCGACAGATACCTACTGTACTTTGATGGAGATCGACCGGTCCCTTTGTTGAGCTTTCAAAGATATACATACCATCCGTCTATCCTCCTTCGACCGAGCGCTTGATCTCGATTCCTCACCTCTCTGCTGAAGCTGCCCGGCCACCCGTCTCGTTTTGCTCAAGACGTTGCCCTCCGCCCCCATCTCCATAGGTCGTCTCGCAGCAAGATCGTCAAGATGGCTCCCACCGGCAAAAGGGTGTACAACTGGTACGTCGACCTCTTACTCTCTCTCCATCTCTTTCTCCGACACCTCCGAGGGCCCTGGAGCGCAAAACGCTGACAATGCCCAACGCAGGTACATCTCCATGGTGGCCGCCATGTGCATGGTGCTCTACGGGTACGACGCGTCCGTCTTCAACTCGCTCCAGGGCTCCCAGAACTGGCTCGCCTGGGTCGACGTCGACCTCAAAAGGGACACCCAGCTCGTGGGCCTCGTCAACACGGCCTACACCATTGGCGCCATCGTCGCCGGTTTCTTCATGGGCGGCCCCGTCGTAAGTGCCCCGCCCCGTCGTAGACCTTTCCTCTTCTTAGCCCCCCCCCCCCCAGACCCAAACTGACGAAGCTTCGTCGCAGGCTGACTATCTCGGTCGCCGCTGGGGCATGGCCATCGGCTGCATGGTTACCATCGTCGCGACCGTCATGCAGACCTTCACCCCGCGCCACCAGATCGGTGTCTTCATCGCCGGCCGCGTCATCATCGGCATCGGCCAGGGCATGGCCCTGACCGCCGGGCCCGTTTACATCGGCGAGGTCGCCCCCTTCGAGATCCGCGGCCACATAATGGCCTGCTGGCAGATGTTCTACTCTGTTGGCAGCTTCATCGCCTACTGGATCAACTGTCAGTTCAAGCCCCCTCCCCTCTCCTTCTCTTTTTCGTATCTCGTATCACGTATAATGCGCGTTATGCCCGCCAGGGAGGGGCTAACGGACCCGATCGCAGACGTGTGCTCCAAGCGCCGTGAGCAGCTCGGCGAGTGGGAATGGCGCATGGTCGTCATCTTCCAGATGCTCGTCCCCGTCATCATCGTCGCCGCCCTGCCCTTCCAGCCCGAGAGCCCGCGCTGGTACATCCAGAAGAGCGGTGACGTCGGGGCCGCCCGCGCCGCCCTCGCGCGCATCCGCGACACCGAGCAGGAGGTCGAGGAGGAGCTCCTCCAGATCCGCGAGGCCATCGAGTACGAAAAGGAGGCCGTCGGCCGCAGCAGCTACGCCGCCCTCTTACGGGACCCCTCCGTCCGCAGGCGCCTCTACCTCGCCTTCGCCATCAACGTCGGCCAGCAGCTCACCGGCCAGGGCACCCTCAACTCGTACTCGACCGCCATCTACAAGAAGGTCTGGCCCTCCACCGACACCATCAACCTCATAAACGCCCTCAACGCCACCATGGGCATCCTCTTCACCCTCAACGCCATGTGGACGGCCGACCGCTTCGGCCGCCGCTGGCTCTTCCTCGTCGGCGCCGCCGGCATGGCCGTCTGCATGCTCATCGTTCCCATCGTCGGTTTAAAGACCCCGACGGCCGCCGACGGGACCAAGAGCGAGCCCGTCGGGATCGCCATCGTCTTCCTCCTCTTCCTATGTAAGTCACCGATTCCGTCTCGTTTCAGAAAAAAGAAAGACCACCGTCAAGCTGACCGCGCCCTCCCCCTCCACAAGTCATCTTCTTCTACAAGCCGACCTGGGGCGCGACAACCTGGATGTGGACGGCCGAGATATTCTCCGCCAACGTGCGCGCGCAGGCCGTCGGCATGTGTTCGCAGATGCAGAACGTTGCCAACACGGTCTTCCAGCAGTTCTTCCCGACCTTCCTCGCCGACACGGGGCTCAGCTGCCTCTTCTTCTTCATGGCCATGAACATGGTCCTCGGCGTCTTCGTCTACTTCTTCGTCCCCGAGACCAAGCAGGTCGCGCTCGAGCAGATGGATGCCCTCTTTGGCGGCGCCGATCACACCGAGAAGGGGGCCCAGATGATGGGCGCCGAGGAGCCCGGCCAACACCAAGGGCCCGCCGCCGCCGCCGCCGCCGCGGTAGGGAGCAAGGACGGCGCCGAGGTGCAGCAGTCCGAGAGGAGGCAGGGCGTTTGACAAGGGCGTTTCCGATTTTTTATCCATTCAATACGAGTGATACTCAGTACATGTTAATGAATTATTCCTGAATAACATCGTTGGCTGAGCAAACAGGCTGGCTGTACTGAAGCTGTGCTGTAGCCTGAGATATACCCATCTCAGACTTTAACATATTTTCTATGCGTCATCTCCGATTTGTTTGCAGGTAGTAGTTGTCAAAAGGGAGCACGGCAATGGAACGAAGACAAAAGAAGGTCATGGGAGACGAAGCGGAGTCCTTGTTTCGTCGAGTAGAATCGTCAAAGTCTGTAATCACCACCCGGCTGAGTTGATTATCCTGGGCATCACCATGTAGGGCATTTGCGAGAGTCTAGCCGTGTTTGGGGAAACTAGACCCCAGGATAGAATGCCAGGCAAGATGGGACCTTGGCAAGAATAAAACATGATATTTACTCCTAGGCCCTTTTGCAGGCAACGCTGCCTAGTGACATGAGAATCCATGAGATGCTGATCTATCTACCATATGCAACTCGAACTTTTCCCTTGCAAGACTCCATCGACTCACATGGATGGGCCGCCCTGCCCTGGAGGGCCAGGCATCGTCGGTCCCGGCCCATCAATCCATCTGTAATGCATCACAGGTTGACCCTGCTGAGGCTGGTGCTGCACCATGCCCTGCATATGAACCTGAGGTGGGCCCATGAGGACCTGAGGGTGCGGATGAGGAGGGTAAGATGGATGATGGGCATGGTGTGGCGGGTGTCCCTGGGGCATTGGAGGAGGCTGCTGGCGTTGTTGGTAATGCTGCTGCTGTTGTTGTGGTTGCTGGTGCTGCTGATGCTGCTGATGATGTTGTTGTTGTTGTTGTTGCTGCTGTTGAGGCAGTTGTCCCTGTTCCCTCATCTGTCGGCGAACCTGCAGCCAGGAGAAGAGTTCCGAAGATATGGATTCAAAGGTCGTCTTGAGCTGAGAGGAGATATCCCACCGCTGGGAAAATGTGTCGAGCGTTTCAAAAACCTGCTGCAGGCATCGTATGCTCCTATCCAGGCTGTCCTCGCCACCAATAGGGCGGTGCGGAAGGGGCGGGGGTGGCGCCGTGCCTGGACGAGTAATGGGCGGGATGATTCTCTGCTCAGAGACGAGCAGCTCACGGGCATCGTTCAAGACAGTGAGAAACTGCACGGCCACGAAGTAGACCTTGAGAGCCTCCAACGAGGTGTAGAAGGCCGTACTCGTAGCATTGTGGACGACGTTGTGCATGGTGTTCATGTATGCAATGGCGTGTTCGAAGATGAGCTTCCGAGCATAGTCGGTTAGATGGGGTGACCGATCACTAGGTGTGAGGCAGTAAATGTAGCTGTATCTCAGCTCGAGATCAAAGAGTTCACGAACACCAGACGAAAGGTTGTCTGGTAACGACTCGTGCCATTCCCTCATCTCAAGACACATCTGCCAAATGAAAGAGGCGACGTCGGGGAGTGGCGCCGAGTCTGCCTGAAAGAGCGTTTGATACCATTCTGACTGTAGGCGTCGGAGCTGGAACAGCGCCAGAGCCGAGTCTGCTGACTGGGGACCGGTGATGGGCCCTGCAGGTAAACCGGAGTTGCTGGGGTACTCGACATTGATCGAGTCGTCGGTGAAGGAAAATGACCTGGTGCGAATCATGCTGATGGTTCTACGAGCAATGTTAGAGTGCTCTAAGATACTGCTGGCGTTCGGTGGCGGGGGACTTACCTGTCGAGAGCGTAGACGCTGTAAAACATCCTCCTCCTAAGATCAAGCGCAGCCTTGTCAGGGACTTGTAGCTGCGGCGGGTCCTGATGGAATCCTAGATCGACCACCGCCCGACATGCGAAGCCGACCAAGTACCAGCTGTCAAAGTGACTGGGGTCGAGCATTGAGAGTTGGGTGAAAAGGATGAGTGACTGGATCTGGGTAGGATAACCCGGCATCAAGGCCTTGTCGGCAAATGGCAGGGCGCGGGCAACGAAGTCGAGTCCGTGACGGTAATAGTCGTCTTGCTTGTTCTTGCTTTGGGCGATATATCCAATAGCGAGAACCATGTACAGCAACCAAAAATCTCCATCTTTAAGCCTCTCCTTGACCCTCTCGTCTTGCTGGTAGACATCGTCGAGAACAGTAAGTAGATGAGTCTCGGAGAAGGAAGGAAATAACGTGTAGATGTTGTTCATGTAGTACTGGACGGTAGTAAAGGCCTCGGCCCTGGGAGGGAAACTGTCTTCGGCGGGGTCAGGAATCTCGTCGTTGGTTGCGGCGGCCAATACCAGACGAGCAAACGTCATGCCGCTCACTGATGGCTCAAAATCACGAGTCGTTGCATTAACGGACCTGGGCGAACGTCAGCGCTGGCGGGGACGGGGCAAGTGTCTCAGGGATAGCGTACAAGAAGCCAAAGTCAGACACGAGCGAATTTATGTCAGAGTCCTCCCTCTTACGGGCAGCCTTGCGATGGATGGCAGCTCGGATGTTGGCCAGGGAGTCCTTTCGGTCAGTGGGGCCCACGGCCTCATCGACATCATGGAGGCTGACGGACGCCTTGCGGGATCTGGCAAATGCCAATCGTTTCTCCAGCTTCTCGACTCTTAGCTCGAGGGCTGCGACGTAACTGACAAAGCCGTTAGTTGGAGACAAGGCGAGATAGAGGGACAGTCCGGGAGCATATATCGACCAACCTTCTCTCTTTACCCCTGGCGAACTGGTCGTTGGCGCTGGAGCACTCATTCTCACGACCGGCCTTCTCACAGGCAGTGCAGGCAGGGAGCTTGCCATCACACTAAGGCAGCAGGTTATGCATCAGCAAGAGCCCGGTGTGATGCATCAGGGCTGAGAAGCCGAGGAAAGGATAGATGGATATATACCTTGACTTTGGCAGCTCTACCTGTGGGGCACGATTAGTCTCGCATGAAATAGAAGCAGTGAGTCGCGACCATGAGAGACTTACATCGCGAACAGGCCGAGACAGGCCGCGATACCCGCAACAGGGGGTTATCGGAGAAACTGGAGCGCGTCATTGCAGCGATTAAAACGGCGACAGGAAAATCGAGGTGTCTTGTCTCGAGGCCGGGCTATCTAGCTGGTTTTGAGTTCGATAGCGAGGCGTGGGAGATGCACGGCGTCGGACCCGAGAGGGAGCAGCAGCTTGATGTCCGATCCGCCGCTGGTCTGAAAGGTTTATGTAATGCTGGTCTGCCAAAAATGGCAGGATTCCGGGCAGTGAGTAACACGATGACTGGGGCAGAAAGATGGATGATGTGTCGTTGATATCCGTCAATGCGGGCGGACCTTGGGCCGGGCCGCGGTTGATGAGACTCTGTGAAGTCGTCGGGGACGAGATAGGCGAGCGAGTCGACGTATGCAAACAGATGGATGCTAATGCTAAGCGCGGGCTCTCTCTCTCTCTCTCTCTCTCTCTCTCTCTCTTTCTCTCTCTGTCTGTCTGTCTCACACACGCTCTCTCTATGTCCCCGACTAGGCGCGCGTGCTCGGATGGGTCGCAACAATGGCGAGTGAGTGCGAGGTATGTAGTTGCGGCAGTCGGAGGACCGAAATCAAAACGTGGCGGGCGGATCTGCGGTGCAGAAGTGCAGCAGAAGACTGGCGTCGCAACCAGGAGGGACACGACTTGACGGGTATCTGTATCAAGGACCAGTCAGACCAACCATCCGAGACGAGATGGCGCGCGGGCGCGCGAGTCGTTCACGGCCTGGTTGCCCTTGTTGGAGGTGTAGCGGGCGCGCGCTGCCGCAATGTCCGCGGTGAGTATCCGTATGGAGCCTGTAACCTGTGGCCTGTAACCTGAGGAGGGAGGGCGATGCGAGGCAAGGCATGGAAGGCATGGAAGGCAAGGTAGGGCCAGACCAAAGCGGGCACAAGGCGAGACAAGGAACGGGCAGGGAAGAGTAGGTAAGCGACGACGATCTGGTTTGGGATTGGTACTTGGGTAAACTGACGAAGGAAGCTGCCGTGCCTCACTCATCAGCTGCCGATTATGAATGTGTGCGCCCCAACACCGGTACCGGAGTGGAGTCGGTGTACGGAGCAGGTACGAACCTCTACGCACGCACTTCTGCATAAGGTAGGTACCTAGCCTCCACTTTGCAGTACTATTCTAGGTACCCATCTATCCGTACACGTGTACGGATACGTAGGTAGGTACGTAGTACGGAGTGAGTATTATTATCTGTTGGGGGATCGGCGGCACAGTCGAGCAGCACGCTCACCTCACCTCACCGCACCGCACCGCACCGCACACGCGCGCACATTGGCACCACATTACCCCCCCCTTCCCCTCTCTTGTGCAACCGACTGAACGTCGAGGCTTACCCCGCCTGGGCTCCGTTTGCCTGACGAAAGTTGGGTGGGTCGGTGGGCTGTGGTGGGAGTAAAACGCCCCTGGTCCCTGTTGCTGCCCTGCCAGATAAAACCCCCCAGTTCGACCCCTCCAAAAACAAATAAAAAATAACCCTGGACGGGTGATGCCACCTGCTTGTCAATGTATATTGAGCCACAAGGGGTTTCAGGGATCTCTGTAGCTCTGTTGCGGGCGGGTTGCCGTCAGCATGGCATGTCAAGCCGCTGTTCGGCTCCTCCGACTTTAGACGAGATATTGGGATACATCGCGCCGACGATTGATGAATGGATGTCGGCAGATGAAATGTTCTGGAACAAAAATAGAAGGCGAGCCGTCGGCGGCGAACGCGAGCGGGAGGACAAGACGACAGGCAAGGGGAGGCGGCAGGGTCTGCAACCCGGGTACATATCAACGTGATAAGCTTCTGCTCGGACCCGTCTCGCATTGCCTTGGGTAGTCGACTGTGCCTGCTTTGCTGTTCGATCCCGACCTTGATGTCGGCCTTTCGAGGCCCGTCGCGCAGGCCGCCGTGATGCGATGTGGCCGACGTGGTAGGTATACAAGGTACAATGTACAAAGCAAAGGCGTACCTACCTACGTACCTATTGAGTGGCGCCCATCGTCACATGACTTGCCGGCACACTACCACACGACATGGCATTGACATCCATCTATCTCCCTTCCCTCGGTCGCGTCATCCGACGACACACCCTACATCCATGGCCGTGAACTCGGACGATGGAGAGCGAGAGCAGTCGAGAGTGAAGACGGACTCTACCTATGTAACCTGCATAGTATATACCTAGTACGTTTGCTGGCTGAGTTCCGCAGCATGCCCTGCCATGTCAGGTGCGCATAGCCGAGACGACTACGGAGTATGCCAGGCACAGACCAGCTGGGGGAGAAACAAGACGGGGAGGCGTGGAGCTGGCGACGTGATGCTCCTGTATTTGTACAATAGGTATCACGTGTTCTATCCGGTCAGTCTTGCCCGAGGGGCGCCTGTCATCTCCAGCCAAGAAATAGGATGGCTGCTCGCTAGCCAAGCCAGAGCCAGCGCCGTTTTGGGAGGCAGTGGTCCAAACCTTGATGGACAACGCCCAACATTTGGCTGGCGAGCATTCCACGTCACCCCAAAAGAGACAGTCGATTCGTGCGGCGCGAGAAAAATTTGGCTCGCCGTGATCGAGAGGAGGGAGGGAGGAATCGGGCCGGAAGAAGAGGGAAAGGAGGACGGAAAACAAACCCCTCAGCAAAAATAAGGGGGGGAAAATCATCACAATCATGCCGCGAACGAAGCCCAGGCCACCCACGATGGGAGAAGCGTCAGAATGGATTGCGGCGTGCTCGCTAAGGTCTTCCCCCACCCTGAACCTGGAGGAGTCCATGAAAAATGGCAGGGCACGACGCTGTTTCCGCCCCCAAGGCAATAGTAGTAGTTTTGCAAAGTTGCAAGCCGCTGTTTAATTTCGCGAAATTCCGGCCGTCCCTGCGGGAGTTTTTTCCTCTTCTTCTTCTTCCTTTCTTCTAGCGGCAACGATCGTCCGCGAGATATTGCGAAGTAAGCAGCGCGTAGTGAGGATTCCCCTGACACCCTCCTGTAGGGTTGAAGTCAATCGAGGTATTTTGGACGGGATCGGGCCTGGCAAGGCTGGCTGCCAACTTGCGCGAAAAAAAAAAAAGGAGCATTGTCGCTTCCAACTAGTCTACTTGGAGACGAAACCAAGGGGGCTCTGTTCACAGGCTCTTGGCGCAAAAAGGAACCGTTCAGACCGAGATTCAGGGCGAAGCAGCCGCCAGCAGTCAAGGTTGTAGTCAGTAAATGGACAGATCGGCCAAAGACATCTCATCTCGCATTGACTTGGGCTAGAATGTATCCGTAAAGGTCGAATAGTGGGCGCGGGCCAAGAGACGGTGTGACGGACTCCTCTTCAACCCTTCTCCGTTCCCCAGAAGGATCCTAGCTAGGTAGACGCGTGGTTAACGGCAGTTAGTCATGAGCCCGTCGCTGTACTAGAGGTGGATGCGATGGGTTCGCTCTAGGGGTTCGTCGCATGTCGTGTAGTGGCTTCCCAAAACACTGCCCCGAATCGAAAACAGAAAAGATAAGACATGGACGCACGGATGGACAACGGTAGATACATCGTACATACAGAGCACACGGGGCCGTCGATGGCATGTGACTGATACGCATCGGTCGAGCGGTCCGATGAAGAAGTTGATTGAAATCGTAAATGGGAACCCGACAAGACGACAAGCCACGGATGGGATAGTCCTCAGCATGAGATGCCAATGCCAAACGGCAAGGGACGAGGATCATGGTGCCAACCATGACTCTTGCTCGCATCCTCCTTCTCCAGGCAGCCCCTTCCTTTTTCCCTTCCCCTCCTGCCTACCGTGCCTTTTTTTTTTCTCGGTACCGGTCGGGAAGGAGAAGACTGGGCTTCTGAGTGGAGACCTTGACGAATCAAATGATCAGATTAACGAGCAAGAGGGGCATGGAAGGGGAATGGAAGGATATTATGGGGCAGGGCCTGCCGCAGCGTACGCAGTACAGTACACGACACGTGCTACAACTACCTACCTATTGTGTACCTAGTGACTGTACAAACACACCTGATCTGCTGCGCCTGGAAAGGAGTGGGGTGGAGAGAAGGGGAGAGGGAAGGAGATGGGAGGAGATGAGAGGAGAAGGAAGGAAAGGTTAAGGAAAGGAAGGCGAAGGAAAGCAAAGGAGTGAGTGCGTGGCATCGTATCGCATCGGCCTCCGTCTCCGGGGAAGTTTGAGGGAGCGGACGTCGACCTGGGCAGACCTTGTCCGGTTATTGGGCCAAAACAAGGCAAAAGCTGAGCAATGCAAAGCATAGCAGAGTACGTAGTAAAGCAAAGCAAAGCAAAGAAAATGTCGGTGGCGCCATATGACTAGTCATCTTTGGGCAATTGGACATATAATTTATTGACCCTTCAAGGCAAAACTCTCGACTGCCAAGGCCACCCACGCTCATATAGATACGGCGTGCGTATTTTACTCTACCTACCTACCTACCTACCTATGAGTACCTAGTGTGCTACTAAGCATTTTTCATATCACATGTGCTTGTTTATACGTGAGCGACAACCAACAACCCACACACACACACACACACACACACTCTCTCTCTCTCTCTCTCTCTCTCTCTCTCTCTCTCTCTCTCTCTCTCTCTCTCTCTCTCTCTCTCTCTCTCTCTCTCTCTCTCTCTCCCAGTTCTCTCAAGGCAAGGCTTCGCGGACCCCAAAGAACAAGACCCCCGTGTTGTTCTAGTGTACGTAGTAGGTAGGGCTAGCCACCCGTTGATATGCGCTCATCCACATCAACTGTTACTGTGACCATTTTGTCGACCCATCTTGGCCCTTGACTACTACTGTATCAGTACAATACAAGCAATGTTGAGAAGCTACCCAGGTACGAATAGGTGGTACTGTGGTCTGTGCGTGTGTGATGGACGCCGACAGGTACAGATACTACCTCTGATGAAGCAAAGCAGTTTGAGGAGCTGTGCGGGCGCAGCATGAACGATGTACGTATTTGCAATGTACACATCCCAGGGACAAACACCACTGCGACGGCACCTACGGAGTAGGGAACCCGGTATCCATATAGTAAACTCCCATGCTATTTTGCATCCATCCCACATTCGCTCTACAATTAGACAAGACATCCATGATGTGTCGTCCAGTCTTAATCTAGCTCTGCTAAGGGGTGGGGTCCCCGCCGTATTGGTTCTGAAACGCTACCGCCTCCTGGCACCCGTGAACCTTGCCGGTCGCTCAGTCCGGTTTCCCTGATTAGCGAATCAGCAACCAGGATTATCCAGTCAACGTGGGTGAGATTGCTCTCCAATACTTGTCCTCGCTAACAGAGATACATCTGCGCGAGGTGTTTCACAACTGATCATCATGTACATTTGATCACATCCTTCAATCCCCCCCACCTTACTAAGTCCAGCATCAGACCGCGACCCCTACCTAGGTACCTGGACAGCAGTGGCGGGCCTGTCACCTTCTTACCGCTGCCAACCGGGCCCTACCTACGTACGATGCAGTACGTATCCGTAGTAGGAATGTTGAATGTGCAGCGTGCACTAATACCTAGGTATAGTAGTGTACCAAGTACGGAGTACAGATACCCTACCTACCTCATCTATTGAGGCATGTAGGTAGGTACCCAGGTACTGTGCAGTACGTACCGCACCTCGGGTGCTACCTGCCTACCCTACGAATACTTGACGCCAAATGTGGGACCTCCTCTTCCTGTCCCTCGTCTCCTCTTGGACCTACCAGAGAATCACCACCGTCGAGTCCTCGCGACAACGTAGCCAACTTCCTATAGTACACGATATCCTCGGCCCTCGATTGACCTTTGCTCACCGAATCATGAGAATTTCTGTTTACTCTTGCGTCTGCTCGATATCCTCACCCACGTACACTTTCGCATTGTAAACCTCATTGCTTCCGACCCCTCTGCACGCCCAACCTCCCCCAGACACCTCTGCACCGTGTAGAGCGAGAGAGAAACACAGAGAATTAGCGAACGAAAAGCCTAAACCCGCCGACTCCCCTCGTCAAGGTCCTTTTCAAACCCGTCGTCTGGACTGGGGGAATAGCCTCAGTCTTCGACTAGGCCCATGGACGCCGCAGCTGTCTTCCGCCATGGCCTGGGCAACATGATGCCGCGCAACCCGCCATACCATCACCACCCGCCTCCCAACCCTCCTCCGCAACTCTATCCCGGCGGCGCGCGCCCTCAAACCGCCGGTCGCGATGACCCCGAAAGCGACGCCACTTCCAACCGTATTGCACATACTTTGACTGCTTGCTGTCGCTGTCGCCAGGTATGTAAAATCCTGGCCCTCGCACGTCCGGTCTCTCTTGAGCCGTCCCACCACATGACATGATGCCGCCACTCCTAGGCCCAAACCATCGCTGACCCTCTCTCCCTCTTAGCGCAAGACGAGATGCGATCCCACTCTTCCCCGTTGTCTGCCTTGCGAGCGGGCTGGCTCCGTCTGCGAGTACTTCGACACCACCAAAGGAAAGAAGATCAACCGTAACTATGTCATCAAGCTCCAGGAAAAGGTGCGCGCCCTCGAGGCCGAGCTGCGCCAGTACACCGACGAAGATAGCGACTTCTCACATGTCGATGAAGACATTGTGCGCCCCGGGGGGCTGGTTCGCTTGAATGACACCGACGAGACGCCCCGCTACCTGGGCCCGAGTAGCGGCATCGCAATGACCCGGTTACTCGTCCACGGCGCCAAGGTCTTCACCGACTCAAAGCGAATATCCGAGTTGATACCCGAAGTTCGCGCGAGGCGCATGACGCGCATGCAGTCCATTGTCATGACAAGGGACAGGAAAAAGAGCTATCCCCTCATTAGCGCCCACCCTGCCCAAGCCTTGCCCAACAGGCCAGTTGCAAACAAGCTGGTGGATGTTTTTTGTCAGCGATGTAAGTGCTGTTTTCGCTGTTGCCTGCATTCTCGCCGACTGACGCCGCTCTAGCGCAAGTGTTTTGGCCCACGTTGCACGAGAAGCAATTCCTCGAGGACCTCGAGGCTGTATATGCGGGGGATCAAGACCCCTACAAGAACCTGATTGTCCGCATGGTCTTTGCTATCAGCCTGCAGAAACTGGACCCCCAGTACGCTGGTCTCGCAGATAGCTACTACTTGGCCGCCATGGAGCACTTTGAGCAGGTCGTCCGGCCAAAGGATCTCAAGTCCCTCCAGAGTCTCGCAATGATCGGCCAGTACTCCCTCCTGACGCCGACCAGAACCGCGGTGTACTACATGGTGGGACTCGCCACCCGCATCTGCCAGGCCGAGGGCCTCACCGATGAGAAGACCATCTCTGCGGGCTATTCGCTGGATCCGCTGACCCTCGACATGCGCCGTCGCCTGGCCTACATTATCACGTCCATGGAGGCCGGTCTCGCGCACAGTATGGGCCGGCCGAACGGATTCTCAAAGGTGGACGATCACATGGATGTCGAGCCGTTTTCGACCGTTGACGATGAATACATCACGGCCGATGGCATCGGCCAGGGACCCCCGAGCGAGAAGAAGCTGGTCGCTTTGCACTTCTTCAAGATGCGAATGGAGCAGGCCGAGATCAGGAGAGTGCTCTATGAGAAGAAGCGCGACGAGCCCAGGGACGAGAACCACCCTTGGTTCGCAAAGATGGAAAGAGACATTCAGAACTGGATCGATTCTTCGCCTCAGAGCCCGGCGTGGTGTAGACCCTGGTATGCATAACAGACTGTGTGTTTGCTTGCGAGGCACCGAGCTAACCCTCCACATTCAGGTTCACCGGACGATACCATCAGATGCGCATCTTCCTCTACCGCCCATCCCCGCAGGTCCCTAGACCGTCCCCGCGAGCCGCCGGCATCTGCTTCGAGGGCGCGTCGTACATCATCAACCTTTCGAAGCAGCAGATGGAGAAGGCTGCTGTCGACATCACCTGGGTCTTCCTCCTGAACCTGTACATGTCTCTTAACACGCTGCTATGGACCGTGTCGTACCCTGAAATCCGACAAGCTCACCCTCGAGAGGAAGTGGAGGAGTTGGGCGACCAGACGCTAGACATCTTGGAACAATGCACAGAGCGGTGGCCGGGAACCGCCCAGGCTGTGCAGCTGTATTCCATCTTTGTGAAGGCTTGCCTGCAGAGCTACGAAGCCAGAGAACCGTCCAGCACCTTTACCACCCCACCATCGCTTTTCGACGGCAACTCGCCGCAGGGCTCGGAGATTTCCGCCTCGACGGCACCCGGCGGTGCGCCGTCATTCAAGGTCAACCCGCCCCACAACCCGCCTCAGTTCAACTTGGTGTTTGACGCAACGCCCGAATCCATGAACACGTACCAATGGGATCCCAACTTCCCTCCTCACCCGACCTTCCGGTCCAACTCAATCTGGGGCTCGTCCAACGAAAACATGGGACGTCGCTTTTCCGCGTACCCTCCCGACTCACCACTCGAGGATTCCACCCCGCCGGCGACAGCCACGCCGGCCTACACGTCGTCGTCATCGCCGCCGAGCAACATGAACAGCGCGATGCCTACGCCTCCGGACTCAATGGGTCCGCATGTCGGAACACCAACAAGTTCGACCATTTCGCCCCCGCCAATGGGGACTCCCGCAATGTCGCACTCGTCGTCGCCCCTCGGCCTCCAGCACGGCACACCAAACATGTCACCACCCCCACCGCCCGGCCCGGGGGGCAGGGCGCAGAACTTTGCCCATCCCCCGACGTCGAACCCCACCGGCCCCCAACGGCCTCTACCCCATTATAACTCGGGCGCGGATTGGTACAACCAGCCTCCCCATTTCGGCAACCCCGAGACCTACAACTCCATGGGCAACAGCTTGTTTGGAGACTATCTGCAGGTCAACGGCATGCACGCACACAGCTCTGGCCTGGGACTTGACCATCTTGCTGGACAGCCTTTCAACTGGTCGCAGGAGCGGCAGGGCAGCCTTAGCCAGCAGCAGCAGATTGAGCTGATGAACGCTCTTGAGAACGAGGGCATGAGCGACATTGACGCCCTCCTCATGGGCATGAACGGTGTCCCAAACGGTGGGAACAGTAATTGGGCCCACGCATGAAGCAGGCGGGTTTTCGGAATCGCGAGGAACACTAGTCACCACAAGGGATCTATTTTACAGGCCGTTTGCCTTTTATAATGTGATTTTTTGCGCCGGGTACGGGCCCTGTGCGTATATACCACGGAGTCTTGGACGATGGAGCGATAGTTGGTGTACAGGATTTGCGGGCAGCGCTTAATGAATGCATTTACATTAGAAAGGGAAACCGGTTTACGAGGTACTTTGCCATGCCTGCTCATTGTGAACCACCTGCTTCTATGTGTGTCTAGATCCATCCGTTCGTCATCGGGTATTGCGGCCGTCGATTGCGTGGGCATCACGAGCAGAACCAATGAGAAGGAGGAGAGGAGATTTGTCTTTCTGTACCTTCCTTCGGCACACCTGGCGACGCCGGTCTACCTACCTAGCTACCTAGGTAGGCAAGAGTGATGGGATGCGTAGTTCCGCCGCTCCTTCCTAAGGTACCTAGATAGTATAATTCATCTGTCTGAGCACCAAAGGTAGGAAGGTACTCACATCGTGCTGTCAACCCTTCTCGCCCTTCGGGGTGGGATGAGGGCATTTCTCATCGCCCTAATACTCCTCTTCATCATCTACTGACCAACGTTCAGGTAAATTGTTGCTCGCCATTTGCCCCCCTTCCCATAAATCAATTTCTGATGTGTTCGCTGTTAGTGAAGCCAACGGTTTCCTGGGCTTCGGCCGTATTGAACCACCGCGGTCCTTGGTACGACTTGTGGCCCGGTGGTGGACCAGAGTCACAAGACGCTCTTCAAGGAATGCGAGTCGGTTCACGCCGACATTCATTCCCCAGCTGGATGGTAATGATCTGCCTTGCATCCCTTTTGAACGGCGGTATACTAATGACCTGCTGTCCAGCACACGTTCTCAGGTGGGAGCCCAGTACTTGGCTCCATGCCCATCGATCCCCGGCCTTTGGCAGCATGTCCTAGAACTGCATCCTCCCACCACAATCTTCCGGTGTTTTCCTGGTAAATCAGCTGGTGATTCCTGCGACTTACTGGACACAAAAACACCAAGAGATTGATCTCATACTCGACATACTTACTGCACCGATCCGTCACAATATCTTCCAGTGACTTGGTGGATGCTTCCTACCATTTACTGGAGATACGACGGATCCCCAACAAACCCACCCCATTTGATGGCCGACACGTTGTCGCTACCATGGATGATATGAGCCATGACGGCTCTACAATATCCATGTCGGGCTAGGGCATGATTTCATGCTCCCGCCCATGCTGGTCCTTTTCAGTCTTTCGTGGATTCCCGCTACACGTTGTGGGCGGCTATTCAACTTATTGAAATCCACACCCCGGACTCGGACCCGTTTCTTCATTCTCAGGAGCTTGGGGAAGCATGGCGACATGTCAGGTCTCTAATGAGCCTTTCGCTACGCCTACAAGGTCCTGGGTTATTGCCGGCACCCCTTTTTCCACCCCGCTTCCATTTCCATTCCGACCCTGACGTTAAACTGCCCAACGCATTGCAATCCGAAGGAGGGTGACCGTTTTGGCACCATGCCCTTCTTCAGCAGTTGGCAGCATGTCCTTACGTTATTATCTCCTTCATCACAAGTCCAGAAAGCATCTTTCTGCCGTTCGATCCGTTGTGCGGCGGCCGAAGAAATCTAATGGGCATCTCGAGTTGGGGGGGGGGGGGCACTCATCACAAGACACAGCACCAGCAATGCGATGGGGTCAGGATGGAACCAGCCAAGATAATCCCGGGCAAGATTGAAAACTGCCCTCGCGCCACACCAAGAAACACACACCATTCATCATACATCACATCTCCAACACCTCAATACTTGATACGGGCATGAAGGGAGAGAACAGTCCGGTCCGTTTCTCCGGCCAGTCATAGGAACTGGCAACTTAGGCTTTCGATGTTTTGCGAAGGAAGAATTAGACTGACTATCTCCCAGGTTGGAAGGATTGACAACCCAGACTTTCAGATTCCTTTCACTGAGTAGATGGTTTGCTTCAGTCAGAATGCATAGCAGAATTATCTTCCTTCACACAAGTCCATCTATGCAACATAACCACACTGCCCCCATGGCATGCGTGCTGGGGATGCGCGTAACCTTCGGACATCTTGAGTTCGCCAATTGTTTTCATTTATGGTGTGTACATTGCGCAACCTGTTACATGGGATGTTGCTGACTTCAATCAACGCAGAGACAGGTGATTTCAGCAAGCAAACGATCGTTTATATACTGTGACGGCGGTGCGAGAAACACGCCAACTCGTGGAAAGGTAAGAATATGTACAGGAAGATGGTCTGTTTGTAGTCGTATCATTGGAGGAGATGCGTCCATTTCTTCATCGACTCCCCTTTTATGCCCGACCCTCTCAGGAAGAAGAACAAGAAAAGGAATGCAATCCTTATTCCTTTGCCCGTATCGTTTGTCGCGACGCTACCACAAGGGAGAAGGTATCTAGAGGCACTGGCTGTACCACTGGTTGACGACGGTGCAGGTGCTGCCGGAGGCACAGGCGAAGGGGCCGGACCAGCCCTGGCCGCCGCACTGGCCGTACTTGGGGGCGACGGCGCCGGTGGGGGAAGCGGAGGGGGTGGCGGGGCGGGTGGAGGTGATGACGGTGGTGCCGGGGGGGACGGCGGCGGAGGAGGAGGAGCCGCCGGCGGGGGGCGGGGGGTTGACGACGCTGCCGCTGTTGAAGGTGGAGTTGATGGGGCCGAACTTGATGTTTGAGAACTTAACGTTTGAGTTGGGGACGCTGGCCTCGATGTCAGCGGGGACGCCCGAGGTGGTGGGGCAGGAGCCGCGGTCGGCGCCGGGGGAGCCCGGGGTGGCGTCGGCGGGGAAGGTGGAGTCGAGCCAGAGCATGTTGGAGTTGTGGTCGTCCCAGAGCGAGAGGACGAGGACCATGGGCTTGGAGACGGCATCGTTTGTGCGCTCAAAGCCGCCGCGGAGGTTGAAGATGTCGTCGTCGCCAAAGGCCGTCTTCTGGGCCTTGCAGAAGGACGGCGTGAGCGAGTTGCCCGGGTTGCTGGCGATGACGGACTGAGAGTTTGGCACGACGACGCCGTTCTGGACGTAGAAGCGCTTGATCTCGGAGAGGACACCGTCAGCGCCCTTGATGAACTGGGTGACGACGGTGAGCTTCTTGTTCGTGTCGAGGGTGAAGCCGGACCCAGGGCCGTAGAAGGACTTGTTGCCCTGGCGGTACGAGTTGAAGTCGCAGCCGTCGGGGTCGCAGTCGCCGGCGTAGCGGTCGGAGGAGTAGGTGCCGCCGCAGTCGTCCGACAGGCACGAGTGGTAGGCGCTGTTCTCGCACGGGTGCGGGGTGTAGGCCGTCGAGATCTTGTTGGCCTCTGCGTTTTCGCGGGTTCCGGGTCAGTCATCCGGCCGCTTTGGTATGGGAATGGGAATCATTTCTCTTACCCCAGATGTCCATCTCAGCGCAGCACGCGCCGAGGCTTCCGACACCACTGTTCTGGTCGCTGCTGCCGGGGTTCCAGCCGTCGACGTTGGCCTGAACAAAGGAAAGCAGTGGTCAGGAATCTTTTTCGGTATTCAAGAAGCCTTGAAGGGGGTGGGGAGCTTACAATGCCGTTGATGAACTTGATGTCGCGGGGGCACTGCGAGTCGCAGTATCCGGTGCCGTACTTGGCGCCGGCCTTGTTGGATGAGAACTTTGAGAGGCCGCCGTCGGCGTCCATGGAGACGAAGTACAGGGCGCCGTTGAGGCCGCAGTCGATGTTGGAGACGTCGACGTCAAAGGTGAACTCGTTGCCGAGCAGGGTGAACATCTCGTAGGTGGTGGCGTCCTTCATGAGGTAGACGCGGCTGCCGACGTTCTTGCCGCTGCCCGTGGCGGTGACGAACTTGAGGTTCAGCTCGTTGCCGGAGGTGGTGATGCCGTAGGTGCTGGAGTAGTCGGCGCCGTCGATGCAGCACTTGGAGGCGCAGTCGGTGCCCTTGCCCTCGGCGCAGTAGTCGTCGTTCCAGCTGTTGCCCGTGTAGCAGTTGGTGTAGCCCTCGACCGTGTGCGTCCACCGCCAGTTGGAGTCGAGGACGACGGAGCCGGCGACGTTGGTGCAGCTGCCGCCGGCGGCGCACTTCTGCCACTGGAGCGACGGGTGCGTCTCGGCCGTGAGCGTGCAAACCTGCTGGGCGCGGGCCGCGGCCGCGAGGGCCAGGAGGGCGGCGAACTTGGTCTGCATCTTGGACTACTGCTCGGGTTTCTGTGTTGAGAAGGCGAGAGAGGGGGTTTGCGGGTGCAAAGGAAAGTGGGAGAGGTGCGGGATGAGATGAGAAGAGAAGGAAAAGAACATGACCTCGGGGACGAGGATGTAAACAGTTTATATAGAGACCTGTTTTCTTTTCTCCTGGATACAAAGTACCCGCGATGTTCGCATCCCGGCTGGCTGTGCCAACCCATCAAGCTTCATTGGGGAGTGGTAGCTTGCCACCGATTCCGCGTCTGTCCCACTCATCGAGGTCAGGGCGAGGGCAACCTCATGAACGACCTAGGTTCGTGACGGAGGGGAGCGACGATCCGACAGCTCACGGCAACCGGGCCGCCGCAAACGACCCTGATCCAGGGCAACACCAGCTCTTCGGTGTTGATGGGAGGGAGGTCTCAGTAGAGAGGCGGGATCCAGGCACGCTCTGGCGATTCCCCGTTCCCCATAGAGGTAGCAAAGGGGGAGGGGGGGCCGTCGGCGGTGACGGTGGCGGCGTCGGCAACATCGTGTAAGAGGGGGTGGTGTATAGGCGCGCAATCTAAGTGCCAGGAACCGTTTAACCATGAACCACGATGCTTCGTCGTCGAGCCAAACTTTCTCGCCTACTTGCCCGAATGGGGGAATTGGAGAACCTGCACCACTTGAACTTGGAGAATAAAGGGGGTGGGAGGGGGGTAGCGGTCAATCCACACGCGCGGGCTCGTCTCGACCTCAGTCCCGGAGTCGACCGCACGATGTGACCCTCAGGCCATACGACTGGTCTTACACACACACACACAGAGAAAAGATGGCTAGACAATAAGGTCGTCTGATGGAGACATCATCTGCCCCGGCCTACCTCATTGGAGCGACTTCCCACACCCCCTGTGTCTACCGCGGAGGACATGCGCCGAGTGCTACCAGCCTCGGGTTTGTCTAGATTGCGCGGCCCTTGGCCCTTTTCGTTCTCTCTATCAACGGGGGGAATGGCACGCATAGTGAGATGCTCATCTCGCATGGGAAACAGGGCAAAATAGAAACAAAGGTTGTCATGTTCTCGTGACCGTGATCTCTTCCCGAAGATCCCGTCGTGCTCGCGGTTGGTCTGACCTGAACCGGACTCTTGCTCGCGAGTGCCCCTGAACGGCGAGCTTTCACCATGCACACACACGCTTGCACACACTTACAAACACACCACCATCGCGAGCACCAGCCGGTGGTGCAGCTAGGAGCCTCTCGGGAAGAGCCCTCTCGGCCGCCGACTGTTATCAATCATGAGATACGCGAGTTTTTCGCCCTTGGGAAGGCGAGCAGACTTGCTCCCCGCATTTTGCAAGGGTCCGTTCCGCCCAACCCGTCGCACATGGCGGCGGGACGAGCTGCCCCCTCCCTCCCTCCCTCCCCCGCACAGCGCTACTCGGCCATCGGCACTAACTGCCATGTAGCTCGCCCTGGTCCCTTGCTTGGAGGCAGGACGCCGTGTGCGCTAGACCGATTGGGGCATCGGCAGGCTTCTCCAAGGCTTTTCTTTTTGTTGTTGTCGGATCCTTCAAGAACTTCATACCTAACGACATACGGCGAACGAATATCTTGAAGCCCGGACTCCGTCAAGCTTTTGACAAGTGAAGAGGCTCTGAAAGCCAATGCTCTGGGCCAGCTTGACTTCCGAGTTAGGTTATTGATTGACTGACACTCATAACCAACGTCTACTAGACGGATGGAACTGGAGAAGCCAAGAATGCCAAGAAGCCCTTGCACAGAGTCGAAGGGTGACCTTGTTCCAATCTGGCGGCGGAACTACTTCCCCAGAACGCATGCCATTAAGGGTAGGGTGGCCAGGCTGCCAACCACACCACTATCGGAGGCTTGGTCACATTACACTCTGTGCTACACTCTGTGCGGTACTGCGGGAAGTCAGTCTGCGTGGTTATCACGGTATGATGTGACTGTGCGATGACCCATGATCGGCATCCTGTCCTTAGCAGGCAAGGGATCTTGCGCAGAGTGAGCCCACAACCGGACTTGAATGTTCCCACATCGCAACTCGCCAAGGGCATTTCCGATTTACCCGTGATAGCCCAAGAAAACTAGTCCTCTGGGCAAACGAGGGTCGAGAAGCTTGAGCTCAGCCTCCAGTCATGGCAGACTCCAGAGTCCAAACCGAACACGGGGTATGATCGGCAAAAAAAAAAAAAAAAAAAAAAAGGGCACGACGACGACGACTCCAGCCGAAAGCGCGAACTCCTCTCAGATCAGTCTCCCTATTTGGTTATTGCAACAAGTCCTTGGGGATATAGGAGTAATCCTGCTCATTGTCGAGCCAAGCTAAAGCCGGGATACTTCCGCCTCTGGAGCTTGAGTTTCCGAGGAACCGTAAGCGAGACAAGATCGGAGGGATCGTCCCACGATAAACAGCAGTGTGGCCTCGAGAAGCGAGAAGCGCTGTTCTCCATTTGCAAATGACCGAATCAGTGGGGCGAAGCCCAATGTCCATCTTCACGTTGCTCTCTGGTGAACCCAGATGACAGCATCTTACAGACCCCACCTATGCCATTTGCGGTTGGCAGTTCCGAGAGTTGGGCTAAGGCCTCAGGGCTGATAAGCCAGTCCGCGGGTGTCCTTGTAGGGGTGTGCTGTTAATCAGATGCTGCTCACCAATGCGGAGAGGCTCCCGCGAGCTTAATTGATGCCCCCCCCCTCCCCTCGGAGAGCGAGTTTAATAGCTGTCGGCAACGAGGGAAGGGAAGCCGTGACAGCCTGAAGAAGCGTCGTTTCGTCTACACAACGCATTGTGGGGCTGCATGGGTCTGCTAGAATTGACCTGCATTTCCGGTCCGCGTTCCTGCACTATGCTGTCGTGTCGAGGCAGAAGGCATAGAGGCTCACCCTCGTGCGGCAGCAAGCCGTAGCACAAGCCAAAGTCGGGGCGAGAAAGCCTCGGAAAGGAGCGGGATACGACGGAGGGCGTCGGCGGGGCGACTGGATGGTGTGTGCGGTGATATCGTCGTGCCTCCTCTGACTGGAGTATGATGGAAGGGGACGGTCGACGCCCGGAGCAAGGGCGCGTCGTGTGGGGGAGAAGGCGAACGCTTATGGTGGGAAAAGTGCGAATCGTTCCAACTAGTTAGGTCGGGCTCCGAACCACCGCTTAAGTCGGCGCGAGAATGACGGTCTCTCTGAGACGAACCGCTGGGTATCGAAAGCCTTGGGCGCAGCCCAGAAGTGTGGATCGTAGCTCAATGGGTCAACGAGATGGCCCCAGCTAACGTCAGCGTGGACGCTGTCGGCGGAAATGCGCGCACATCCAAGGCGGGCCACCACACACTCCTCGCCGCGTTGCACGTCATCTCTTCTCCATTCGGTGGCCTTTTCCTTGTTCCCCTAGCCCCGTTGCCCGCCGGAGGGTATACGTTCGGGCACAAAAGGAAGGGCGACAAGTGCTGGTCCGACCTGGGTGACCGACCTTCAGCTCCCCAACTGGCCTCGAACAAGCGGCTTTCGACCGACACAGCCGGTACAATTGCCGTCACAAAAACATCCAATGAGCCCGTGAGACTCCCACCTCATAGTCTAGTCTTCTAGTAGGGTTAATGCTGGGTTGAGAGCAAAGGGTTGAGGGAAAGGTGGGACTCCTCGTTGTTCAGATTTAACCGGTGACGTCCCCGCAAAGGAAAAAGAATTAGGCGTGGGTAAAACGCGGAGGGTCGAGGTCGAGGCTCCGTGGTTTTGTCGTCCCGATTGGGCGTGGTCGGCATGTCTTGCCACGACGTGGTACTGTAAGCCGTGGTAGGGGGCAAGGGGATAGCCTCAAAGCTACATTAGGCTGCGTGGCCTGCTGCTGGGTCTCGTCGGTGTCTGAAATGAGAAGGAATGTGTTATTCGATAGATGCCGCCCGAGAAATAAGCCGTCGTCACATGCACATGCACGGTAGTGAGATGAAATGACAAGTTCGCTATTTGGAAACAGGACGTGGCGTGCCATGAGGTCGGAGGACAGTGCACATGGATCATTGGGACGGTGCACTGCACACAGTACGCGGGAGCGAACCGTGATTAGGTAAGAGCTTGAGATATGCGACGCTCCCGTTCCTTGGCCATCGTACCGTCTGACATTACGAATTCGAAATACGAACAGAGACGACCAACTCATATGGTTAAAGAAGATGTGTGCCGCAGGAGATTTGTCATGAAAGATACGGCGCAAGAAGTCAACCTCGGCCTGCGCAAACCACTTCAGAGATACGTGCTCTACAATGCTTGTCTGTGTGAATATTGGCCTCCTAGGTACACACAGTTTACATTGTTACCGCCTCAAGTAAGGCAGAGATCTTCATCGGCCCCAATTAACCCCTAAAGCATCAGGAATATCGCGCAAACTTGCTCTCAGCCGGACTCCTTTGAATCTTTGACTTCCCCCTTTCGGCCCGGGGGCCCTGATTGTCCCCAAAGTAAACGCCAGCCAGACCCGCCGCCATCTGCGCACCATGTACACACCAAGCTTGGGCTTCGACTCCGAGCTCATATGATGCACGGGGAACTCCCTCTTCTTCGGTCGGCGACCTCCACCAAAGATTGAATAGCCAGACTGGTTTGATCTCATGCCGTCCGGATTACAGTGAGGTGCATGTTCTTCGTTTGGCGAGGAAGTTTGCCGTCGCGCTCGTAGATCAGCCCGCAATTCTGGCACAGCGACTGCTTTTGCGTTTAGTAAATGCATCCCATCGTCAGGAAGGCAAAGAAAGAGAAGAAGAAAGAAAAAGGCTCGGCAACTTACCCTCGGTCCTGCAGGGCCGGGTCTTACCGCCCACACACTCGATCCCCACAGAGCACAGTGCCAGCACCTCCAGGACATGCGCTCCTGGTCCGTCAGCCCGCTTCCCGCGCCGTATCCAGACCCCATGTCTGGCGTTCCGCGCCCGCCGGGGGTCCCGGACCGGCCTAGGGGACTCAGGCTGCGGAACCGACGTTTCTTCTTGGTGCGCTCGCCTCTGCCCATGCGTTCCTCTTCCGGGGCCTCGACGACGTTGCCGAATCCAGAGAACGGCACGCCGCCGATCAACCCCGTCGTTGAGCTGAATCGGGCGGTTTCGCGGCGCAGGCGGCGAATCTGTCGCTCCCGGTCTCCTTCGCGCTTCTCCATCTCCTCCTTGCTCAAGATCTCCACCTTTGGCTCCCAGGGGTCGGCCAGGTTTTCTGGGTCGTAACGCCATCCGGCGTCGGCGCCGGCCGTAGCTTCGTTGGGGAACTCGCGGGCTCCGTTCCAGCCCATAACGAGGCCGCCTGCTTCGCAAGCCTCCTTCTTTAGACGCAGGACCGCTTCATAAATGGCGTGCGTGACAGCAGGGACCCACTCGCCCGTAAGACCAAGGTCCTGGCATGTCTGGCTTGCAAAGGCCTCTGGCATTCCTGGCGGGTGGAGCAGAGACCATTCAAACTTGTCCGTGTACAGAGTCGACTGCAGATTGATGTTGAGGGTGATGATACATCGGTAGGCGTCGTCGTGGTCGTACTCGTCGGTGTCAACGGGTACAGGGCTTGCGTTGGCGGTGACATCTGGCGCCGAGGTAAGGTCCCGTATCCTCGATGGCGTTCCAAAACCGCCGTTTTGCATGGGGGTATCGGAGCGGCTGATGGCTCTGGTGGCGGGAGTGGGAGAATCGTCGCGGTTGAGCACTGAGCTGGCCTTGGTAGCTTCATTGTTGCCGGCGTTCTGTGATTGCGACTGCGCGTGGAACAAGGGATGCAGGGCGACACCGGCATATTCCTCAAGCTGTGTACGGATCTGTTTGGCGATTTCAAGCATTGTGTTGTGGCGGTTTGGCAGGTCCAAGTCCTGAACGTATGTTTGCGCAAACTGCTCGGTGGTGATGACTGTCTCGTGCAGGTTCCAGAGAAACGTGTCGCGAAGCCGGTAGGGCGGTGTCATCTCTTGCGGCCGGTACTGGGGCAGGGTGGTATCGACAGTGTGAGGGGCCGAGGGAAACGGGACTTGGGGCACAAAGGCCGGGATGTCGAGCTCGATCCGGATAGGAATGAGGGTCAAGGGCAGTTCGGCCTGTGCCGAGTTTTGTTGGTCGCTTCGAACCTGCCGCCCCTTGCCAAACCAGTCTCTCCAGATGCCCTGGACTTCGACGGGCTCGTTCGTGTCCTTGCCTGCCTTGTCTGACAAGTCCTGAATGTTGGCAAGCTCTTCCCTCCTCACGCTTCGCAGGCCAGTCGGGCGACGACGGGTGTTGTCTTCGTCGTCGTCGATGTCGTCGTAGCCATCCTCGGCGTAGTTGATGATGGTCGTTCCGCGCTTCGTTACTCGGGAGATTGGGCCGGTGGGCGCGCTGACCAGGACAGGTGTGAGGAGAGAGTTGTTGTAGGTTCGGATGCGCGGTGCATATGTGGACAGGAAGGCCTGTGGCTTCGGTCGGGTGTCCATGGTGGGATGTTATGAGACCCAATGGGTCATCGCAGGTTGTCGCAACGCAAGGATGGAGAGGGGGGAACACGTCGAGGAAGACGGAATGGCGCGGTGATAGTCGACTGTTGGTCCTTGCGCATGCGCAAGCACGAATTGGCGCTTCTTATGCTTCTGGCGACTGATGTCGGGTGTGCGTAGAACTGTATCGTCGGACGTCGATTTGCGCCCAGATGGATTGGCCGTAACAGTGAGCGCGGAAGGGGAGCGATGCACAGCCGATTATGAGATGTGGATCGCGTTGGAAATGCATTCGAGGAGCAGCAAGGCGCGTCAGAAAAATCCAGTCGGTGTTTGCCGGCACCCTTGCGCCTTGCGCCAGGACTAGATCCGGAAAGGGACTAGCGTCTAACCATGCCCCACTATCTCATCTCACACCGAGCTCACCGGGCTCATCGACGACAGAACACTGCAACATCATTTTTCAGTGTGTATAAGTGTATATCCTGTCACGGCCTTTCTCATATTATTTGAAACAATAACGCTTTTGTTGATCTACAGGTGGCCAGATAACTGGTGCAAAGTACTGCAGTCCGTCATTCACTTATTCTCCTTGGCCCAACCGCTCACTTTTGAGGTGATGTTCGTGCAATAACAGGCTACTCTCACTTACCTACTGGATCTGAAAGTGGTCATCCTAGTCAAACTGGCCTAAAATGTTTACACATGATCTGAAATATGGCTAGCACGATTCTCAGATGGAGTCATCATAAACTCATCCGATATCAGGAGCTACGTGGGTTAGGGACGAGATGAGTGCGAAACGGACAAGAAGAATCTTGAAAGTCTCTTTCCATCAATGGTTCAATCGCAATGTATTGAATCGAAACCTCTCAAGTGTTGCATGATATCTGTCACATTTCCTTTGTCCCTGTGTCCCTGGGCCGCAGCCTCACTATATTTCTGCAACGAGATCGTAAAGCAAAACCTACTCCAAGCGATGGGCGTGTTTCATGTAATAAACAAAACGAAGTAACTAAAATTATCCCATATATCAGGGTGAAATGGGCGGAAACCAATACCCAGGTGACTGAGTACACAGGTGCTTGGATACGCAGGCGAATATAAGTCCTGCAACCCAAAGCGCAATTCAACCCATTCCTTCCCAAACCAAAATCGGGTATTCGGTCGATTCGACAACCACGGCCATTTTCATCCACAAGCTACCAAAGCCGCAATGGATAAAGGCGGCCATGAGCCCGCTGAAAACCGAAAGATAAAACTCCGCATCCATCTCGAATTTCTCATCCCATCTGAATCCGATGTCTCATCCTTACGGTCGACGTTGATTGCCTTAACTTCGGGCACGACCATTGATAAGAGTCACAAGACGGGCGAAACATCTGAACCCCAAAGTCATCGAGACTTTCTCGTGAATTGGTTTCACAAGATAAAAATCTCCACTTCAAACGAGGCAGGTGCCGATGAGAAGCGAGACGAAGACGCTCACGACGAGTCGGACTCCATCTGGACCACCGAAGTTGACGATGGCATTAACCAGCTTCACGAATCCAAGTGGCGCCTCGCTCACGTTCGTTCGCCCTTCCTCAAGCTCAATCCGCAGCTCAAGCCTACCATCGCTTCCGTCTGTGAAGCCATCCGAAACACTCGAGGCCTCACGATCGGATTGAACCACATTCCCCGCCTCCGAGTTGAGATCAAACCAGAGACCTCGGCCTTCACCATCACCGACGTCCGCCGAACCCTGCTCTTCCTCTGGTCCGCGTC